>CM022879.1:16931091-16941928 GCA_012654025.1 Pachypsylla venusta | reverse complement strand
AGTAAATTACCTACCATGATTCAAACTGCCGGCCATACAAACACCAAAGATTATAAAATAATTCCAAGTTAAATACATCTCACCAATGTTTGGAGGATACCTAATGACTAATGGTTTGGAGTAAATTACCTACCATGATTCAAACTGCCGGCCATACAAACACCAAAGATTATAAAATAATTCCAAGTTAAATACATCTCACCAATGTTTGGAGGGTACCTAATGACTAATGGTTTGGAGTAACTCGAAATTTACCAAAATAATATTCTTTACTTGATTTGGATAGCAATCGCAATAGAACAAAGGCAAAGTGTTTGTATTTGCACACAAGTGTTAAACATCTGTCATTGACAAATATTTTCCTCATTATTTTGGTTAATTATTTTCAATAATGAACCTTTGGAATCGTCACGAAAAAAAAAAATTATCCCCCCCTCCCTCAAAATTTGATATTATTTGTTTCAAGGTACGGAGAATCCAAAAATCGAATAAAAAAAAATCCGTTTGTCCGCCGTACGCCGTGATGGACACTTTTGCCACTTAGCGTTGACCGATTTTTAAAGGTGTACCAGAAGTACGCTTTCTAGGTACTTAAGCAGTTACATGTAAACAGCCACTAGAGTCTGCTTCATTACAGTAGGTGAGATTAAGTCCATGTGCAATTGTACACGTACACCAATGTACGACATAATTATTATTACTCATTTTTAGATTACAGTATGTATACCAACAAGCGCGATTTTTACTTTCTCTTCCTATAGAAGATAAAGTATTATAATCGTGCAGAAAATTTGGATTTTTTTTTGGTCTCTGTCGTTATCGTTCCACGGTGTGCACATAAATATGTCGATAATATAATATACAGGGACTTCAAGTGAATTAATATACCGAAGGAAATTAATGTTGGAAAAACAGTGAACAAACAACAACCACAATAAGATATAAAAAAAAACGGGGAACGATTAAGCCATTTCTTATGTTCCACGGATGTAGCTTCTCGAAGAGTTCGAACGGATCAGAACCTTGGCGATGGATGCCGATTTATTCGAAGTTCTGCACCCGCTTCGGAAAATAAAGATCATTGGAGGTAGACTAAAATTGGTTCGACACGCTTGTTCACTCGGGAGGTTAAATAGGAACTGATAAAGAGGAACTTGGAAAGGAGATTGAGGAAATAAATATATATTTCTTTGTGTATAATATTACAATTTTGTGGGCATCATTGCATTACAAGGTATTTGTAAACGATCAATCCAATACTCTAAGCTATACTTAACAATTATCTCATCATAATGCTACCACTTGTCGCTATTGGCATAGCTTCTCAATTATTGTCCTCAGTAGGTTGAGTTACCCCCAGACACAGCTAGACCAAGTAGAAAATTCGAAAAAACCTTTTTCAAATTTTCGACTCGACCAGGATACCCGATAGGTATCAAATTTTGAACAAAAATGAATTACTTACATCCTACGTTACGTATCTATACTTATGATATGAAAAGCCCAGTTGGTATACTGACTGACTGATAAATAATCAACGTAGCTACACGAAGGCTAAACCTAGAGACTTGAAACTTGGCACACAGATCCCTTTTAGTATGAAGGTGCGTAATAAGAATGGAAAAAATCGAAAGTTCAACTGGGAGCAAGTTACCGCCAAAAATGACGCTTTTTGGCGGGTCTTTTTGTAATTTTTTTCTGGGCAAACTAAAGGAGATAACGAAAAATGTCCGAGAACGGACCCCCAGAAATAGTATATAAGGACCCGATAAAAAATATAAAATTTGATTTTTTCTAGTTTCTCCCCGATTTATAGATGGTTTTCATCACCAAAAAATCGGAATTGAGAAGTACTACTTTGGGATGAGCGAGAAAGCTGAAATATCGTATATATACGATGTGAAGCCTAGTGGTGTTGGTAGATAGTTTATCTCGAAATACAAATACAATGCATACTTCTTGAATGTAGTAAATAGTATATAGGAATATTTTGAATTTGCAAAACGAGAACTATTTGTAGAAAAAAAAATCAGGGAATTCGCCTCCAAAATATGTCGTTAAAGTGCATCCAAATCGCATCGACGATGAGGTCGAAGAAAAAATCGACTATACCAATTTTCCAGTCAATTTTTGACATGAAACAAAATATTGTCGATCTTAGTCAAATTAAATTTTTAAATGGAAATCCAACCCTTACTTTAAAGTTAAGTTAAACACCAAAAAATTACGATTTTATTTTTATTAATTTATCGGATTCATCAATATGTTGTTTCATTCAAAAATTTAAACCCCAAATTACTTCTCAGGGGCAAACCCCCTATGTTTATTGAAATAAACTTCATATTATATATAATAAACGATCGAGGGAAAAAAGTTGAAATAAATGTGGGATTTTTTTCAGATCCCATCTCGTGCGTATGATCCTAGGAGACAATGAAACTTGGCACCTTGGAGGGAAGAAATATAATGGGGAAACCATTGATGTAGAATAAATAGATTAATAACTCCTTCTACCACTACGGGGCCTTAGCGCCACTGTCGTCCGCCATTTTTAAAAAGGCAAAAAAGATTGTTTACATTTTCATTTTCTATAAGAAATTGCTGGTGTTTAAATCTCTATTNAGTACTTTATCTATTTGTTTACATCAGTGGGGGAAACAATTCTGTATCTCTCCTACACTTCAGAGTGTAGTAAACTTTTCCGCCACATTTGTTTGAAATTAGAGCGCCAAAATTTTGAATTTTTTTGCTTATCAGCTTATCACTTTATCAGAACAATGATGATAAATAATAATCAAAAAGTCAAAAATGTTATTTGGTCTGATGTTTTATCTTTTGATTGAACCATACCAAGTTTCGCCTCAGTTTCAGTCCGATCTCTGACGTCAAGCAACGTTGGTTGTGGTCTGTGCTCGTGTGGTCTGGTCTATTTTCATTCTAAAATATTTACAATATTTTAGAATAGAAATAGTTTAATTTGTATTATTCAGCCTTTCATCAGTTACAATACCATCAGCTCTCTAAAGCACTTGAGTCTGCTACACACCTTCAGGCAGCCTGATGGGCTTATGCTTGTGATATTTTTCTGCTACAATCGTACATTCTGCCTGTATGTGCGTGGCCGTCCTTGGATAAGTTGGTACCTTCACATATGAAAACTCATGTACTTGCCCTCATTAGAGATGAATTGTAAGATTATGTATTTTTTTATACCTATATAAAGATTTCTCATACCCCAAGGTGTATATGGCTTTATTTTTAAAAATAAATATTTAAAGAAAAATTGCTGGATATTGGCTGGTACAATACTAAGGCTGGTATACATAGTTGTTACTACTATATTAGCTCTGCCCTACTTCAATAAAATAAAAAAAAAACTGGCATTATCAGTGAAAATCAAATTTTTCGCCTACTCATTATTGCTAATTTTCATTCAGTAGCCAAGTACCCAACAAACACAAATTTCACCGCTACACTAAGGAAATTAGGTTTATTGTATGTATACAGAAAACCTAGCTGCCCTTCTCTCAGCCTTCTTGAGAAATCTTATTAAGATATGTTCAAGAACTAGTAATACAAACCTATATCAGGTACCTACAAGCTAAGTGTATAATATGATGTAGGTAGATACTTTTTTGCAAAGTGACTTGAAATATAGATGTCGTGGTAATTATGCACTTTATAGTCCTCAATGTTCCAGTAGAATACTTGTATACGTAGATAAATAATTTAGGGCAATTTTTTATTGAAATCCTAGGTTCAAGCAAAGTTAAACCTAACGTTAAAGCAGCCTAACGACATGGCTTAACTGCAGCGATGAGACAGGAAATGGTACACTCAACGTTAGTTTTAAAGAAGGATCTTGATCTAAGAGTGAGATCTTGTAGCTTGCAGCATTAGTCTGAGGACTCTATGGACACCTTAGACATTTATAGTTAGACTTTGTCTGCTAAATGAGTTTGCAAAAACGGTACAAAACAATTTTTTTTTAATTAATAGAAGACATTTTGTGGATAAGATGGGATACTTACGCATGAAATGTAACACCTGGTTTTCCATGTCGATTTGTGCACCCGAAGGCTACACAGCTCACCATGGCTGATCTTGAATTAACGCTTGGAATTTCAGGAATTATGAGATGCCAAATAAAATGATTAAATGTCAATAATTAAAATGAAAAAGAATATTTTAACTAAAAAAAAAATTAGAATCAACCATATAAACAATGTAAAAATACTCAATGTTTTGTACAAACCAAGATGGCCGCGAAGTGTTTGTTTACTAGACAAGTTTTGAACGTTTCCCCACCTCCACTCCCCTTCTTTCCTCCAAGCTTGGCACCTTTGCTTTAGATAACGTCATTAACGCCGCGGGAAATTTTAAATACATTTTTTTTTTTATTGAAGAATAACTTATCAACTTTCATTTACCAGTAATTAATAACAGAATCCGATAAAATTAATAATTTGAGGGTACACCTGTTGTGCTAGCTCATAATTACCTATCTCTTATCAACCTTAATTTAAAAAATAATTTTATTAAGGAAGGTCACTATTATCTATCGAATTCCCCGTGTGTATTGTTATTTCTAAGAATCCTGATCTTGGCTTGATAGTATAAAACTATAGAAAAAAAAAAAAAACTCCTGAACTCCATAATTATATAATTACTTTATTTTTTATTTATATATTCTTTCAAAAATGTTATCAGATTTGGTAAGCAAGCCTTTTTCAAAAGTTACTCTTTGTAATTTTCTTTTTAAACGCTTAAAAAAATTAAATAATTTTGATTTCTTATGACTAAATATTTATTAACAACTAGTGGAGTGACTACAATATTCTTGATTAGGGAACACAGTAATTTGTAATTTCCAAGATAATATATAGTATATCTCAAGAAGTCTTAGCGGAGGACCTGTAACTTTTTAATGGCCCGTCGAACGAATGGTTGTAGTGAGATCCGAGTTCGAACCCCCGGAAATTACTCTTTTGACATAAAGTGTCCATTTCTCTATAATTTTAAATAGAATAGTACAAATTATTTTTGTTCAATTGAAAGTGCAAACAAAATAAGGACTTTCTTTTTAATTTTTTCAAAAAAGTCATTAAGGGCTGATAGAGAGGGCTAAAATGATTTATTTTGTCACATCCTAAACGGCCCCTGTTTTGAACTTTGATGTAAAAGTTCATTTAGTGTGCTTCAGAAAAGGAGTGAAGGATATCCTCCCACCCTTAGAGTGGACCATTACGGGAGGAGAAAGTCGTGTACAAATAATTCGACGTTTTTGGCCTATGAAATTCAACACAGGTATACAGGGTGTCCCAGGCCTACCGGCCATTGTCTTTTTCCTCACAAACCGTTTAAGTTAGAAGCTCGAATTAAAAAAATATGCATAAATTGGATCCTAAAGTTTTTCAGATGAACATTTAAAACATCCGCCCTAAGGGGGTAGATGGGGGAGGGTTGCATACCTGTTTCTCGCGAAATTAAAATACAATGCCTACTTTTTTATGCATATTATCAATCAATGAAAGAACTTTTTAAAGGAAACATTTTTTTGGTCTGGGGTATTAGTCCCGATTTAAAAAAAATTGGAACCCATTTGGATGTATTGCCATAAACACTCTGTAGGAGATTTTCGAAAAGTAGAACATAATTCTGGCCACAACTGAATTTTATTTTTATTAAAATGGCATTTTCAAAATGAAAATGTTCATCAAGTGTTCCTTACTCCCTTCAAAAAAAATGTGTCGTAAAAACGGCTTAAGTAATTATATTGAAATTTTCTCATTCTACTTTCCCGGTTGTGAAAAAAATGAGAAGGTTAATGCTTTTATCTTGCTGCTAAAATGTTTCCTATTTAGGTTACTTATCACTGTTTGTCCTAATTTACCAACTTACAACAGACTTTATTTCCGAAATGCCGTTTTCTAAACGACCTATCTTTAACTCCAGAAAAAATGAGATTTGACTTTTTCATCCTACAGCACTGATGAAAATGGGAATGTCTTCTTTTGATTATTTAAGTAGATGAGCACAAAAAGTGAACTTTCATAAAACGAGCTCCTATTTAGAAAAATCAATATTTTACTCAGGATTATAAGGAGATAACCCGGAAAACTTCTAATTTTCATATTTTTTAAGAGGCCTTTATATACTATTTGGGGGNGGTCTTTATATACTATTTGAGGGGGGGGGGTCCATTCTCGATCATTACCTACTCATTATTGCATTTGGTTATCCAGAAAGAAAATTGCTGAAAAACGAGGTCTTTTTTTTGTCAGTAACTTGCTTGTAATTGAACATTCAATTATGTTCTACCTACATTCTAATAGGAATCTGTGTGCCAAATTCCATCAAGTGTTTCATAGGTTTAGCGATCGTGGAGCTATAGTCAGTCAGTATACCAACTGGGCTTTGCGTTTTATAAATAGATAATAGTCCATTATTTATTGTTCAAAAGCAGTTGTGCCCCGTGCTTCGCCACGGTTAAAATTTATAGAATTTGACCGAAAAATTACCTTTATTTCGAAAACGATTTATAGTTCTGATAATTTATCTGAAGTCCAGAATTCTGCGCCTATTTCGCTTGGCGGATTAGAATCATGGCCGCTCCCCGTGCTAACATGATTTCATACATAAATCGTCCGTAACGGCTCGACATTTTTTAATGCTGATAATATTTCTAGGGTCCCATTCTATATTTTTTTTGAGGGGGCGGTCGCACCATCAATTTTTGATATCCCTCCCGTTTTGGATAAACAATTATCGGAAAATCGTCCGTAAATCGAAAACGGTTGGACAGTTTTGAATTCTGATTATATTTTGGCCTATGGTTTTTTATGGGAGGGTGTATGCCCATTAATTTTATTGGATGGGGGGGGGGGCATTCCCATCAATTTTTCCATATCTCTTACCGTTCGAGCTGGACAATTAATATTTTCTAAATTTCATACAAAAATCGCAAATTTGATTTTGATAATATTTCTGGGGATTCAGTTTTTTTTTTTTGGCGGGGGGATCTATATCATCTACTTTTCGATGTATCTTTTAGTGATACCTAACAATCGGCCGTAACTCGAAAACGGTTTGACAGTTTTGAATTTTAATAATAGTTCTGGAGTTTCAGCCTACAGTTTTTTCCCCATCTATTATTCGATGTCTCTTACTGTTTTGGTTAAAGAATGAAGAATTAGTGATACTCATACAAAAATCGAAAAATCGGCCGTAACTGGAAAATGGTTGGACGGGTTTGAATTGTGATTATTGTTCTAGGGCCTCAGCCTATGGTTTTGGTGGGGTCCACTTCTTTCAATTTCTCGATAGCTCATATCGTTTTGGGTAAACAATTAGTATTTTCGAAATTTTATTTTGCCCAATCCTGGATTCGAATTTGTAACTCTGAAACGGTTAGTCATAATTTTGCAAACTATGTCTTAAATTAAGGACTAAAAGGTCACCTAAAACTTTCCCGCTCTGAGTTGATATGTTGTCGCAACAAAATTTGAGATATTGGACCGTGACTAATTGCCAATTTTCTGATTTTTTTCAAAAATCGGAAAATCGGCCGTAACTTGAAAACGGCTCAACTTTATTGAACTTGGGTAATTTTCCTGGGGTCGTAGCCTATAGTTTTGGGGGGTGGGGTCCATTCCCATCAATTTTTTGATATCCAATATCTCATTTCGTTTTTATTTACCAGCCAGCTCTTTCAAATGTGGGAGAACTAATTGCCGCACCCTGTACATAAACTACGTCAAAATTACCTACTTTTCTCACTCTCAAATTACGTAAACTACGTCACAATTACTTTCTCAATCAAAATCAAATAAGATCGTATTGATAATGAACTTCTCCTTTAAAATACTAGTGTCATTTTGATGAATCCGTCTGTATACTGTTTCCAGAAAATGTTTGTCTATAAATTATGTTCAGATTGTCGTAGTAGATGAAAAAAATACGTAACTTTTTAAAAATTAATTAAAATAGTCGACACCTAAAATTATATCGGAGTATTATTTCATTATGACTGCTAACATCCATCCTTATTTATTTCAATAGATTTATACAAAAATATATTTTTTTTCTTTCGAAAGTGAGAGATTAATTTATTAAATGCCAACATGGTAAATGTGTTGCTGAAGAATTAGGTAATGGATTGACCGCTGAGTCAGATCTTCAAAAAATAACTATTTGATCTAAGATCTGGCACCTTTTCCATATGTAAAAACACATTCTATATTTCGAAAGCGTAATTTCTGCCAATACAAAATTATGATTTACTAACTTTCCCAAAGTGAAAAATAAATCATATTTGAGTTTGTGAGATGTTATTTGAGGGTGACATAGTAACGGGCCAATACCACCTGAGCTGAGTTGTAAAATAACGCAGAAAGCAACACTATACATAATATTATTGTTACTGACGTAATTATATTGCAGTGATTGACATGTCCTGGGGGCCTATACCAATTATTAGCCTCTAAGATTAGATGTATGATTACAATAAAAAACTTTAGCAGCAAATAAAAACTTCTTTAGAGTTGCATTCTCATACATTCAGCTATCATGGGAAACGATGATGCGACTATTAATTGTTTGATACATTTACTTTCCATTGAATTACTAATTTATATTAAAAAATTTCAGTAAAGTTTAAGGCCTGTACTATAACAAAAGGTAAACAAACACACGCAATTCATATTAAAAAGAAAGACCAGGTACTTTCACAAGGGTAAAATGTTTTTTTTTTTAACAAAACCATGAACTTTAGACTGTTGTGAAAATAATTTAAAAAAATGAACTCCTTTTTTGCCACTAGTTAGTCCTTTTGACCTTTTGAAAGTTATCTCTGCGAAATATTTTTTATTGATTGATTCAAAAGTCTCATTTCCATTAAAATGTTTTTCAACTAAGAACCTAAGTAAAATTAGTTAAACTATTTGATTTAAAATAGTTATTTTTACATTTGTGTCTAATGGGTTACATTGATGATATAAGTGAGGTAAGAAGCAAATCCTGTTATATCATAAAGAGGCACCCAAATTATATTTTTTCTGAAATTATATTGTGAAATATTGGCTCTGTGAGTTAACCTAGGTCCTAGGTCATATCATTGTAGGAGAAAAGTGCAAATGTAGTAAGTAATAATTGGAAGAAACAATGTCTTGCGTGAAAAAAAAAATCATCTGACTACATACCTCTTATACCGGTCCTCAAATAAATAAAATAAAAAAAACGTGTTTGTTTATTTATGTTCAATGGTTCGTTTTTCACAATTGGTGGTGTATTGTATAAAAAACCTCTGACCAGCAGGTCAGCATAGCTTCTTCACTATAATTTTTGCCGTTTATTCAATTTTGATGAATTTTTTGTGATTGTGAGGAAGGTCTTTGGATGATCCCATATTTAGGTCATTGCGTTTTTTAACACTCGTACCTAAGGGAAAGTACTAGAATTTGTAATGAAGTTTATATGGGGACTATCTGAATGGAGACTTACCCCTATAATCCCAATTTTTTTAAAATCAAATTTGCATACAAATTAGCAGGGATTTAGGATTAAAAAACGTATAATATCAAATTTTGAGGGGGGGGTATTTTTTTTTTCGTGACGATTCCAAAGGTTCATTATTGAAAAAAAAAAAATAATAATAATAATAACTTTGCTTCTCAATTTTTAACTTTTTTAATCAAATTTTTGATTATCTGAGCTTTTTTTATTTGATTATCAGCGGTTTTTTAACCCTCTGAAACACAGTAAATAATAATAATAATAATAATATCCGCTAACAATTTTTGTCCGGAAAAGTCCGCCCCCAGTGTGCATCGGTTTTGCGTCGTCGTCCTTGTTGTAGCGGTTTTACCCTTAAATTCAACTGTTCTTCCCATTTCTAGATAAATTTTGTAAAAATGATAGAAATAGGTTGATATGGGGTTAGCGAAAAGGTTTTGATGGCCCTTGGCTGGAAATATGATGGTAGTTCTTCTAGGTTGTTCTGGTGCGTAGAACCGGTCATTTTGGGGACGATTTGCGTTCCACAGACAGAAGGTCATTTTTTTACCTTGTTGTATGGTTTTCTAACAAAATTTAACTTATGGATTTTTTCCGATAACGATATGAATTTTACATTCTCTTTCAGAGCGTCCCCTCTATTTTGGTGGGAGCTGGTGTGATAGTGGTCATTGCATTTATCATCTCAGCAGTGCATGAATCAAATACGCAAAAGAAGAAGAAAAGAAAATCAGCTCCCAAAACTTTAGTTGATCCCGATGTAAAAGTTGCTTTGAAACTTAAAGAAAAAATTGAGATTAATCATGATACAAGATGTTTTAGGTTTCGATTGCCTTCTGAAGAGCATGTCTTAGGTAAAATACGAATATCGAACTTTGAGAAGGGCATCCTTTCTAAGGTTGCGAGTTCGAAATTTGGATGGGGCAAAATAATATTAAGAAATTATGAACCACCCAGGACAACCATGTCTTTGCCTTAAAGGCATGTCTGTCCTGGGGAAATATAAACGAGAAATTTATGTATTTAAAGACTACAATATACAGGGTAGACACGAACACTTACTCCCTCCCCCACAACTCCTTCTGGAATTAGCAATATAAGAATGGTAGTGGAGAACAGGCGAAACAGCTAGTGTAAAAAAAATATGTGCCCGAGGGTGGGTTCTATTTTTTCGTAATTTCCTTGCACCTGTTTCAGTTTAGGTGATCGCTCACTTTTAGACAGTACAAATTGACAAAGTACAAATATATATAAAAAAAAAAAAAAAAAAAAAAAAAAAAAAAAAAAAAAAAAAAAAAAAAAAAAAAAAAAAAAAAAAAAAAAA
>CM022879.1:16905024-16918356 GCA_012654025.1 Pachypsylla venusta | reverse complement strand
AAAAAAAAAAAAAAAAAAAAAAAAAAAAAAAAAAAAAAAAAAAAAAAAAAAAAAAAAAAAAAAAAAAAAAACAGATGAAAACTAGGTATACGTTATTTTTTTGAATTTTCCCAACAAATTTATCAAGTACGATTCAAGGATGCGACAAGTTTGGCACAGTTACATTTGATTGTTCACAGTGGGGCTGTTGGATTAGGGACAAAATGTGGCATTTATCGTATTTCTGTACTTTTGACGACTTTTTTGCTTCCAAGAATCATTTTATTTAGTGTAAATCTAAGATGCCCCTTCCGTACTGCATACTCTTTAGAATTTCTAGGGGGGGCAACTGCCCCCCCTTCCTACGCCCATGCGCCTGGTCACAAGTCTGTCTTGTGAGCTAGTAATTTAGTAGTGGTGTTCCCCTTAAAATCAAAGATTCTCCCCATTTTTGGATTCAAGATTTATAACTAAGTTGATATAAAGTTACCGAAAAGGAAAGGTCTTTGGCTGAACTGCTATGATATACGTTTCTGGTCGTCCTGCAGATTTTAGAAGCATTTTATTTTTGAGGTATGTATAAAAATATTTGGCTTAACTTCGTCTTTGTGTTCCTAACTTTTGGTTATCCGATTTGAGTGAGGTCTACAGTTCACAGTAAACTCAAATTATCGTTATGGTGATGAACCTCGAAAAATCAACATCACGTGGTGTCTCCGAGCGGACTCTCATACGTCTTACTCAACAACTCAACCTACTCGAGTTGCTTATAATCTATATCTGTGGAACGTAAAATCCTCATTTATTTTTTCGTAGGTTGGCAACACAGTAATACGGGTTTTGTCATTCAACACTGCAATCTGAATTGTGTTGTGGGGTCTGGAACCGGGGAGGAGTAAAAGATAGTAACTTGGCATCCGTCCTTTTCAATTTTTTTTAAAAAGAAACTTGCTAGGGCGTCATGGATCCATTTTGGACGATTGTATGTACGCAAAGGAGGCATGGCCGTAAAAATGTTTCTTAACCTCTCTATGAGAGTTATTAAATTTCAAAGGACGACCATATACTCCTTCCCGGTTCCAGAACCTTATGGGACGTCAATATACTCCTCCCCAGTTCCAGAACTTTATGTTGTGTGTTCGTGGACGCCATTTGATTTCAACTTTATCATTTTTTTTTTCAATATTTTTCTATCTGCTTATTTTATTTTCTTTGTGGAACTATTTTTATATCCTCTGAAATAATGAAATTTAAATTAAACTCTCAGAAGTAATCAATATAAATGTTTCAGTCATTTTTAGTTGTGTTATCGAGGTATTATTCTGCTTAACTTTCAAAGTGTTTCTTCTATTTCTGTGAATGTTATCAGTTAGATACATGGACATTAAAAAATATTTTTTGTAAGAAGTCGAAAGTTGTTTGTTAAGAAAACACTGTAGGTATGTTTGTATTGATAAAATTATAGATAGTTTATAATCATTAACTTAAATCATATTGCACGCAGTACGCATTCTGTAACTAGTTTCGGTCTTGGACCTTACCCTTATCTATCTTTCATTTTTAGGACTCATGTTAAAAAATAATATATCATACATTTTTGGGACGAACTCGAAATTTGGTGTATTGAGTGGGTAGATTAAAGATAGAAAATACGTCATATTTTATTAATCTTCTCACATTGAAAGCTTTTAAATCTCGTTATATCTATACCAGTTGAAAAATCATCGAATAAGATCGATTGCTAAACAGATCAGCGGACAATGCTTATTTAAATATATTTTAATATATAAATCAAAAATTTGTTTGTACCTATGTATCTGGTACGGGTTGTTCGTTTCAATCTCACAAACGGCGTTTGATATGAACCCTCCACTAAAATCATGGCCTGAGACCTTAGAAAAATCATCAGAACCAAAAAATGTCACCTTTTTCGCGTTTGTCCATTTAATTAATTTATTGACAAAATTAGCCCATTGTAAACATAATTTCATAACTCATTTATTTAGAACTTGTTTTTCTCTGATTTCAGACGTTACTAGATTATTATGGATCCCAATAAGAAAAACAATGATTGCTATTTTTTTTACTATTCGACATGTAATAAGGGAAATAGTTGTCCCTTTAGACATGAGCCCAGTGCTTTAGGATGTGAACAAGTATGTCAATTCTGGCAATTGGGAAAATGTCAAAATCAACGTTGTAGTTTAAGACATATGGAGTTGAAAAAGAATCGCAAATCAATACCATGTTATTGGGAAACTCAGCCAACTGGGTGCTGCAAGAATCATTGTCCATTTCAACATAAAGTTAAAAAAGATAATAATGGTATTATGGAGACTACTGGCCCTAATCAGACTTACGCAATACCAGATTCAACACTTGGACTTATTAGTAACTTTGATGAATCTCTCAGAGTTCAAAATATATGACCATTTCCATTAGCTTTTCAACCAGTGTCCGCTATGGCACCTGCTCCGCTTGTTATCAATCATAATAGACAGTTCACACCTGCTGTTGCAGTCACACCCAGTCACCAGTCAGCACAGCAAATGAAATATCATCAAATGCTTCACATGAAGAGTTTGTTTAATAATAATTCTTTTTGAGTCGTCTCTTTGGGTAAGAAAAAAACAGGACAGTTTGTAATTGAATAAAAAGACGTTTCTAACATTTTCAGGAGAATATTGTTTGTTTGTATCAAATGCTGAAAATTTGACTATCAGGTCATGTTCCCTCCAGCGTCCCAATATTTTGTTACCACATTATCGTTGCCTGAGGTATGGGCATACTGCCAAATGTTCTGCATTTATGTTTGCGTTTTGAGTACACAGGGGGCATATAGAGAATGTTACTAGTGCCATATTCTGAGAGGACGAGATAATAATATGATAGTGAATGTGAAGCAGGTGCTGCTGTTGTATTAGTTCTGTAGTTTCCGGTTCTTACCTTCCACAAAACAGATCTGATCACCTCTTAACAAATATCATAGTTCTTTAAACTGCCGTCGAATCTCATTTCTGGCTACATGATTTTATTTGTTATTGCTCCTGGTCCTGTTCGAGATGACATGTACAGAGCAATGCCCTATATTATCGCATTTCGTAAAAACACAAAGGTAAAAATACGCAGGAATTCTTGCGTTTTTCTATTCCTCCTGAAATCGTTTGGGGGGAATATCCTCTCAGACCCCGACCCTTGGGGGTCCGTCACTGCTAGTGTCATACTTGTATTTTGTATAGTTTCGTTTTATAAATTAGACACACGTGATTAAATGTGAATGACATTATGCGAGCCGATCACATGGCTCGCATGACATCATGCGTAGTACTACGGCGGGATATTTCAACTTGTCTTCTTAGCATCATGATAAACATAACCTCTATAGCAGAACATTTTATTTTACTTTCTTTTGTTTCAGATTCAAAATACTTTAATATTGTTCTTTATGGACTTCGCCTCGTATGCCAAAGTATCCAAACAGTTTATTTTAATGTTTCTAAAACATTTCTTCTGATGGCGATGACGTGGTGTTAACTTGTTCTGAGACGGTATATTTCATATTTTTGTATTTAAATATTGGGTGATTCCAAATTTGGTGCATATTAACAATAGTGTCCCAATGTCCCATTGAATTTTCAATAGAATTTGATTTTCTGAAGCTATTGAAATATTAGTATGTAGGTGCGTAATAAGAAAGGAAAAATAGATAGCTCAAGTTACCGCTAAAAAATGTCTCTTAGCGTTTTTTATGCAATTTTTTCGTGGGCAAACTAAGGAGATAACGAAAAATGACCGAGAATGGACCCCCAAAATAGCATGAAAGAGAATTCAGATAGCTCAAAAAAAAAAAAAAAAAAAAAAAAAAAAAAAAAAAAAAAAAAAAAAAAAAAANAAAAAAAAAAAAAAAAAAATGGGAGATAACCAGAGGAAAAAGTGTGCAAATTCGTAGTGTCACATTATTAGTGAAAACACAGATTTCTCAAATTATTAGGAAAACAAGTTTTCTAAAATTTTACAGAATTTTCCCAATTTTGGCCCAACTTATGGAACCCCTAACTCAGTTCCGGTGGTTCTGCTTTTCTATATGTTGTATAGAATGATGATTAGATTATTATTAAACCAAGCTCGCGTCATCCCCGGGCTTGAACATTTTTTTGACATTGTCAAAGATTGTTGAAAAATGTCTTGCTTTCTACATTCCTTATCCTATAAAAAGGAGAAGTAAAATGTAAATGCTGAATTTCTTTGTGGTAAGCCCCTTGTGGGTAGAATTACTAATAACCTCCTCCACTAATAATATCTTCACCTTTTTACTCTGGTAATGCCGCCACTGGTCGCTACTCACATTAAAGTAGCTACTCAATCGTCCTCATGGGGCTGTGTATTCTAATAGGCTGAAATTTTCATGTTGAATTTTCATGTTTTGGAGAGACTAAATTACGAGTTGAATTTTGGTACGTAGGTGTGTCACTTTTATGCCAAAGACGACCCACTTTTGGTTAGAATCAAATTTATCGTTCGGTGGTTTTTTGCCGTTTTTTAGCTGTTTCCTTGAATCCTGCCTAAGAAGAGGACAGTAAAAGTAAGAGCTTGAAATTTGGCGCCGATTCATATGAATTTCATTCATTGAATGCACAACGACCCCTTTAGTTTAAATTCAATCTATTTTTTAGGTTTTCAGCAGATTTTTGCCTAAAAAGCGTACCTTAAAGCGTAAAGAGCGGTAAAAGCTAGAGCTAAAATTTGGTCAACAGTTTTTGAACTCTAACTCCTTTTCCTCCTAGTGGGAAGTACGGATATTTTCCCCCCTCTTAATTGGATTCCTGGAATCTGTGGTCTCTATTTATGCACTTAATTTGGAATCATCTTTTATGTGGAACAATGGTGTTAATTTTAGTTGGTTTATTTGATAATGAAATGTTTTTGCAGAGGGGAAAAAAGGTTGAAAGGTTAAGGAATTCTTTAGGGTCAAATTTGTTAGAATAATAATTCATTATTTTGTTGAGTTTAGCGTATCTGTGCCATTTGAAAAAAAATATATATATAACACTTCACAATTAAGCCTTGAAACAAAAATTAAGATTTTTGTTTAAGACTGGTAAAAATAGGGCGTTATTTACTACATATTGTTCACCCTCTTTATATGGGTAGCTGATGTAACGGTAAGAAAATAGGCGTGATTTACCACATAATGATGGTACTCAAAAACTGTCGGTGTAAAGTAATATTTTAGTCATATTCGGTTTAAATTGGGGCCTATTATTATTATTAAGAGGGTAAACAGAGGTGAAAAATGAGGATTAGAAATCGTTTTTCATTTGTATCAGAATGTGTCTATTTGGGTTCCTGGCTTTGTTATTTTTGTTAAAGGACTGGCCACTCGTGCAGATGGGAAGGGTGGAAAGCCTTTTTAAGAATGTTTGGGTTTATATAATACCTTTTTTTTTAAAAAAAAAAAAAAAAAAAATAGAAGTCCTGTCAGAATGTTTTCCTGTACAAGAATTGTACAGGGTGTTCATGGGAACGCAGGGTGTTCATGGGAACGCATCCAAATAGATTTAAAAACCCAATTGGACATAGCTCGAGATTTCGAACATTTTGTAGAACATTTTCATCTTATTTTGAGATCAAAAATCAGAACGATGTGACATGTGTTTAGAAACACCCTGTAAATAAAACGAGACTATATATTTCGAGAACAGAAAAACATCTTGGTTGTAAATGTTCGTGAGTTTTCCTCATTTAAAAAAGAAACGATTTTTTGAAGAAGTGGTGCTGTTAACATAGGTATATGTGACAGCATAAAATATCTTTTTTTATGTGTGGCACCATCCAGTACCATCGGACGCATGGATCAAGAAGAATAAAAATTTTCATGTTAACAAAATTCGATGGTCTATTATTATGCTCATTTGTTTAAATCAGATTTTTGCAATTTGTTTTTTTCTTGCTAACACCTATTCTATGACATATTTATGTATGATATGAAGATGATTTATTTCAGAGATGCAAATTTATATTTTATTATAAGTAATTTACTATACTTACCTACCAAAGGATATTTATACAGGGTGTAACAAAATAATATAATGCGTTCTTTGAAACCACAACATGTGTCTAAAATTTAAACTAAGTTTTCTTTTTTTTAAAAAGAAAAAGATTTTTGTTTTTTTTGTATTATATTTTTGTAGTAAACTTGCTATGATGAATACTTGAAAAACATTTTAACATTTTTTTAAGTGTTAATCAGCGTTACAGGGATTTTATTTGTTGTTTGTTATACTTCAATATTCAAATTCCGGCCTCAATAGAAGTTCAACCCGAATCTATTCAATGTGAGGATCACTAGGCCATGCAGGTTGTTTGAAATGAACGAATACATATTAAGGGAAGGTCAATCTTCCCAAAGTTACTAATTGTTAATGGGTTTTGTAACCATTTCTAAAAAACAATTTAGATTTAGTCCAAGAGAATATTTCTCTTCTCATTTCAACCTGTGGAACACAAGGTAATTCTAATGTATTTAACAGGCCTTTTTATTCACCTGTTCTTGATCATATTTTTTTGTGTTAAATGTAAACAATTTAAAAAAACAAACATATGACATATAAGCCGCTGCCCTTAAGTAACATCTCACAATTTCAAATGTAATCTGGTCTTCACTATGGATGATAATGGTCATAATTGTTATTGGATTGGAAGAAATTACGCCTTCGGAATCGGCCAAAAAATAATAGAGACTAAAATAAATTGGATTGCAAGAAATTACGCCTTCGGAATCGGTCAAAAAATAATAGAGACTAAAATAATTAGATTGTTCCTTCAAGGTACGCATTTGTTTTCTGTTACACTCTACAGGGTGTCTCAAAAAAGGAGCGAGCTCAATATCAGATATGATTTGGAAAAACAGTGAAAGACTTATTTCTTTATTCCACACGGGATTTTTTGAGTAGTTTTCAAATTTTGTGCACTTTCAGGGGAGGATCAAATTTGAAATATTAAATAGACTTACCCAATAAAGTGAAAGAATTATCGAAGTGATCGTTTGTAAATATCTCGACATCTTTCAACACTCATAACAAGAACCAACAAGGAGGTTGAAGGAGACCTCGTATGAGCGGTGAGGATAGATCCTAAATAAATATCTCGACATCTTTCAACACTCATAACAAGAACCAACAAGGAGGTTCATGGAGACCTCATATGAGTGGTAAGGATAGATCCTTAATAAAGATCTCGACATCTTTCAACACTCATAACAAGAACCAACAAGGAGGTTCAAGGAGACCTCATAATAAAGATATCGACATCTTTCAACACTCATAACAAGAACCAACAAGGAGGTTCAAGGAGACCTCATATGAGTGGTGAGGATAGATCCATAATAAAGATCTCGACATCTTTCAACACTCATAACAAAAACCAACAACGAGGTTCATGGAGACCCCATATGTAAAATGAGATCTGTGCTCAAAGCAGGGCCGGATTTGTTCCCAGTTGAAGTTGAACTTACATAATCCTTTACCTTGCTGTAAGAGAGAAGCATTCTTCCTTGAAGTTAAAAAAGAAACAGTGCTTTTCGACTTCCAAATTGTACTTGGGATATGACCCCACTCACTTTTTTAATTACTAAATATCGTAGGAAAACTTTAACATTAAATTAATCTTTACCCAAACCTTGATACTTTAATATCTAATAGGCGCAAGAGTATGGTTGCAAAAGTAACTCCGGCCCGGCTTTGAGTACAGAATATTTTATTCTGCACTCAAAGCTTCGGACTGAAGATAGATATGTTTCTGTGTTATGAGAATTGCGAAATCGTTCTCAAGATATTGAGCCCTCCTTTTTTTTAGACTCTCTAGAGTCTAAAGTATTAGCTAAATTACTAACTGTTCTCTCACTATGCAAATACTAGCATATAAGTATTACTATTCTTTAATAAATAATTCATCAATTAATTAATATAGGATTAAAAACATATTATTTAGATGTAGTTATAAATTACTACTTTTTTCTTATTGGTTGAAAGGTTATTATTTATTTTATATTTTTTTTTTCTTATACTAACCCTTTAAGTTACTTTGTTTCTTATTACCGAGCACACAAAAAGCCCCCCCCACACACACAGAGTTTTAGGTGTAACGGTTTTTCCAGCACCAAAGAATATGCGAATACTTTATTAACGCCATCAGTGTCATTAGTAGATTTCGGATTAGATGTGTAACAGGTCAAACTGTTTTTTTAGGATATACTACCAAAAAGAATATTGGCATATTCTGACAATTTCTAGGGAACATCGTCGTGAGATCTCACGTTGTTCTCAGTTATCTTAAAAGATATAGTAAATTTTAATCTTCATTATGGTTTTACTTCTCATTAATATCCCAACTTAATCTAAATATATTTTTTAAAGAATGAAATAGTTGTTGTAGCGGTTTCCTCTCAAAATCAACTACCGGCCATCGCTAGGACAAAGAAGAATTCTTTTTCGCATGTTTGTTTTTGAAAACATATTTATGTATGTGTTAACTTAAAAGGGTTAAGTTATTTAATTAATTCATTTGATTTCTTCTTTTGGACTGTTTTTTTAATTTATTTATTATTATTATTTTTGATTAAGATTCGAAATTTAAAAGTAAATTCGAATAACTCATTTAATTCTTCTTATTATGTATTAATATTTTTAGTTTTGTCATTAATTTTTAAGATTATTTGCTTTGAATTTGAATTTAAGTTCACAGCCTCATTATTTTGTTTTACACTCCAAATTAAAAATAAAAATTTTTAAAGAAAAAAAATTGAAGGAAATATTTTTTTGATTCCAATTATTGAAATTAATAAACCATATCAAGTTATTTAATCCGCCACCATTAAGACAAAATATGACCTTCCGACACAACACGACGACCAAAATTCGTCAAGTTCTGCGCATGTCGTCACACGTGAATGTAGATAATAGGTTTGTAATGTGTAAACACAAGCAGTGGTCTGTTGTGGTGTTAGCATTTTTAATGTAAGAAGATATCTTGTCTGTTCGTATCATGTTGAACAAAATAGACGTTTTCTATTTTAATTTAGAGATGATTTTTTTTTTTTTTTGTAACGGTTTTACTTTCAAAATCAGCGGTTTCGGCGGCCCTTGGTTTTTGGACTAGTATGCGTTTTGCCATCGCGAGGACATTCAGATCGAACAAATCTTTCGCCTTTCTAGAGAGGGTATCTAGGATGTTATTATTTTTATATCAACAACAAATAAATTATACCAACATTTTTTTTTTTTTTTTTTTTTTCTAAAATTTAAAGGAAACCCTGGAGCAAACAGCAGAAAAGGTAAAACTTCCGAATCGCGGCTTTTTCGAAAAAATAACTTTTTTTTTTGAAATGGCTTGAAATTGCCTATTTTCAAGAAACTTTAACAAATTTTTCGGGCGCGAGGTGTTTTGCGTTGTAGAAAAAAAAGGTTTTACCCACTAGGTAAAACTTTTATGGACCCATAGATAAATCGAGACATGGCCGATCAAAACGTTCCTTACCTCTCTGGGGGGGGGGGACGTTCATCTTAACGCTTCCCCAGAGAGGTTAGGAAACGTTTTGATAGGCCATGCCTCGATTTATGGGTCGTTAAAAAACAACGCAAAACCCCTCGTGCCCAAAAAATTCATTAATGCTTCGTGAAAATAGGCCATTTCAAGCCATTTTCAAAAAAGAAAATGTTAATTTTTCGAAAAAGCCGCGATTCGGAATTTTTACCGCAGAAAATAATCATATCAATTTTTTTTAAATATTTGAATCGATACATTGGTGAGTTCCGATTTTAATCCTATATGCTATCAAAATAAAGTTTAGCCCAGCCATGAGTCTAGGCGTTCTAGATGTTTTTAAAAGTTCCACTATGGTCAACTTAAAGCTCTTGTTTAGAGTTTGTTCTATCTTATATTTTGAATATTAATACAGACTTGATTTTGAGATCGCAATTTTTTGCTACATAGTTTTGTTTTTTTTCTTATTGATCGAACAAATTTTCAAATCAGGCAGTGATGAACACTGGCTGTTTGCCCTGCCTTGACCAAACATGACAATTTAGTGGGGAAATATTGAGACACAAGAAGAAAAATGACTTAATCGTCAAATCCGAGCATTTGAAAACAACATATTGATCGAAGAAAGTGAGATCTTGTTTTAACACCACAATTTTTCATCAAGTATGCGTTTGTCTTTTCCGCGATAACTCTCCATCATATTGTCCGATTTTGATGAAATTTAGTATGGCATTGGACAGACGGTTCACAGCTAAAAACTCTGCAATGTGACACGTGGTACAACCACTAGCTAAAAAAAAATACCTCCCCTCAAATTTGATATTCTACGTTGCAAAGTTCGTAGAATCCTAAAATCGAATGAAAAAATACGTTCGTCCGTTGGTACCCACCCGTACCCTGTCTCTGTACACCGTTTCCGAAAGCGGCACTTTTTCTACTAAGCGTTAACCGATTTTGATGAAATTTGGTATGTCGGTTCAATTTGGATTCCCCGTAACTTTTCGTCACTGTAAGTCTCCTATATATATATATAGGATCCCATACGTACAATGGGACGTACATGTCGTACAAAAATAATTTCATTGAAAAAGTGCGACGGACGAACGATTTTTTTCTATACCTACCTACTACTTTGAAACGCAAAATGTAAAATATGAAATTTTGGGATGGGGTTGCTCTTAATATTCCCTTCCCCTCCCGTCCCATTCAGCAAGTCCGGTGCGCTATGTTGACATTGACACAAACGTTTATTTTGTGTAAAAATAAAAGTTAAAGGGAAAGAGTGAAAATTATGGGATATTTTGTTTCTTTAAATGGAAAAAGACATGGTATTTTTTTCTGATCCTACCTCGTGAGTCTGGAACCGGAGGGGAGTGTCTGGCAACAAAACTTATATTTTTCAAAAAAAATATATATTTTTTTTTTTTTAAAAAGAAAACCTTCCTTTTTTATTGACCGTCATGGGTTCATGTTGGACGGTTATAGATAATCAGTAGAGGCGTGGCCGTATAAACGTTTCCTAACTTCTCTCAACTGGGTTAAAATATTTAAAAGGGTTGCCAGACACTCCTCCCCGATTCCAGAACCCAGAAAGATATTTTATTTGAGGTATCGATTTTTCTAATAAAACACAAAACATAAAAATAATTATTATCAATTTTTATCTTATCATTTGAGTATCATTACTATAAAAGTGTTATTATTATTTTACCAGTTTTCAAGCTAATTGATATATCCAGAAATGAAAATTTGTGGACCAAAATTATCACTATGTGGTCTGATTATCAGTGCATGGGGCATTGTTCAATTGGTGAGTAGAAATGGCTGAGATTGAGGTTAAGATTAAATTTAGGACCGAAACACACTAGTTTTAGCTTCGGAAGGCTTCCCGAAGCGAGACAACATTCACAGCAAAACAGGAAATTTTGCAAGCTAAAGTCTATATCATTGTTCTGAACTCAGGCTGAGTTTCATCTAACACTGTGTCAACCTGTGTTAATACTATACCCAAACCCGAGTGTTTCAAAACTGCTTTTGGTAGGACCGGACCTAAAATGTATCAATGATAAATAAATAATTTAACCCCTCTCCCCTCTTTTTTAAAAAAAAAAAAAATCACACAAAATTAGAGGCCTCCACCCCGGTACCTTATCGATTGCTTCAGGGTGGATCCTCTTTTCCTTCCTACCAATTTTGTTAATAATTCTAATTAATCGGATTTCCTATCCTTTGATGGAAACCTCTACTCACGCGTTCTCAAGTTTTATTATTTGTTTCTCTTTACAAACTACAATGCCTAAGCTTAAAATGATTACTGTCTCTAAAACTAAAAATATTTTCATTAATGAACACCGATGGCAGAACGAAAAGAAAGTTATGTTCGGGAAAACAAGTCTCAGCGAGTACCCTCACCCCCCCCCTAGCTCTAAAAAAGGCTGCTTTCCCGACTGGTCATATAGTTTGAAACTCCACGACCCTGCCATCGTTCTCTCTTTACTCCTGAATCCTGGGAGTAGAAACGTAAAAAATAAAATAACAAATTAAACAAGAACGAGGAAAAATAATTACATATAGAATAAAAACGTAAAAAACAACAACAATTAAAAACATAAGAAAAAGAAAGATAAGCAAGGTCAGAAGTCCAGCATTGTCACGCACAACTGGACAACCGATTGTCCATTCATTATAGTTCTAAGGTGGCATCTCGCCTATCTCTTACAGTCTCCATCGATCTCTCTGCATCCTCCTTACTTTTCATAATCTTGTCTATATATGTCTTAATGTTTTCCCATTCAGTTTCACTTTTCAGCATTGTTTCAGTCAAGTTTTGTATTGTTAGTCTTACTTCTAGTTTTGTCTCTATTTAGTGTCTTTCTTCTCTCCACTTCTCACACTCAAAAAGCGTATGTTGCGGTGTGTCAGCCATATTCTCCCCACAAGTGATACAGTTAGGAGTTTCGACTTTTTTGATTCTGTGAAGGTATGAGGCGAAACAGCCATGGCCAGATAGAGCTTGTGTCAAGTGGTAGTCAATCTCACCGTGTTTCCTAAGAAACCAGGGCCGGATGTTGGGTATTGAGAGACGTGTCCACGCTCCTGTCTCGCTATTGTTTCATCTTTCTTGCCATTTTAGCAGTGACCTTTCTCTCTCCAGATGTTTTTTTTTCCTTATTTTGTCCAAAAGATACGGCCCTTTCTTCAGCCTTGATGTCGAGTGGGATGCTCCTTCCCAAAACCGACAGAGCCATAGTGGACACCGTTCTGTACGCTCTGGTAATTCTGAGGAGGCACTTTCTTTGTTCTCTTAATATTATATTCCTATATTTTTGGTGTTTTAGGCAGGGCTGCGGAGCCGGAGCCCGGAGCCGTGAGATTTTTTATAAAGGAGCCGGAGCTCTTTTTTCTTATAAAGAGGAGCCGGAGCGGAGCTAAATTTACCAAAATTTCGGCTCCTTTCCGGCTCCGACCTACCTATAAAAAATGAAAACATCTCGGTCAATTGAAAAAAATTAACTGGGTATGTTACAGTACCATATAGTGAAATGAATCATTTGATTTTTGTGCAAGAGGAGGGGATTACATTTTTTTTAACTGAACTTGAATATTATTGTATTCTAGTTACATAAAGAACACCCTAATTGTATATTGTAATACAAGTAATAAAAATATGGATATTTTTTGACCATTAGGCTAAGTTCAGATGATCACGCGGTACCACGAACCGCGCGGCACAAGATCTATCTCAATAGTGCATATTGTCTACATGACCGCGCGGTACTAGTTCTACAAACTTGTATCGATTTGTTCATATGA
>CM022879.1:16878874-16896934 GCA_012654025.1 Pachypsylla venusta | reverse complement strand
TGAGACCATTTATTTTAGATAAAATGATTCCACAATTACTGATTTTAAATTTCATCAAAATTGGTTATGTGGTTTGGATTTTAGAGATCCGTTCGGGGGGATAGGACCGCCTCTGGGGGTGATATCGAGAAAAAGAAAAATATGGGTCGGGCTTTTTGCCCAAAGATGACCTGTGCCAAATTTCATCAAAATCGGACCAGTGGTTTGGCTTCCAGAGCTCTGCACACGATTCCGTACGTACGTCCCACGTCGGATATTTTTTTTTTGGCCCCATGGCTCCAAATATTTCCAAACTTCAAAAATGACTCGAAAAAGTGAAAATATGGCCCAAATGCAATAGGAAATGATATATTTGATCTTTATTTTGAGTTTTGGGTTCCCGTCAGACGATTTTTTAGGCCAAAAAAGTCAAAATTTGCTGCACGAATATAATACTTTATCTTCTAGAGGAAGAGAAAGTAAAAAAAAAAAAAAATACTGCATCGTAATTTTGCACCGTAAAAAAAAAAAAAAAATTGAGCGAGTGATTTATTTTTCCACTGTCTCACCAGGGGTTTTTGGAGTAAACAATTTATATTTGTGTTAATGTAAGAAACACAAAAATAGTAAATAAATCAAATAAATGCTGTTTCTTTGTGTTATTATGTCACAACCTTGGTGCTCACTGTAGCATTGTAGGATTTTCCCAATATCTATCATTATCCAATAACCTAGAATTTTTCGACTACCTACAATACCGGCACTGGGTCGCTTTGCGCATTTATCTCCATAGCTACTCATTGTTCTCACGAGGCTGAGTGGGGCCCAAACCATGGTGACAAATTATTTTCCTTGCCAGGATTCGAACCCGAGTCTGCCGAGTGCAAAACTAGTGCTGTGACCACTGAGCCATCGGGGCTGGAAAAAGATTTATGTTTATTATTATCTATTATGAATGTAGTCAGCAAGTGGAGCAAGCCAGCTTCATTAGGTGGAGGCCCTAAACCAGTGTAAATACAGCAGGCTTGGTATTGGGGAGAGCATCCACAGCCTTTAAAAAACTCTGAATTAAATAAATTAATAAGAAAAAATCCCTTATTATCGAACCGCAGACCCTTATCCCAATAGCTAATTGCTTGAACTCTCACTCTGGGTGAAAGTGTTGTAAATGCTGAATAGAGATGTGTCGTATCTTAGTTCCCGAAGAAAGAATCGGCCCAGAGGAATAGATTTTTTCATTTCTTCCTCGTACCACCGATCCTCGACTTAACAGCTAATTTGGTCGGTTACTGTTCGAAGCATTACTAGTACTTTCACTCTGAGTGAACGTGCTGTAAATACTGAATAGAGATGTGTCATGTTTTAATTTTCGAAGACAGAATCGTCCTAGTGGAAAAGAACTTTTCATGTCTTGTCCCATTGCTTGCAAAATTTCAATAAGTAAATTTCGATTGAGATTATAAATTGCTGGATTGTATACCACCTGAAATAAAAAGAAAATATTATTAAACATTTATAATTACATATTTATGGGTGTATCTAGTATCTGTGCAAGTCGGGCCACGATATACAGAATGTTATTTTAGCCAGCTTTCTCAAATAACTCGAAAACGAAAATACATACAAATTAAGTTTGAGAAAACACTGAATGAGTACTTAAATAACTTTACTTTTGATGTAAGGGTATAAGCAACCATGGAAAGTTATGATATGAAAATATCATGATTTTCCAATTTCTACG
The DNA here is from genome assembly GCA_012654025.1 of Pachypsylla venusta. Classification (NCBI taxonomy): domain Eukaryota; kingdom Metazoa; phylum Arthropoda; class Insecta; order Hemiptera; family Aphalaridae; genus Pachypsylla; species Pachypsylla venusta. The sequence goes on along the minus strand of CM022879.1, from coordinate 16,895,214 downwards.
CTCCTTATTTTTCGGATTTGCCCATGATAATTTATAAACTACTAAAAATATCTCGAGAACGGTGATAGTTAGCAAAATATTGATACCGGATTTTACCAGGGTAACGCTTATAAACTACCAAAAATCTCGAAAACGGAAATAGATAGCAAAATTCTGATTGCAGATTCGAATTCCTGAGGTTTAATATACCCTTAGAATAATTTTTTGGTCAACAGGTTTATATATTGGGAATCAAAGAGTAAAAAAATGAATATGTAGAAGAAAAAAAAATTCAAGTGAATTGTTTACATTAAATTTGTTTACATAATACACTTGAAACCATTTTATAAAATTAACGTCAATAAAGAGAGAATAAATAGGAAGTTTTATTACGCGATGCAGTTAAAAATATTAAGAACGTTAATGACATGATCTGGACAGAGCAGCAGCGAGAAATGGGGATAATGTAAACAATGCATGCTGACTCGGCTATAATAGCATACATGATAATGTAAAAAAATCCAAAGTTGAATGAAAATTTTAACCTGAAGGTCAGTCAAATCTGTTTTTTTTTATGGAGCCATGAGATTTTTTGATGATATTGAATTACAAGGCGTATTTTTTCTTTACTTGAATCAAAAGACAGGATTAGTCAGGAAAAACTCTACAAAACAGAATTGTAAAATGATTCATGTTGAACGAAATCGTCTGATATAAGCGTGATTCGTTTTTTTAGTTTCTTATTATTAATTTTTTTTGTAATATCGACAAATTCTGAAATAGTTTATAGAGCTCTGTGCCAAAAAATACAGGAATGTATTCAAAAACAGAGTTGACCTTGAAGGAAACAGCGGAGAATGAAGAAAAATAGACTCTTCAGTGAAAGGTAATTACAAGACGAGGTTAATGCTGAGGTATTTTCTACCACCTAACCGTTAGAACTGCATTTTTATGAGGCCAAATATATAAATTAATGAGGAAAAATCCTGCCGCGGCCAGGGATTGAACCCACACCCTTCTGTTTACCAGACGAGCGCTTAACCACTATGCTGGTTAAGGTACAGATTAGCAAATATACTTTTTTGATACTTTAAGTTTAATATTTTTTTCTCCATCTTCAATGTAAAATAATAAATCCATGTCATATTAGGGCACAATCCCATCTGATGTTGGAGTCACATGAAAAAGTTGCTTTGTTACAAATTTGACTTACTTGAGAATAATGTTTAACGACAACTTTCATCGCCAAATTTTTGACATCCGGAATATTCATCTGATCCGCGGCTGCCAAAATGTTGAGAACATTCTCTTCCGTGACATTTCTATCTAAATTATGTTTGCAAAACACTTGAAGTCGGGTATTGGTAAATCCATAATACAGAGGTGCTTGGAAGAGGTATAGGGAATCTTCTGGAGGCATTGTGACATCGCCATGATATATATAACGAAGGAGAGAATGAAATGACTGGAGAGAGGGTACAGCGTCGCCAATTTGTATCTGGAATCAATCATAGGAGCGAAAACATTAAAAATCAATCTCCCACAAATTATCTGAAAGATTACCGCGATTTTTTTTCGTGGTAAAGGTATTGTTGCAGACTTAGAGTTCGCGGATTAAGTTATCGTGAATTTAAAACACGTTAACTAACTTTAAAAATAATTAAAATAAAACTTAAAATAATTTATTAAAAAAGAAATAGAAATTACAATAAATAAATAAAAAAAAAATAGAACGTAACAAAGTTCAATTACTTTTCGCCAACACCGAATTTACACCGAATTCAGAACGCTCGAAAATACACACGAATAACCGTTCACTTATGATATCGCTTCCAAAATTAAACACACTCCGTTTATCGCTCAGAGAATACTACTTCGCTTATCACTGAAACAATACTGACTTCGCTTCTCGCTCAAATAATACTGACTCGACTCCTAGACGTGCCCTTCTATTTATACCTTCATTCAAAACGTTCTAGAAAAATCGCGAAAAGGATTTTTTGCGAGTACGCAATCAAACTACGCGTTCTAAAAAGAAAACTACGCGTTTATAAATAATTAAAACGTAATCCCTATCCTATAATATAACAGAAACAATGCTTTTTGTAATGAGAGAGAGCAATAAAATATGTCATATTTCCCCCCCTTCACCCCGATCATCCTCCCAGTCAACCTGTTCATTGTAACAAAGAAAGACGGAGAAATGAATGGATAGGAGAAGCGTCGAGATATTTATACAGAATGTTTCATAGTAATATTACATACACAGGTTTATCATTTCAGTATGTACTTATCCTAAGCTAGTTTCAATGAATCATCACTATTTGAAAATTTCCCAAAACAATCATATTTTTCCAAAAATTTCTGACGACTGTCACCACTATCTGAAATTTTCGTACGAATATCTCACTATTTAAAATTTTCCCACGACCATCATAACTATCTGAAATTTTTCCACGGCAACCATTACTCCCTAAAAAAATTGCCACGTGTATCATCAAAACTATTTGAAATTTTCCTACGACTATCTGCAAATTTCCCACGATTGTCATGTCTATCTGAAAATTTCTACGACCAAATACCATATTTCCCACGTTCATATCCATGTTATGACCGATATTAGAGGGGACATTTCAGTACAACACGACTATGCCTCTAGCACAGCGAACGCACTAAGTGGAGCTTTCTGGCATTTCATTTTGTAACTAGAATCGTGTAGGATACAACAAACTATCTTAACAATGTCCAAGGAATTTCCTGCTGTTAAGGTATGGCGGGAAATTGAAGTCACCTAAAACATTTGAAAGGGCACTCCCATAGCCATCTATTTTTGTCCTGAACAGCTATTTTTTTCGTGAAGCATTTTAATTTTTAATTTTTCGTGAATATTTCCTCACCAAGTTTATTTTATTTGTGATGAAGAAGAGTCTAGGACCAGCGCGGACCGTCAGGGGTACTGTGTTCTTCCTTACCACACTTCCCGTTGTTCTGAAACTCTACCCAAACCAAATTTGATTTGTTCAACCTTCTTTAAATGAGGGGGTTTGAAGAAATCACAAAAAAAAAAAAAAAAAAAAAAAAAAAAAAAATCAGACCTTCAGCCACAGGTGCTCTTCCCGATCGGAAATAAATTGCTTTGGGTAGAGAGTTTCAGAACAACGGAAAGTGTGATGACAAGCCCGCACCCGTGCACGCTGGTCCTGTGCTCTTCTTCATCACAAATCACAAACAAAATAAACTTGGTGAGTAAATTTTCAAGAAAAATGGAAAAATCAAAACTTGAAAATTCAAGAAGTTCTGCGTCCAGGGAAACCGTCTTCCTATAACATTTCCGTCGCACCCTGGACTATAGAAAAATAAATTGATTTTGCAAACATCATCTATTCGTAAATTCCATAGATCTTTATTTTTGAAGCATAAAACCTTACATTGATAGTTTCGCTTGAGGCAGGCATGAAAGATCGAAACATTGCTTCAAAATATGAACATCTGGCTGCTAAGATAGGTTTGTGCGTTGCTATGACTACTCCATCCAGCGTTAACTTGATATCTGAGAGATCTTTTGAAATGAGAAGAGATTTCATGTCTTGCTCTAAACTTGTACCAGTATTGTCGGAAATTGGCTTCGGTTTTACTGAAAAGAAAAGCAGAAGAAAAAAAATAGTTTTTTGTAATCAATTAAAATTTGTACAATTAGCGAAATTAATTAGGGGATACACTTCATAGTACAGAGATAAACTTATCCCGCTGCAATGCCGTGGGTGGTGTTCTCCAACAGGGTGGTCCAACTTAAATTTTAACCATAATTTTTTTCCGAACTAGTTTGATTTTTTTAAAGAAAAAAAACCCTCATGTTTCTTTGACTTATTTTTCATGTTTTTTTTTTAAAATGATATTCGAATTTGGCCGAATATTTCGAAACATTGCAAAATCATCGAATCTGGTATCAACCTTACTTTTTAAAATTGAATCCCCCATTTTTGCATACCATCTTCTCATTATTTTAACTTTAATTTAATATGCAATCGGTTTTTTTTTTAGCTATTTGTCTTAATGCGAAATACGGTTAAACACAAATCTCCCACATGAGTCAAATGTGCTTATGTGACACGTCAAATAACGTTGATTTTTCCTTCTGCATCTTTATTTTTGTGCAATCTTTGAGAATCACAAAATTAGCGAATTACACAAATAATTCAGAAATGTCTGTGTGACTCATCAAATCACATAGAAAAAAGTGTTATAATATGTCTTAACGCATAATATTGCATTGTTAAAATTTACTTTTGTATCACAACATTACAGAGGCCGCCACTCTAAACCATCACAGTGTTATACACATTTTTTTTCTCTTGTAAGATCTCCACTGGTCGCTACTCACACCTCAAGTAGCTACTCAATTTTCCTCACGACAGTTCCGAAAAAAAAATCCGGTTCTGCCGGGATTCAAACGCGGTTCTCCCTGGCCTAGAGAGTATCACACTGGCTAAACACATTTACGTTTCATCCATATGATTCCAAATTGTGGTTATTTGACACTGTTTTTACCTCCTAAATCAACCACTTTTCTACTTTCTCTGTACTATTAAAAATAAGTATTGTAATGAGCTGAAATTTTCGATGTCGAGTTTTCAATGCCAAAACACGTTTTGAGGTCCTCATACCACAAATCTCGGGTTTCAGCTGTTGGTCAATGTGTCTGTCTGTCGTTTTTTCTTTCTTTCTTTACCGCTTCTAGACGGTTCTGCCTAAAACGAGGAAGGTATGAGCTAGAGCTTGAACACTGGTGCCTCTTTGTAACAATTTTATGCATGGAATTCTCATAGACACTTTTGCTTGCAATCAAATCTACGGTTGGCTTTTTTGCGGATTCGGCAAAAAGCCCGAACGAGGACAAGTTTTTACGGAAGCCACTATTGTAACATTACAGAGAATTTCCATTTCATTTGTACTGTTTAATATAAGTGTCAAGAAGAACGTCCCCCAAACCAGAGAGGTTAGGAAACGTTTTGATCGGCCATGCCTCGATGATGAAATCATAGTGGCTCCCGTAAAAACTTGTCCTTAATCGGGCCTTGTGCCGCGTCCCACAAGGCCCGAATGGAGCAATATTTTTTTCTAAATGTTGCAAGAGTTTTTAGGTATAAACTTCCGAGTTTTTTACGAAAAGAACAACTTCATCATCGAGGCATGGCCGATCAAAACGCATAATAAACGTTTCCTAGCCTCTCTGGTTTGGGGGACGTTTATCTTAACTACATAGGTAAAACTCAAAATTACTACATAGGTAAAAGTTGGCTCCCGTAAAACTTGGCCCCCGCAAAAATTGGCTCCGTTAAAAACTTGTCCTCCTTCGGGCCTTGTGCCGCGTCACACAAGGCCCGAATGGAGCAATAGTTTTTTCCAAATGTTGCAAGAGTTTTTCCGAATGGTGCAAGAATTTTTAGGGATAAACTCGAGTTTTTACCAAAAGAACAACTTCATCATCGAGGCATGGCCGATCAAAACGTTTCCTAACCTCTCTGGTTTGGGGGACGTTCATCTTAACTACATAGGTAAAACTCAAAATTACTACATGGGTAAAAGTTGGCTCCCATAAAACTTGGCCCCCGTAAAAATTGGCTCCGGTAAAAACTTGTACTCATACTCATTCGGGCCTTGTGCCGCGTCACACAAGGCCCGAATGGAGCAATAGTTTTTTCCAAATGTTGCAAGAGTTTTCCCGAATGGTGCAAGAATTTTTAGGGATAAACTTCGAGTTTTTACCAAAAGAACAATTTCATCATCGAGGCATGGCCGATCAAAACGTTTCCTAACCTCTCTGGTTTGGGGGACGTTCATCTTAACTACATAGGTAAAACTCAAAATTACATGGGTAAAAGTTGGCTCCCATAAAACTTGGCCCCCGTAAAAATTGGCTCCGGTAAAAACTTGTACTCATTCGGGCCTTGTGCCGCGTCCGTTTTTGGCTGTTTACACGAATCCTGTAAGAACCAGGGCTTCAAGCACTTCAATTTTATATATAAAACACACTAAGACACATTTTATTTAAGTCGAATTTACCACTGGCGGCTTTTTGGTAACTTCTTTGCGGATTGTCTTTAAAAAGTTGTAAACGAGGAAAAATATGGTTCCTCACTTATAGGTACGAGGAAGTTTGGTGATCCAGAAATGGGCAAGATTATTTTTCTTACCAGAATTGGGTTCTAAATTTGCTCTCACAATTTCTACAATCAAAGATCGATCCAAATTTTCAAATTGAGGGCTAAGAACGATACTGGCGTAATTGTTATCTTTGATAACAAACCGAAGACAATGATCATGAATGCTAGGGAGTTCATCCGCATGAGAGAGGGCAGCCAGAACGTTGTTCAAATTGATAGTGGCACGTAGAAATTCATCACACAGAGCTTCCAGCCGGGGCATACGAAACTGAAATTAAAAGGGTAAAAGCTATTTATTTAAATTTATTTCACGTGAACAACTAAGGCGTAACTTCTTCCAATCTAATGGGTCAGTTGCACTAAAGTTTTTATTGGCTATATCGACAGTGTTTATTAAAATTCAAATTTTGCGGCAACATTTTTTTAAAAATCCATGCTTATGACGTCATCTGTCTAGGTATTTTTTTGTTTACATATGTGGTACTATTTATTTCTATATAAATTTTCAAAAAGAAGTCTTAAATTGTTACATTTTGCTTGAACTCATTATTAACTAAGAAGTTTTAATATTTATAACTATTACAAGTTTTTTTTATGACTATTTAAATTTTTTATAAATATATCAATGTGAAAATGGTTAATTATTATGTGGTACCAGGATGTAAAAGTACATTAAAATCGACACCAAATAAGTCGTTTTTACGTGTTCCTCTAAATCCTCCTAAAGTACAAAAAAATCATCATAGAAAATAATCTTTTTCTTCTTCTTGAACTTCTCCTTTTCCCAATTCTATTTGGGGTCCCTACTCTCTTTAGCTGTACCCTTTCCTGGAGTGGTAACCTACGCTTAATTCTCACAGTATTAATGCGTAGTAACTGCGTTTTGCTGATGACTTTCCATCTTCGGTTTGAAGCAGAAGCAGAATATTTAAAAAATGGATAATCTTCCTATCATAAAACTCCCCTAAATTTACCATAGATAATAACAAACCTATAAAAAATCTTTCCAGACCCCATGGCTCAGTGCTCACTGCGCTAGTCTTGCATGCTGGAGACCCGGGTTCAAATCCCGACAGGGGCAATCATTTGTCACTGTGGTTTGAATGTTTTGGATCCCACTCAGCCCCATGAGGGCAGTGTGACCCTGTGCCAGCATTGTGGGTAAAGTTGAAAAAATCTTGGTAATTGAATAGGGATAGATATCTCTCTGATTCAGCAGTGAGTACGAAATTTGTGAAATATTTTTTCACTATATTTTATCATAAAAAATCTTTTGTTTCCCACCTGAATAGCCAATCTGTAGACATCTAACATTGTCAGAATCATTCTGGTACCTCTGGGTTCTTTGATTTGTTTATAGGGATCAACACAGTCGGTGTAGATGTAATTCAAAAGCAACTGGAATGCGTCAGGGACAGCATTTTCTAATTTTACAACAACAGGGGGCATACAATTCGCTGGAACTTGCACTGCACCAAACAACTGTAAAAAAAAATGAGTGTTACTAGTCTGCCCAGTCTAGAGCAGAGGTTCTCATTTTTTTTTTTTTTTTAAAATAACTCAATGCCCACATTCGGAGATTTCGCTCCCATGGTTATCGGAATATTAGATAGATTTTTTTCAGAAAGTCATTGCCGTAAAAACGCAATCTGACATCAGACGTTCTATATCCATTCCCCACCAAAAACATTAATTTTTCCCTTCCTTTATAGAAAAGAGACAGGGTTCGATATTTTTTCCGCTTTGTTGCCTCGAGAGATTCTCTAGACTTATTGTTGTGCGGCACCAATTGAAAACGTAAACTCGAGTCCATTCGAAAAACAACTGTCAATATTTGGTATGTAAGATACATAAATAAACTGTATCTTTTTGCCTCAGAATTAAACCTACTTTCTAACTTCCACTGCTTGCCAGTATTCATCTACTGCCCACTGATAAGCGAAATCACCTAGTTTCAGAATGGCAGGTTTAGAAATCAAGACATCTAGTTCAAGGGGTTCTCAACGTGGATATCGCGACCTTTGCGATCAAATCCTGATTTTGAGAGATAAGAGTGGAATGGGGGTGGAGGTCATATTCTAGAGACAAACTATCGACTATGTATAATATAATTACGTGGGTAATTTTAGCTCGACAGCTACACTAGGAACTAAAGTGTTAAGATTAATGTTGTTAGCGTTTGCGACCACATCACTGACCCGTTTCATCCAGGTCAAGGAGTACCTACCTCCACGGGGTTTTTTCAGAAGGGATGTCGGGTGTAGACTTGTAGGTTTGGCTGTGCAGACATAGAGGTGATGTACGTGTTCAGGCATGGGTCAAGTCTGGACGAAGATGACACCAAGCAGAGTAAAGCTGGGCTAAGGTATTTCACTAAAGGTTTAATCATTATTTTTACCTCGTCCAAATGTTTGTCTCGAGCCTTAATAGAATCCATTATCTTTGATCTTAACAATTTTGATCGTGCAGCTACGATACATATGTGTGCCAACATGCGTACTTCTTTCTTGCCCACTATAAATTCGACATCACAGAATTCCTCACTTTTAAGAAGCCGCCCAAAGTCATCGTGAAGTGTACATTTAGGATATTTGGAGAACTGGAAAAAATAAAATCAAAATAACGACGGCCGCCTAAAACTTTCCGCTTTGAGTTGATATGTTGTCGGTACAAAATTTAAGATTTAAGGGGGGGGGATAATATAATTCGATGTCAATCCGTTAACCACATATTCTTGAGACCAAGATAAGATTATTTTACCCTATAATGTCATGTCCGAAAATGCTTCCTCTCCAAACTACAAAGCCACGAGAGCCACTCCTAATAGGTGTTCGAACAATTCGTGTAGAAATGTCAAACATGACATGGTGAATGGTGATTATTGAGAAACTAAATTGTTGAATCCGTTCCATGGCTTGCAAAATTATCTTAAGTGAAATTATCTTAATTTAGGCTCAAGAAAATGTGGTCAACAGATTGGCATCGAATTATGTTACACCCCGTATATTCAGATTATGCAAAATAATATTAACAATTTCGCAACTTAAGTTGCAGTATGCTCGGAGATGCCACACCACACTGGATGTGGTACTTCGATATGAAGTGTATATTAAATAGTACTTACTTTAAACCTGTAAATAGATCCACTTCGAAGATTGTTTTCGACGGCTCCACCAAACACAAACATACAATCATTCAAAACACTTGCAGCATGAAATAGTCGTCCTGAAGGGGCTTGGCTCCCCTTTTCAATGGGCACTATTGTCCACTTTACACTGTCTAAATCATAACAGTGCAAATTATTACTTAGAGTTGAATCTGCGGCCCCACCGAAAACATATAAATGTCTATCAAAGCCAACCATCGTATGACCATATCTCCAAGTGGGTGGTGGAGGAGCACTCCTGAAAAAAAAAGAACCTCATTTCTCACATCTTCAAACCATTTTTTATCAGATTTTTTTTAACGATAAAAAAAATTCAACTATTAAATCAACTTATAAACAATATATATATATTAAATAGTCTGTTTAAGTGCCGCCATGGGGACACTTACATGAACATATTAAATCGTTGCCAATCTTCATCGCAAATGAACAAAACAAGAGATGGAACTTCGACCTAGCGGACGATTGGCGATCATCATTTTAGGCCCTCAAGAAACAGTTCCCTAACTCTAGATCTGTATACTGGGGACCTCCAAGTCCGTAGAATGCATGTTGTATTTAGTATAAAAGTTGAGTTCTTGTTGACCGCACAAGTTCGCACATTGTCTTCATGGAATAGTGACGATACCCGTCTAGATCTCAAGTTAACTCTAGATGAAATTTGCCAAGAGATATCATCAACAAGGAATGAACATTGTATATTGTTATTCACCAGATTAGAAAGAAACATCAGATCTTGGATGTCTTCTAGTTTCCAATGTTTTGAGACCCAAATGTTCCGCTAATTCCAAATGTTCAAGCAATGCCATAGTATAAATATGTGGTTTGAAGAACTTTTGTAAGATGCATATGTTGTTTTACCTCAAATTATGCTCGATCGATATCCTCGTCCAACATTTCTCTTTGAAATGGAATTGAAATAAACTATTGGTAATTTTAGCTCCACTCTGTCCGGAAAATACAAACATTGACTCTCTAAGTACAGCAACAGGAAAATTACAACAAGTTGGAGGACAACTTCCTGTTTGGAGGATTTCTTTCCATACTCTATTCTCTGCCTGAAAATAAAAAAATTAATTAAAAAATATCAGTAAAGTTCAATTTATAGGTACTTGCATGTAAAGGATTCCATAATAGATAATATATTTTGTTTTAAATTTTATGGTGACTACATCAAGATTTCGTTTGAAGGATTTATTTAAAATATTTTTAAATTTTCGTCTTTAGACATTTTCAAGTTAGGTATTGAATTTTATTTCATTTGATTCAATACCTAATTTGGTTTTGAAAAAGTTTAAGGACAAAAATTTAATAAAAAAAATATACCTTCAAGGTTTCGTACGATTTTTTTTGTTTATTCTTTAAATGCTTTGATGTATTCGTTTTTTTTTTTTTTTTTTTTTTTTTTNTTTTCTTCAAGTTTTTGATATCTAGGTATATTTATAAAACGCATTTCATAATAGTGGATAAACGTAGAAACTTAAATTTTGGGTTCCCTTTTAGTGTGGAAGTACGAAATAAGGGAACAAATAGAATATTTATTTTTACTTCCCAGGTTTTATAACCCGCAAATATCCACAATCATAACCCGTAAATATCCACAAATATATTATGATAAACAGCGGCTCCATGTGCTGATCTTGGAACTGGATCACACCCATACATTCAGCTGATTAGCAACCTACCGGTAGTAAGGATATCGTCCACATATCATTCAGTCTGGCATTTCCATCATAACCCGCAAATATCCACAATTTATTATCATAAACAGCGGCTCCATGTGCTGATCTTGGAACTGGCATCCGACCTTTGAATCTCCATTCCGTCCACTGTCCCGAAGTGATTTTATATTCATGCAGATCATTTTTGTTTGTCAGATTGGAATTGGAATGGATGTCGCCAGTATATCCACCAAATATGAACATAGAATTGTCATACACCTGACGAAAGAAGATATTACATAAACATAGCTATAGTGAACGTAACAGGAAAAAGTATGGGGCCAGAAACAGTCTCATTAGTTCAGTTGCTTGAAGCGGTCGAGTCGTAACCAGGAGGCTGTTGGTTCGAATCTACCTCCATCCCCGTCTGTTCGAAATGCTCTTGACAATAGATCTAAATAATGTTTGCACTCAGAATAATTATAATAATGGTCCTAAATGTGTGTGTGTGTGAGAGGGAGAGAGAGAGAGAGAGAGAGAGAGGTATGTCCCTATAGAATATACAAAAACCGACTTCCAACGGAAGGAAGCTTCAATTTAATGAAGCTTTTTGTACATTTTATTCAACTACAACAGGATTTGAAGCTTATAGCTTGTAGTTCCTTTAACTTCCTCGCAGTCACGTGCAAAGGACGAGTTGTATTTCTATTTAATTTTAAATTTTAACTCCAGACATTTGCTTCATTCATGAGAGTAGGTATTCCGTTTTTCAGTTTTTTTAATATCAAACCACAAATTTGAAGCAGTATTAGATCTTACCACTGCAGAATGATGGTATCTTGGAGCTGGAGGGATTCCATGAGAGAATGCAGTGGTCCAAGATTTTTCCTCCACATCAAACCGTATCAAATCATTTAACATTTTACTCCCATTGTCTCCACCAAACACTAAAATAGAATCTTTATATGCAACCACTGTATGTTTGCTTCGTCTAAAAAAAGGGGAAAAATATGGATATATATCAATCTAAAATTATAATTGTCGTTTGTTATATCTACTTACTTAAATTTAATTTCCTCTAAAAATGTGGATATGATGGGATTAAGGAAAGAAATGCCACTTAAGAGTGGGACATTTTTAATTAATTTTTTGGATTTTACTTATCTCTAAACTGCCTCGGTAGTATAGTGGTCAAGCGCTCGTCTGTGAGTTCAATTTCAAACTGAGGCAGACTTATTTTCCTCATTAATTTGAGTATTTGATCTCATAAAAATAGAGCTCTAAGGGTTAGGTGGCAGAAAATGTCTTAGACATAAACCTCGCCTAGAGATTACCTTTCACTAAAGTCTACTTTTTTAATCTATTTGATTTTTTTGTGGGGAGGCGGATAAAATATCTTAGAAGTAAGTGGTCGTTGAATTCGAGAGAAAACCCGTTCCTATCGTAATCGACCAACTGTTTTTAATTTCAGAAGAATAGAATATTTATTTTCAAAATAACAAGATTTGATTACAGAATGCTTTGTAGTCAAAGTACTTTGTATCTTCAGGTTTTAAAAAAAAATATGGAGATACGTTGTTAATAGGCGCTCATAGTAACTAAGAGCGATATTTGTTAGGAGGAATTTTTTAGAAATTATTTTTCAATTACAAAGAAATGAATTTTTTAAAACAAATTGATGTCTCTTTTCTTGTGGAATTCACGGCTTTGTTCATCATCAAGTTAGCATTTAATTAAATAACTAGTTTGTCACAGTCTTTCATATTTGTTAAATTAAATTTGTGTAGACTGTTGTCTAAGGAAATCGATGATGAATAGGGTGGTTTCCTTCCCTATTTTTTTCCAGTACTAAACACTCTGCATAGTCTCTTGTTATGCAATATGTGTTAATAGCTGAGCGTAGCTAATCGCATAGTTTCACACTAGCGCAGGTGGACTCGTGCCGTGAAGATATCAGCCCCCAATATATGTGGTATTTTGTATAATCCATATTCCCCTTTTATTAGAAAGCCGAAAATATCTCTTGTGACCCAAAAGAATACCCTTCAGGTACGACTTTTTATGTTTCTGTAAATTGATATAAATAAAACGACGTCATATTGAATGCAGATTTTAGGAACTCGGAATTTTATAAATATTTGTTTTTAAAAAAATAGAACTGTTCGGTAATGACCGCCTAAAATATTATTCTCGCAACTAAGAAAGTGAGAAATACTATTACAATTTTTTGTTCACTCACTTAGCACCAATAAAATCATCACAGTCTGGCATACGCAACCACTTATGTGCTATATCTTCTTCATTGCATGTTTCGAGCCACTTAGGTTCAATGCATCCGATTGGATCAATCTTCTGAGGATTATCATCGGCCATAATTTATGAACGCTGAAAACAAAAAATAGTAGGTACTCGTCACATTAAAGACAATTTACACAAAATGCGTTAAGACGGAAAACTGGTAATGGGATGATGATATAAATAGTAATAAATGGCTACTTGTTTAATAATCCTTAGTTTTATCATGAACATCATCATAAGCTTAGAAGCTTGCATCATTTACAATTTTGGGTTCAATACCTTTTGTACCACGGTAACTCTCTAATCTTCAACGCCTTATCCGTATCTGATGAAATCTGGTATGGACATTCATTATGGTGAATTCAGGAAAGCAACGACCAACCCCAAATATAATTGGGAAAGGGTAAAGTTAAAGAAGAAGATTGATTATATTCAGTGATCCCGCAGGAATTAAAAAATGGAGGATGTGCCATGATGGATCAAAAGTAATGTCTTTATAGGGGAAAAGGGTAAAGTTAAAGAAGAAGATTCATTATATTCAGTGACCCTGCAGGAAGTAAAAAATAGAGGATGTGCCATGATGGATCAAAAGTAATGTCTCTATCGGGAGCTCCCGATGAACCGAGAGTAATGTCTTCAAGGGACCCTTTAGGAGTTTAGGCCAGCTATAACTTTAATATCCTTCAGGTTCATCAGGCCCTTCGCCCCTGATGGACCCAAAGTAAAGTCTTTTGGGGTCTTTCCGACTGTGTATAGCTTTAAAATCTGCGGGGCAATACTGTTATGCTTGATTATAACGGGGTGTCATACTCGCTTCAACCGGTTTGGAGCCATTGTCCATCATCCCAGCCCTGTGGAAAAAGTACGATTGATGTTCATATTATAGGGGCAGAACCGTATTAACTTAACTGAACCATTCCATAAATGGATTAGTGTAATTTTTGTAGGGCATGACCGTAAACAAACATATACGTTCCTATTTTTTCTTATGACCGTAAACAAACATATACGTTCCCATTTTTTCTTATAGTGCTGATCGAATGTTTTTACAGCCATGCCTTGCTGGAATGTGTAGTATGGTTCAGTTACGTTCATATAGCCACAACTCGATGATGTGAACACCATTAACACCAAAAACCTAATCCATCTCCATTCAACGGTGTCTAAAGTTAGTAATATTTACCAAAACTTCTGAAAATCTGCAATGACAACAATTAAATGTTAAAATAAAAATATAAATTTAAATTAATGAAAAGAAACACCTACGCAGCAGGAAAATTTTGATTTGAGGGTGTTTTTTTTAGTGGGTGAACATTTTGAATATCGAAAGGCAACAACTGTTCAAATGAAACTTTTTTATTTACGAAACTTAAATTTTTTTTACTAGAGAAACATTACTAAAATACATAACATTTATCAACGGCTGAATGAAAAACTTATCCATTGATAATAAAATAATAACTGATAAGAGATAAGAATATTCAAATGATAAGAGATATTGATTTTTTTCTTCTCTTTCATAGCGTCCAAGAAACAAAATTTTGGATTTTTTTTTTAATTTCAAATTCAAATTAACGCGGTAAAAACCAGAGGTATTTTAATGATGTAAAATTCTCTGATTTTTTTAAGGGGAGCACCAGACAGTCGAGAAGGATAAGCAAAAATCCCATATTGATTGGGATACTATGTCAAGTAAAATGTAAGTGTAGAACTTACACAATGAAAAAGTAAAAATCGCATTTTGTAACCATTAAGGTTACAAAAACCTTAAAAACATCATATTATTATCCACAAGGACACAATAAAACCGATTGACAAAAGAGGAATCTATCAAATAAACGTCCCCAACTTTGATGAGTACTCTGGGAAAACATGACGATCAATCGCCTCCCGAATAAAAGAACATTTTTTCTCATCAGTCAATAACAATTAATACAAAAGCAAATTGATAATCTGACATTTGTCAAATCACACAATTAAGTTTTTTCGATGAAATCTGCTTATTTTTTATTCTTGTTGAAAGTTTTGCAAATTGTTAGACCGACAAGCAAAAGACAAAACGTTTTTGAAGGTATACAGGGTGTCCAAAAACACCATGTTCCTCAATTTTATTTTTTTATTTTTTGAGTTGAATGTTTCAAGTTGGTTAATGTTTTACTGAACCGATGCGATTTTTTGAAAAATCCTCACATCGCTGAAGTTAGGGCATTATGGGTTTGGTGCGTACACGGATGAGAACTCGTCCGGGGTCTCTGCGTTTTTTTCCGTTATTCATCACATGAACCAACTGTTTATTTTACATTAGCGTCTGCCTAAATTTTTGGACACCCTCTAAACGTTTTATTGTTTAACCAAAATTTAACCAGTTATGAGTGCTGAGTGAGCCGGAGTATTGTTGTTCTGGAAAAATCAGTTGTCACTTTTCCACAAAAAACATTTGTCACTTTTCTTTTGATTCGGACGGCGTCTCTCAGACGTTTCAGTTACCTTCGATTACTTTTCTACCCCATCCCCCATATTTTCTCCCTGACTTTTTCTTATTCCCAAAACTAAAAAAACTCTTAAATGCGACGAAGAAACTGAAAGCCATCACAAAATAAGCGACCAGAACTGTTTCAACAACTGGAAACTCCGTTTAGATAAGTGTGTGCGTTGGGAAGGAGAGTACTTTGAAGGAGAACCACACGTGTAACTTCCAAATAAATTAGATTTTTTTTTATGACCCCAGTCCGCGTATTTTTTGAATGGACTACGTATATAGGTGGCAAGCTTTTGATAGTACTCAGACTATCAAAAGCTTGCCACCACTATATTTAATCCGAATCGATATTGTATGTAGGGAAATGTAGGGACCCCGGGCGAGCTCTCATCCGTGTACACACCAAGCCCATAATGCCTTAACTTCAGCGTAGAAGTTACAGTGTTTTCCGAAATAGTTCCTTTTAATCAGGTAAAGGGCAAAGTATTGCGCTTTTGACTACTTTGAACTAGTACCCACAAAATGTCCAATGTGCAAATCGATCTCAGCGTTACTTCGTAGTTGTTGTTGTTGTAGTAGCAGCTACCAAATAT
>CM022879.1:16763290-16858063 GCA_012654025.1 Pachypsylla venusta | reverse complement strand
TTGAAATAATAATATTTATTAAATAAATAAGGCGTAGATTCGTATTACTAACATCATTTAAATGGTAAAGCACACTCGAAATAATGAAAAAATTTGAAACAATAATATTTATTAAATAAATAAGGCGTAGATTCGTATTACCTAACATCATTTAAATGGTAAAACACACTCGAAATAATGAAAAAATTGAAATAATAATGTTTATTAAATAAATCAGGCATGGATTCGTATTACCTAACATCATTTAAATGGTAAAACACACTCGAAATAATGAAAAAATTGAAATAATAATGTTTATTAAATAAATCAGGCATGGATTCGTATTACCTAACATCATTTAAATGGTAAAACACGCAAAAAATAAGGAACAAATTAAAATAATAATTTATAAAATAGACCAGGCATGGATTTAGAAGCAATTCATTGGATGTATTATAATACATGGCCATCTGTGTTGCCAGTCCTCAATGAAGAACAAATTTATTATGTTATCAACGAAGAGCCTTGTTTGTGTTGTGATTGTGAAGAATATGTAAGTTGTCAATACTAAAATGTAGACCTCACTCAGGTCAAATTTAACACTTTCTTCAAACATAATTCTTACTAGGTAAGATAGTGGTCGTTAAGCGATCGTCGGGTAAACAGAAAAAATAATCTCTTTTTGATTCACGACTTGTTTGTGAAAAAACAACAACAAAAAGTGATTGAAACAATGACGCCACATTACCCAGAATTGTCGGTAAATATACTTGATGATTATTTTTTTTATTTCAGGCTAAGAAAGAAATTTATGATGTAAAACAACAGCGACTGTACCTAGCACAAGATGAATACAACCACTTAAATAATACCCTTCTCAATAACTCCAGGAGTAGTTGNACAAAAAGTGATTGAAACAATGACACCACATTACCCAGAATTGTCGGTAAATATAATTGATGATTATTTTTTTTTATTTCAGGCTAAGAAAGAAATTTATGATGTAAAACAACAGCGACTGTACTTAGCACAAGATGAATATAACCACTTAAATAATACCCTTCTCAATAACTCCAGGAGTAGTTGTAAGTATCTGCTCAAGACGGGTTGTCAAGGATACTGATCTTAAGGAATATCTAAAATTTAATTTTCAAAAAAAAAAAAAAAATATCGACATTACGTGAGACAGATTATGTTCAACTGAAAATTATTACCACTAAAGTGGAAGACTTATTGTAACTCATAGTGGGTGGAACTATGCATTTCATTTAAAATTAAATGGGCGTTCTGAAAAGGTTTTAGAAAAAAAATGTAACTTTTTGGGCGTTTCTTTCCGTTAGAAAGCCAGTCTCCAAATTTTTGGTTTATTATTCTCAATAACGAACCTTTGGAATCGTCACGAAAAAATGAAATAACGTAGACTACAAATAATTTCTTTGCAAATTTAGCAAATCTCTTAAATAAGGAAATTTTTCGAGAATCATTTAGATCCCAAATGGAGGGACCTGATAACTAAACTTCAGAAAAGTCAGTCATTGGAGTTTCAAAAATCATCAATCTTTGGTTACAGGTCTGTTGCGTTTTTTTCTAACGAAACATGGTGGGTGGTTTTGGTTGATTGGGTTTTTGCCATAACCTGCGGTCAACGAAGTATCAAACATTCCACTTATAGCGAACGGGGACGAATGGATTTTTTTGGATTCTGCGTTCCGTGAAACGTAAAATATTAAAGTTTGATTTCAAAGGTTCATTATTGAAAAGAAAAGAAAAAAAAATGTACCCATACATTATTACCGCCTACAAATATTTCGGGAAAATTGATATGAAAGTATGTATGTACCCCCATAGTATTGGATTGACAGAATATGGCTTCATAGGTGGATGTCGACTAATCTGTGCATTCACTTTTACAATGCTAGCACAGTTTGTATCGATCGATATGTTTGTTTTTTATAATACTTACAGTTTTTTATTTAGCTAACATGACTATCGAGTATGAGATACTCCCAACATGCTCTTTATCTGCTTAACACCCCAATGTTACTCAAAACACGTTCTATATCTGCCTAACAACACTTCTAACACGTTCTAAATCAGATTAACAGCAGCCCAATACTACTAACAACACGTTCTAAATCAGCTCAACAACTCAATATTACTCTCAATACGTTATATATCAACTTAACAACCCAACTTCCATCAGGTTCTACATAAACTTAACAGCCCAATACTACTCACAACACGTTCTAAATCAGCTCAAAATTCAATATTTTTCGCAATACGTTATATATCGGCTTAACAAACCAACTTCCAACACGTTCTACATAACCTTAACAGGCCAATACTACTCACAACACGTTCTGAATCAGCTCAAGTGCTCTATATTATTCAGAACACGTTTTTGGCCCATGAGGATGTCTCCCTCTAGTAACTCCTCACAATGCCTAGTATTACCTTTTTTCTCAAAAAGTTAGTAATCATTTTTGGACTGGAAGAATTTACCAATTTCAGAAAAGAAGAGGCCGATGACTGAGATATCGCCTGGTAAGGACTTAAAAATTAATATCAGATCGAAATTTCAATCTTTTTAAAACATTATTATTTTCATTTTACTATATCGGCTAATTCTCAATTAAACGATATAGTTTTCAAAAAGATTAGATCGGTTAATTTACGCTCATCGTTTGTTTTCATGTCAATTTCAGTATGTTCGAGCTCCTCGAGTGTTAGTACAAAATATGATTTGGATCTTTTGAAATCAGACGTGTCTCTGGCACGAGATCGGGTGTCAAGGCTGAAACGAGAATTGGAACAAATTAGAACAGAAATGACGTATACACAAAGAGGAGTTGAAACTCTAACGTCGTAAGTGTTAAATCCTCTTTATGTTCTTGTTAACGTTTTAAAAACAACAACACTTGAGACAATGTGTCTGTATAAGTCTAATTATGTGAGGGTTGAGCATATGCCAATTTCAGAAAAGTTACAATCTGACTCCTCCCGACAGGTCTTTTTCTTCTTCGGCTATCAGGTGAGGTGGGGCCTATAGTATTTTCCCAACTCCTAACACATCTTTTGCATTACTTCAGGGATTCTGTTGGGTTAATAGATTTGAATTGGTTGTTTTAGCATGATACTACGAAGACAAGGTATGTTCTTGCGCACAAAATACATATGTCATGTNACAACAACACTTGAGACAATGTGTCTGTATAAGTCGTAATTATGTGAGGGTTGAGCATATGCCAATTTCAGAAAAGTTACAATCTGACTCCTCTCGACAGGTCTTTTTCTTCTTCGGCTATCGGGTGAGGTGGGGCCTATAGTATTTTCCCAACTCCTAACACATCTTTTGCATTACTTCAGGGATTCTGTTGGGTTAATAGATTTGAATTGGTTGTTTTAGCATGATACTACGAAGACAAGGTATGTTCTTGCGCACAAAATACATATGTCATGTTTGTTGCGGTTCATGGATTTCGTTTTCACTCTTCTGAACACTTAAAAAGTGAAATAATTGAGTGTCACATATGACGTCATGCGAAGTTCTTCACCAATTTGGGACGACGAAATAACTTCTCTGTTGCTTCTTAGTATCGTAATGTTCTACAGTTCTGGGGTCTTTCACGGGTACAAACATATATTTACTTGAATGAGATTTTTGTTGAACGCTTTTTAACATCCATGGTCATTAGATACCCTCTATTCGGTGCAAACTTATAAAACCACGTATCCACATTGGCCTTGGTATCACCTAGCCTGGATTGGGACGCGAAAAAAACAGCTTCACGAGAACCCGAATCAACGTATTTACCGACCAATTGAAACCTCGTTGGACGTTGCTCAACTTCAGTGATATAACGGGAACTGGTGTGTGCAACGTGTCATTGACGCTGTCTTTCATTAATCTTTGATTACAGGTCTATTANAAAACCAGGTATCCACATTGCCCTTGGTATCACCTAGCCTGGATTGGGACGCGAAAAAAACAGCTTCACGAGAACCCGAATCAACGTATTTACCAACCAATTGAAACCTCGTTGGACGTTGCTCAACTTCAGTGATATAACGGGAACTGGTGTGTGCAACGTGTCATTGACGCTGTCTTTCATTAATCTTTGATTACAGGTCTATTACGTTTATATTGTGATTAATAACTCATTTTTTCTATCGTTCTTTTTCAGTGTTGAACAAAAGTTAGGTAGCTCTGAGAACAGCGCAGGTGGATGTTATAATCTGACTGAAGCTCAAGCGATCATGGTGGAGCTCAGAGAAATTCAGAAATCTCTCACGTCGGGAGAGAAAGAACGAATGGATCTGATGCAAAGCTTGGCAAAATTGAAAGACGAATTGACCAGGCTTGAACTTTGTAGTGATTCTAGTCCCGATGTGTCTTCACTCAATCTTCAACAACCCATCACACTGAGCACAGCTTCACAAACAGATCTATGTGCGGAGGTAAAGGAGTTTGTCATCAAAATAGTATACTGTAATAATAATAATAATAGTCCTTATTTATACTGCCCGAATAGGACTAAAAAGTATTACTACTACACCACCAACCCATAAGTACTACAGATACCCTGATCTGGGGACTCCCGCCTCTATAAAATCAGGGGTTCTCCCTAGAGGGCAGAATTTTTTGAATCTCTACTCTTAAGGTTTACTGAACATAAGGAATACAGATTCTTGAGTGGAAGGTAATTACAAGGCGGGGTTAATGCCTGAGGTATTTTCTACCACCTATTCTTTGGAACTCTACTTCAATATGATCAAATATTCAAATTACTGAGGTTCCAGGGCGACTTACTATCGAGACTTTTTAACTTACGGTCTGAATAACAATTCAGTTTATTGCCCCATCTCAAATTTTAATATCCAAAAATCGAATAAAAAAAAAATCCGTTTTCCGCCGTTTACTGGACTTTCGCCAGTTAGCGTTGACTTATTTGTATGAATTTTGGCTTATAGGCCCCATTTTTTAGCCAGTAATAAAACCAAGTGTTGGTAGAGTTTTTTGGTCTAAATTCGGTTTGCACGAGGGTGATTTTTTTTTCTCAGATAAAAAAAATCTTTTGAAGAAGATTTTAAAGTAATATTTTGTTCCCTTTTTTTTACAGTTGGTACCAATGGGTACACGTCTTGCAGAAATGGCTCGAATGAGGTTAGAATATGACGAAATGAGAAAACGAATTCAATCTATTCAACAACAATTGGCCGATCTAGAAGAAAAGGTTACACCTGGTCAAGTAGAATCGGACAAAGATCGACTTCTATTGTTCCAAGAGAAAGAACAATTGCTAAGAGAGTTGAGAAGTATTTGTTCGAGTTCTCGAACACCACGAAGTAATGAAGAAATGTCTGATATTCAAACTGACATTAGAAAGCTAGAGCAGGATTTGAAAGATGCTTTGGAGATGTCGAATAGAGCTATAGCTGATAGGTGAGTTATTAAAAAAAAATTGGACAAACTTGCTTGTCATGACGTCACGTAAGCCGCGTTTTTTGTTTATTTAGTGATTCCACATTTTACACTTCAAAACGCTATAATATATTTATTGACGGGTCAAACTCTTTTAATAATAATAAATAACAAAATAAAATGTTATAAAATAAATAATAAAAAAAAAATATGATAGCACTGGCGAGAAAAAAACAAACAAGGATGAAATAAAAAAACAACTACGAAAATGTTTCACCTTTGAGGTAAAGAAATACACGTTTTAAGGTATTTCAAAATTTTTAAACTGTTTTTGAGCTCATCTCCCCTTTTTAGACAAAATATAAATAAAAGTGAAAAGTTAGGATTCAATATTAATTCAAGATATACTTATAACACCTGTGTTAGCCACCTCTTTCACAGCCATATGAAACCCCGCCCATCACTATTCATCCATTATGGGTTGTACTTGCCTACTTTGAAGGCGTTATTTGTAGCGTTTGGCCCTAACAAAACTTTTTTTGTTTTTTATATTCCAGACTTAGATTACACGAAGAAAAGCAACTTCTTCTGTCTCAACTGAGGGATGCTCTTCGTTCAATGACTCTACTAGAATCTCAACTCCGTTCTCTATCAGCATCTACTTTGTCTGTCAGTTCAAGCTCCAGTTTGGGTTCGCTCTCAACGACAAGTTCAAAAGGTTCTTTGAGTTCAGGTCTCAGTTTCACCGATATTTATGTACCTTCACAGTGTCTGACCATGGCTGATAATACCAATGTGAACATGGCTGATCTACATAGGCGGGTTGAAAGATTACTCAAAGGGGATGTCACACAACCATCACCTCCTCCGCCGCCATATGAGGCCCCGCCCACCACTATTAATCCATTAGGAGACCTCTTGTATAAAGGTGAGTAAACGACGAGTTCTTTCTAAAATTATGACCCAAATTTTCGCTCACTGTAGATAAGTCCACCATCTTGATAAATTGTTGAAACTAATTGTACTACCTCACTGCTGATCATTGTGCACTGCTGCAACTCACTTGATTTGGTATTCAGAAAAATGCCGATTAAGTTAAAAAGAAAAATTAACGATAAGTGGTGGCGTTACAAAAGTTTGCATATGTTTTTCACTCATGTTTTTGACTTTCAAATTCCCAGGTACAAATATGTCCCAAGGTTCCGGCTTAGGAAGGCCATCGTCTCCTCTTTCACCCATATCTGAAACTCCACCCCCGGGAGAAGTTCATTCCCCACCGTCAACAAGAAGTGTTTCAGCAGCAGTATCAGACGAATCGGTTGCTGGCGATTCTGGCGTATTTGAAGCGTCACACATCAAACGACATTTGTCAGATAGTAGTCAATGTGAAACCGCACAAGTTCAAATTAAACTCAGGTTAGTATCCTCAGTAGCTCAGTTGGTTGAGGCGGTGGATTTGTAACCAGGAGTCTGTTGGTTCAAATCTAACTTCTTCCCCACCTCTTGGAAATACTGGTCGCAATAGATCTGAATAATGGTCGCAGTGATAATTGCAATCAGTCTCAATAAAGATTTGCAACCAGTTTAATAATATTATTAAAAAAAAAACTCAGGTAATGGACCTTTGTTTTCATTTATTGAGGGTAGATCATGTATGAGGGAGTCTAAAGGCGGCGCTAATGCCTTTTTCAAATAACCATGTCCTTCTATTGGAAGCATTAAAAAATTTATGCTCATGAAAATGAGCATAAAATAAACTGTGATAAATGTAGTTTTGGAAGAAAAGCGATTAAAGCAAATAATATATTTAATTGCGATGTGCTATGGTGGAGTGTGTTGCTGTATGTATGTGAAATAGGGCGCAATAGTGAATTTCCAAAGGAAATTAAAATCCAAATAGGAATGGCGAAAACAACATACACAAAGATCAAAGGTTTAGTAACGGTTAAAAAAGATACCTGTAAATTTGAGATAAGATTTGCGAGGTGCTATGTGTGGAGAGTGTTGCTGTATGGATGTGAAAGTTGGGTGATTAGGAAGAAGTAAGCGAAGTACTTGGATAGTTTTGAGATTTGATATTAGAGGAGAATGAAAGGAGTGAGTTGGAGAGAAAAGTTGGGAAATGAAGAAGTGTTAAGGAGGATAGGAGAAAAGAGAAATCTACTACAGATAATAAGAAAAAGGAAGAGATCTTGTTTAGGATACATATTGCGTAGAAATTGTTTGCAAAGGAAGATAATTGAGGGAAAATTGAGGGGAAGGAGTAGAATAAAATTTTGTATGATAAGTGATGTGAAAAGGGGTAGGAGTTATCAAGTGATGAAAGAAGACTCTCAGAACCGTGAAATGTGGAGGGTACTCGGTAGATACTTCTCATTGGACAGATTTTTTGATGGCGGTGATATGATGGAAATACAAAAATATTTTTTTTATCATAAACATTTAAAAAAAATTAAATAGAAGAACATAAAAGAAAACATGTTTACTTCTACCTCTCTTATCGTGTGTTTTAATGTGTTGGATAATATGAAGCTTCTTTATAAGAGGACGAGAATAGTATTGCTTTAATTGTACGACCTCTCACACTAAAGGGAATCCATTTGTTTTGTGAGAGGCAGTTCGGATCTGTGTAATATGATGGAAATGAAAAGAAGAAAATGAAATCAAGAGAAGAAGAAGGTGACATTTTCGTTTTTAAATTATTAAAAAATGCATACACTTAATACTGCACATTACATTTTCGTTTTTAATATATGTATCTACTTAATTCTATATGGAATTTACTTGCAATCAATCCCTGAGCAATCTCTTGAATAACAGGTGTCTGGGTCTACCACGACACCTTTTCTTCATTATTGGGAATGTGGGAGCGGTAACAAGAACAGGACAAAGGAATAACTTACCTGTCGCTTTTGTGGTAACTTCTGTAATGGCTGGCCAGCTTCTGGAATCTTGATGCACTTTAATTTAAGTTATTACACGATGTATTCAATTAATTATCATTTTCAGATTAGCAGACTGTATAGCGGCGGTGGGTATTTTGGAACTGAACTTTAAAGTTTAAAGATAGGGAAAAATATAGGATCGGATGCAAGGAAGAGCCAATCAAATGACCGAACCGAAATATACGGAACACTACATGTTTAGCGCAGTGGCGTAAACAGGGAATAGGTAGTACCGTCGTATTAAAACAGATTATTCGCTTCCTCTTCGCAGGTATTCTTCATCAGATAGCATACTTCATATTAGCATAGAGAAAGCTCGTAGTTTAAATGCTCTTTTCGTGCCCGAAAATCATCAAGTGTATATAAAAGCCGTTCTGTTACCGTCTGGGTCAAATAGTAATTTCACGTGTTGTACAAAACCAGTGCCCGCCCATCAGAACAAACCAAGATTTGGTGAATCGTTTCAATTCAATTTACCTATGTCCAAACTATGTACGAAAACTTTACAGATCAACGTATGGTGTATATCGAATTGTAATGAAAAACGAGTCGAATGTTTGGTAAGTGTCCCGCTTATTTCAAATTAGATAATGTCGTATGGTACCCGCTCTTTATTCTATTCCGAGGCACTAGAATCCTTTGTAGCCAAAATAATTTTGTGTCTAATGAAGTTTAAAAATAACTTCACTTGACTAAAAATTCTAAAAGATGGAGTTCTGATGATGTACTTAGGAGAGTATGAAACTAGTCGGCTCTGTTTAATATGTATTATAATTTTTAGTCGAGTGGAGATATACCTTCATTATGGTTCTACTTGACATAGTATTCCAATTTAACGAATTTAATTCTGTGTTTTTTTTTTTGCAATTCTTGCTCCGATCATTGATTTTATTCTTCAGTTTTTTGTTTTGGGACGGGAGTCGATTTCCAATCGTTTTTTCATTTTACCTACCGTTTTATCTTGTGCAATTGTATTGCTATCAGTTCGCCATTGTGTATGTGACACATTATCAGATTTTTTTTTTTGTAAAGTTATGTTNTTTTTTTTTTTTTTTGCAATTCTTGCTCCGATCATTGATTTTATTCTTCGGTTTTTTGTTTTGGGACGGGAGTCGATTACCAATCGTTTTTTCATCTTACCTACCGTTTTATCTTGTGCAATTGTATTGCTATCAGTTCGCCATTGTGTATGTGACACATTATCAGATTTTTTTTGTAAAGTTATGTTTTTTTTTCGTAATTGATTCTTGAGGTTAACTATTTTTGAAAATTATAAACCCCATTGGCCTCTTAACCTCAGCAAGAGATTGTTTTGATTAGTCCTAAGAGAAAGGTCGCCAGTCCCAAAAGAAAGGTAAATTAAGAAAAACTGATTTACTCCGTAAGTTGACATGCTAAAAAAAACTCCGTTCGAACGTTTTTTTATGTCAATGTCTTTGTGTTGTCTAAATTTTCAGGGCTGTGCACAAGTCAGCCTGGCGGATTTCAATATTGAATCGAGTAGTTTAAAATGGTATAACATATTAAGTTTTAAATGTATACAAAGCGGCGAGAGTTCCAGAAATGTGGATACGCCTACATCTTCATTTAATACGACCGCCGACAAACCTATCATTACTGTAAAGGAAGAAAGTTCTGACGAGTCGACCATTATATCGTCACAGACAAGTACTTTGACGAGGAATCAAGGTAAGCTTCATTATATCAGGGAGATATGTAGGTCAGGTGGATGTAGCAACAATATCAGGGAGCTAGGTTTGAACTTCACAAATGAAAGGTTCTACCTACCAACCACTCGGGATTTTTTTTTCCAATCAAAGATGACCTACCTTTGGTTCTGACAACATCACCCCCTGTTTATTTCGTCTTCCGAGCAACTGATCTCAACTTTTATTTTAGAAAAAAGTTTTGCTCCGGAACCGATATGACTTTTTCAATTATTATTTTGTGTTTGTTTCTCTAGGCTGTGAAGGTGTTCCCTGTGAGGCGGTCAGTTTGAAGTTAGAACAATTAAATCGCGACTTCCTGGACAACAACCCCGAGGACGTCGATGATGAAGATGACCTAGAGGTGGGAGACTACGATGAGGATAGTAGTTCAGACGAAGGGGAAGAAGCAGACATGATGGCTGTGTTCTGTTTAGATGGCGGTGTCGCTTCTAATGAAAGGTGAGTAGATAAAGTCGGTTCTAAGCTTCTAGGTCGCCTTTGTGTGCTCGCTCACTTGTTTCCATCTATAAGATCTCTATGAATGTTATCTATCTGGCTCCCATGACTCGGCGTATTTTTTTTCCAATCCAATTCTGATTTGCTAATTTCAAGAAATGACTATATGACGTGTGATTTTTTTCTTCACGTCCGAATAAAAATTCTATCAATTCTCACTATTATGAAACTGTTTGATTTTTCAGGCAAGACGACCTGTGTCAAGTTCTTGAAGAATGTGAAATCAACACCGAGGACAAACAGACAAACACCGAGTGTGTGTTTGTTCCTGAGAAATCTTCTCCTCAGTATGCGTCAAGTTCTGCGCTACTCGGTACCACCAGCGGAACCTGTAGTAGCAACAAGTCAATCGTTATCAAACGCTCACAAACATTTTCACCCGTAGCTAGAAATTCGTACATTTGTAGGGTAAGTTTTTGTTAGAGTGATATTTTCATGGGCCGAGTTGGTGTAAAATAAAAAGAAAACAACTCTGTAATATTATTATGTTTGTGTTCATCATCATCAAGTTAACAGTGATTTAAATAACTGGTTTGTCACAGTCTTTCCTATTGGTTAAATTCAATTTGTGTAGACTGTTGTCTAAGAAAATTGTTGTTGGACAGAGTGGTTTCCGGTTGCTTACCTACATATTTTCTCCAGTACTGACCCTGCATAATCTCTTGTTATGCAAGATGTGTTTTTTGTTCTGAACAATTGCAAATGAAACAGTTTTTTTTTTCTTTTCAAAAAAATCCCTATACACTTTTTTTTGGCATTGGCTTCTCGTCGGGGATCTTTTCCGTACAGTCAGTGGGACATTTATACTCTTAAGATTTGAATTTATACGCATCGAGACGACCTGAAAATCAAGGTAAGGCCCATGAAAACCCATTTGGTAATCTCGTAACAAACTTCTTTCATATATTTTCAAATCTGAATCTAGAAATGGAGAGAACTGTTGACTTACATATTTTCAAATCTGAATCTAGAAATGGAGAGAACTGTTGACTTCGGGAGGAACTTCGTTGCTATAAAAAAAAAAAAAAAAATCTAATGAATTATATGATTAATTTTTGTTTGCAGTTAAATCGTAGCGAAAGTGACAGTTCGATGCCTCTATATAGGAAGAGTCATTCATTTTCTTTAGTCAGTAATGCTCCGTTTAGAAGAAATTCCGTAGAAAGGCGATCACTAAGATGGCATAAACAAATAGGTAAGCTTTATTTTAAGTGTTTCAACTACAAAACACTCGCTCCCCATTCCTCACAACTTGGCTTATCTCTTAATCGTGGTAAGTTTAAAGAAAATGCCAAGCAAATATTAAATGCAATATAAATAAGAGTAGGTACATCAGGTGCGTGTAAGCGGTTATTATTATTATTTTTTTTAAATGAGAGGTGCATTAATTTAAGTTATCATTATTACTCACAAAAAAATAAAACAATATGCATCTGAAGTTTCGAAACCTTTCTCCTATTAGGGTTTAAAGGCAAAGGACCATTCTTTTGAACTGTTTTTGTCTGTTGATATTTTTTTAAAATAATAAATTCAAATGTACTTCGCTTATTATTTATTTAGCGTATAGCTCACTTATTTTTCACAATATTATTATTTCATTTACAAAAACCAGTTCCCTCCGTTGCATGGAACAGAACCAATAGACTCCTGAGAAGACTTCTTAACTTCTCCTAAGCTGATAGTTTCAAAGGAAAGTTATTAACAATATGTTTTAACTATAAATGAGTGGAATCAAAATATGTATGACGACTTCTTTATTTACAAATTTGTGCGCAAAATTTCTACAAAATACCAAAATTTGTCCAATTAAAAAAAACATTAAAAATATATATCGAAAGAAATAAGGTCTATTTTTGTTGTTGTGGTATATTAATTTTAGTAATGGAGCTTTAGTATCTGGAATTTGCCACGAAAAAAAATACATACTATATATTTATTTTAGGTACAGGTTCAATGCGATGCAAATCTCGTCACTCCGGTCCTCGGACGTCTCTTGATTTAGAATTGGATCTACGGGCACAACATACCAAATTACAATCCCTCCGTGATGAAATCCAGAGTTTGAAAAATTTGAAATCTCGATTAGAATTAGCCAAGGAGAAAAACGATGTTGAAATTGCCAATTGGGTACTTGAAGATGCACAATTCCAAAGTTTAATCTCACAAGTAAGTATTTGATTCCTTTGAAAGTGAATTCATACAGAATTGAATATTGGTT
This sequence comes from Pachypsylla venusta, assembly GCA_012654025.1. NCBI lineage: Eukaryota > Metazoa > Arthropoda > Insecta > Hemiptera > Aphalaridae > Pachypsylla > Pachypsylla venusta. The sequence goes on along the minus strand of CM022879.1, from coordinate 16,845,274 downwards.
ACATTTTATTAAATAGTTATTTACACAGATAAAACATCCCCTGAGTTAAATCCTAACTCCTAATAGAGATGATTCTTCATATCTCCTCTGATAATAATGTTGGCGTATACAGGGCAACTCATCGCAACAGGACACCAGAAACAAGCCAGAATGTATCAGATAGAACGCCCCCCCCCCAAGAAAAGGGAGTAACCGATCTACACGACGAAACCAACCAATACCGCACCCCATCCCATTGGTTGTATTTAGGGTACGCCAGACATAAGTTCATGCATCCAACGTCACAACACTATTGAAGACAAGATACTCCACACGCGGCCGAGAGGAAATCGGGAACCCATGAGTTACCGGCAACGCCCAAAGACTTTCTTGAAAGTACAAGTCCACCGTGCACACCCACGGAACACCACGTTTGAATATGTGGTTTAGATAGATATTGTGAGAGGACTTTTGGTCACCGGATACACTTGTGTCAAGTTTAATGTTCATAACAATAATATTCAGATCTTACGAGGGTAATGAAGCAGGCGATAATGTTGGTTTAGTTTGTCTCTGATTACCTATGAGCTATAAGTACTTTACTTTCCTAAGCTGATCTGATACTCTCTTAGTAATTATCATAGACATTAAGTAAACTAAAGGAAAATCAATAGAAAAAAAATATGACGTAGACTGGCTGGAGGAATAAACGAGGGATTGAGACGAAAGCCAGCAGACGCCCCATTTCAATCGCCCACCAGGGGTAGATGAAGCGTCATAAACATAGTATTTACACTGCTGCGAACAATTATCTCTGGCAGTAAGAACACACAGTCTCTGGCATTTGTTTGTGTTCCTGGTCATGTTCGAGATGCCGCCCCTGGTACAGCATTTACCAAAACTTAGCTCGGCCGGGACTGTGTGTTCTATTTTACTGATAAAAGATCAAGTTTTGATTAGGTTTACTAAACTTGGCAGAGGGGGACAAGTTTCCATCTAACTATGTATGTAGATTAGGAATTATTTTTAAGTTAAAGCTATTGCTTCGTCACTTCCTCAATCCTCGTGTTATCACTAAAATTGTATGTCTTTGCATGGATTTGAACCAAAAACAGCCTCTTGATTATAAATCCGTCACCCTATCAATTGGGCTACTTAGGCTGTTGGATAACCATAAAAATCAGAGAGAGGTTTTAAAAAATAATCTATCAACTTTGTTTCTGTGTAGCTTCCGAATTACCGAAATTAGGGATCAACATCCCTAATTGAAAGGGGATAACTTCTACCGTACACCTCATTTCCCCGTCGATACCTCCATCCGCGCTTTCGGTCTCACTCCTAATGATACCTTTTCATATTTTTCCAGGCGGACGGGAAATCAGCTGATGACAAAAAAGTTGATAAATTACTGAAGAAAACTTCCCGAGAAATTTACAAGCTGAGGAAGCATAAAGCTGGTAAAGGAAAGCCAGATCTCATATCTTTTAAGTAAGTTTAAAGATAATTTAATTGTATACCCACTTGGCTCACTATTGAGAGTAACTAAATATTTCTGCTGCCATTTTTACCCCAAATGTGATATCAAATTTCAGCAAAATTGGTTTTATTTCCATTTTTTTTTTTTACTTTCGGTTCTATAGAGGATAACATAATTTTAATCGTGCAAAAGATTAGAACCATTCTTTAGGATTCCCGTATCAGTTATTTTTGTTGATTATTTATTCGACGGGTTGCAAAACCACTTACATAATCATTGGCTTACCATATTTCTTTATTTCAATTTTTTACAGAGAAAAAATGGCGTTCTTTACGCGTGTCAATAACACAATCCCAGTTCCTCCTTCACCATTGACCACAGAAAACTCACCAACTTCTGAAAAACCTCGCTTTGAATACACTGTGGACCGAAATTTAGGTGTCGAAGTATGAAACTTTGTCACTCTCTAATTGAGATTTTGTGTCTTTCTATCGTTTACCAAAAGTAGAATTGATATGATGATTCTGGAGGTTTGAAATTACTTAATCTTGTTGCAAGAATATCGCCTCTTCTTATGTTTGATGCGACCAAAGTAGCTGACCCTTTTGGGTCACATCTGTTGGTGTGGGAACCTTTTGAGGAAGATCAAGAGGAGAACAGGGTCAAAATAAAAATACGGATTTTGAGGGCAAAGGGGTCTTTCCGTGTTTGATTACAATGGTTCATTATTAAAAATAATAAACCAAAAATATACCTCCAATATTTTAGTATACGTTGAATATTAGCTTACTATCACGATGTCCATTACTCGTATACACAACGAGTGTACTCTCAGTTCACTTGAAGTTGTTTTAACAAACGAAATCGCTCGCAACTCGGAACATTTTATTTTTGTACTTGGTCTAAAAATCTTTTTTGAAATTTATATTTTATAACTAGCCTGGTGCCTGCAGCTTGGTGTGTGTCCTTTCCCGTGGCTGAAAAAAATCTTTATCACTTAAATATATTATTTTTAAATTTGAAAATATAGGAAAATCTTCAATAGCGAAAGTGCGAACTAAAATATAGTAGATTTAAAATAAAAAACTTTCAGGCGAACTTTGGAATTTGTGTCTAAATTTCAAGTTTCTAGGTTTAACCGCCGAGCTTGGTTAATTTTGGGTGTCAGTTTGCATATTAACAAGGTGTTTGTGCCTTATAAGTGCAGCGTTCGTTTCCTAAACTCTTTATATCCAACAAGTCGTAAATCGAGATTTTTACATGACTGAAATCTTCAGAACAGAGCACATCGCCCTGGTCTGAAAAAAATGTATGAGAAAAGTTCGTTTTATACCCTAGTATAATAATGGCGGACAGAACATGAACGGCGACGAAACTTAGTATATCCATTTAATTGATTTTTTGTGCTTTTGTAAAATTTGTGAAAATGAAGATTTTTGAAAACATACGCCTCAAGTATAAATTTTACATTTACTCAACCGATTGATTTTCTTTCTTAAAAAATAGCGTCAGTTTCCATTTAACAATAATAAGCGACCATATTTATACTGCCCGAATATGTCCGAAAAGTCCTTTTACAACGACTGTTTTTTGGGTGCCATTATTTTGTGATAAACATATCAAATTCATGAGGATAAAATTCCATGGGTTGGCTGGTTACCGTTAAATTGAAATTTAAAATATAAAAAAACGACCGTACGTTGTCATTTTAGAAATACCAAATCTGACGTACCGAGGAGATTGTAATTTATCTAAGATAATTAATCGACATAAAACCAACCTATGCCCTTGTCCACAATCATCTTACAAAAGTTTGGTACAAGGTAGCTCATTTCAATTAGCGTGAAACTTAATATTTAATAATGGTTCTGAAAATTGTATTCTTTTTTATTCTGTGTTATTGCTCTAATTTTATTAACGTAATATTTCTTTATTTTTTTTTCTAAAAAAAAAAATATGCCTGATGTCCAGGATGTAAAATTATCTTTTTAGGGCTTTTCAATCACTAACCGGTTTTTTTAAAATCCCCTACATCGCGTTCTTTACTTCAGGGAGAAAAACTCTTCAGTTTCAAACTCAAGTTTAGTGCTAGTTTCTGTGATTCATTACAGATCGGGGAGTTGACCTCAAATGTGAGAAATATTGTCTTAGTCTTAAAGTTTTCCAGGACGTCAAGTTGACCCCTTGTTTTCTAATCTAAACATTTATTTTAGTACTGCCAAATTTGTAAATATTGTTTTGCCATATTAAAAGATTTGATTCTAAAATGTTACATAACTACCTACCTACTACCTACATATTTATTTTTACTGCCAGAAACAAGCGAAATGTCTTGGGACGAACTGTTCAGGGATTGATCCCATATGCTGTATTACGACAGGATAAATAAAGTAACCAAGTCCAGAAGGAAAGAAAAAACGCTCATATTTTTAGGGGAAATTTTGTATAACGTTCATACAAGGAAAAACTTAACAATTCGACTCGATTCTCCGCTTCAAAAAACTCGAATCCTCTTCTTCAGCAAATAATAAATCGATTTATTTTGTAAAATTTATAAATATAATTTGTGTTATGTTGTCAATATTATACATTTTTATTTAAGCTGTTATTAATATTTTCTTGTAAATAATCGAAATAATATATTTTTTATACGTTTTGTATATACCTTTATTTTATTAAATATAATAAATCAATATTTTTATTAAATAATTTTCTTTTTGTTTATTTCATTTATTATTATTAGAAGAAATAAAAACTATTTTTGTAATGCTTTTAAATTGTGTGTCGATTTTTTTCATATTTACAGATATTCTCTTGAAGTTAAAGAATCAAAATCGTTTATTTATTTGTATCAGATTAGAGGAGTCGAGGGAAAAAAGGTCATTTGTCCAGTCCTGGCCGGACAAAGAATAGCCAAGACCGGACGAAGTAAAAAAAAAATCTTGAATTTTCAACCCGACCAGGATTTAAACCCCGTACCACCAAAGTGAAATAAGTATGATGCACACTTTCTATCCGAAAAGTCATTTTTTTGTAGGAAATTTTGGACCGAGTTTTTTTTAAGCTATACTTCTTTAGGCGTGTTATCAAAAAATGATGGGAGTGAAATTTTAATATGCGCGCGCACCTGTATCAATAAAATATCATCGCATCAGTGTAACATAAAATTATTATCGCATCAGTATAACACAAAATTAACACAGATGAAGTTAGCTATGAAAAAATGATGAGAGTTAAATTTAAATATTGTATTTTCTCATTCTATATCCATAGAACATCGTGGCAAGACCTCTGTTTCATAGTTGGTAGGTTCTGAGTTCACTCCCGGGTGGGGTAGTATGAAATATTATTAAATTTATCTTTAAAAAGAAGTATAACTTCTCAGGCGCGTACATAAGTAAACGTGCCCATTTTTTTCTCTTTAAGAGTTGGGATCCAATATCATATATAAATTAGGCCTGAACGAGGAAAAAAATAATAATTTATTTATAGATTTTCTGAACAATGGTGATTTTAATGCCTATGTGACACTTGGGTTTAATATTTTACTAGCAAAAAGACGACGTCTCCATGGCACAGTGTGCATCACACTTTGCTTGCACCGGGGAGGTAACGGGTTAGGTCGAAAATGTGAAAAATTTCTTTCCATTTTTCAACTTGCTCTTGTTGTGTTTGGGGGCTATCTCAGCCTCTTGGTAGTTGGCGTTGGTAGTATTATAAGGTAATTAATTATGTAGAGGCTTATTGATATTGGAGAGATTGTTGAAAATAACGTATTAATGATGCCCACAAAAATTGTGAAATAATAAAAGAAATACACATTTACATATTTTACTGACAAAACCTCAAAAAATTGATATTTTATGTTTTAAGGTGAAGAATCCAAAATCGCTCGTTCGCCGCCGGCGCCGCTCCCCCCCCCGTACCCTGTACAAGTGTACAACATCCGCAGCACTTTTGCCACTTAGCGTTGCCCGATTTCAACGAAAAAAAAAGTTTTGGAAATATGAAACCCTATAAATGTAACTGACAGTTCGGAAAGTTTTAGGACACAACTAGACCCCAAATGGGACCTACCAAATCGGTGAACCCTAACTTGCAAAAGTCGGATGGCGCACAAACGGATTTTTTATTCGATTTTTGTGGGGGTATTCCTAAGGGTCATTATTGAAAATAATAAACCAAAATCTAATTTCTGCTTAACAAGGGTGATTTAAACAAAAATCAATTGAACAGAATTTTCTGGTCACAGATTTTTTTCTTCAGTTCAATCGCCTAAACAAAGCAAAATAAAAAGATGTCCCATCTGTCAGGATATGAGTATGACACCAATTTGAATGGAACATCTATCACGATATGGGTACGGCAGCAATTTGAATGGAACATCTAACACGATATGGGTACGGCAAAAATTTGAATGGAACATCTATCACGATATGGGTACGGCGCCAATTTGAATGATAGGAATTAATAATTGAGATGCATCTTGTAGATAAGAACAGCTGTTGGCTGCTTCCAAATATACATTCGTTATAAGAGGACTATCGGACTCAATATTCATCATAGACTTGCTGTAGGAACTTGACAGCCACGTGATCCGAGAACACAACAAGTACGTGAACCTGAAACCAACACGTGACATACATCAGCCAAAAGTTTGTCATTCAAAGTTCCTAAATGATCAAATACATTGCAGGTCACGGGAATAGGGCCAATAGTAAGCGGCCTTTTTTCTACGTAGGGGAGGTCCAGGAGAGCTCATTCAAACCGTCAAATAATGCCGATCAGTTACCACCATGGAGCTGTGGAATGTTGTTCAACGCGTGTTTGCCTACATTTTTTTATCATTGACTTTGAACAAAAACAGCATCTCTAGAGCGAATTCTGAGCCCTGAGGTAATCTGCAGGTTTCAGCTGTTGGACAATGATCGACTTGTATGGATGGAACTTCACACCATGCTTGACGATATGAAGAACAATCTTAAAATTAACTATTCTCCCCATTTCTAGCTTTCCATTCCAACCCTACCACCACCATCAATTAACCGTGATGGATACGGAACGTCCTCACGATGGACAGGACGACCTGGAACTCATACCATCACAGTTCCAGCCAAGGGCCATCAATTTTTTTTCGGTGAACTCATATCAATCTATTTCTACCATATTAATTAATCATGCATCTATAAATGGAAGAACGTTTGAGAAACCCCGCTACTACAATAACATGGATATGGAAAGTAAGCACCGAAAAGGTTTTAATGGCCTCTGGCTGAAACTGTGGTAGTATGTAAAATTGGGTCCCGAGTAACAAAAAGGTTGGAAACACTGATCCAGACAAATGAAACTCACTTGGTTAGAGCATCCGTTTCATCAATAATTTTATGTTTAGACTTTAACATAAGTAGATTAGCAGTTTTATGAAATATATCCATCGCACTGGAGGTTAACTGTGCCATGGAGGTTAAACATTTCTCATAGGTTGAATCACACGACGAGCGGACACTCAGGTGTTCAGCATCATAGACCACGTCATTGTGTATCTGAAAAAGGCAACAATTGAGAAGAATGAAATCTGTTACTTGATTTTTATACAGGGATTGACAAAATTTGGACACCTTTAATACATTTTTCACATTGTCCATCTAGCTAACCATGTACGCTGTTTTGAAACCAAAGTGGGCCACAGTGTCTGAGAATATGATATTATGTTCTACGTGGGTAGGGTCTGCATTCAAATAAATGGTTTTATTGTGATCTGCATTTCGGGCAATAGTTTTGTATTGTTTGATGGATCCTAGCCCTACTAATAATTAAAATTTGATTCAATGACTCGTAGCAGCATTTGGAGTAACTCAATTGAAATCAGCCGTTCCTAGGTTCAAACATACAGGTCCTCGAAATGAAAGGAAGACGATTTTTGGAAGAAAAAAATCCCGATTGTACTTTGTACGTAGAACCGATGAACTGAGAAGTCCAGCTAACCATCTTAACTCTTACCTTAATCAACTTATCACAGTTTAGTTTATTCTCCAAATCATATAATTTGATTATCTCTGCTATGCTTGCTTCGAATTCTTTTTGTCTCACTCCTTCGCTATCAGTTTCCTCATCATCTTCAATCTCGTCTTCATCTTTATCATAGGTATCATCCACTTGACACATTTCTCTGATTTGTTGCAGAGTCTCCTGATAATCGTTCAATGCTTTGGTTTGGTTTGATCCTGTTGTGTATTTCATTAATTCTGCATGTAATTTTAGAGAGCATTGTTTTGATATTATCTCAAGCGCTTCCAAATTTACAAGACCTGTAAATTATTGATTTTATTTATTATTATCCATACGTATCTCGTAGTCCTCTGAACTGTACATCTAACTCACTTATATTGCCACCGTTTAGCTCCACATTTCCCAAGAATAATAAGCTGATACAAGTAAAACTTCGCTGGACGTTGCCTAACTTTAGTAATCTAACGGGAACTGATGAATTCAACGTGCCACAGACGCTGGCTGTAGATAATTTTAAAAAATATAGTACTAATAGTTTTGTGAACTGTACACCTAACTCAACTAGGGTGTCATCATTTGGCCCTAGATGGCTGAATATTGTCCAAAAACTTATCATTCATAAGAATTTTAATTAACTAGGAGTTCTGTGAACTGTAGACTTCACTCAATTAAAATGACCACCATGGGGTCTCGGGTGGTCCGGGGCCAAAAACCAATCATAAAATTCCATGAATGTCCATACTTAATGAAATGAGAAATCCACCTGGAACGTATAACATCACAGTTCCACTCAAGAATCATCGAATTTTATTGTAATAAGTTCATGGTAGAACAGTTGACTTCAAGATGAACAACAACAGCAACCTATGAGCGTCCTCAAGACGGCCGGTTCTATGCCCGAGATGACCTGGAACGCATACTATCACAATTCCAGCTAAGGGTCATCAAATCTTTTTCAGGTGACATCATTTCAACTTATTTCTATCACCATTCGTTAAAAACTGAATCTGTGGTTCGAAATACGACTGAAATCGATTGTTTACAAGCTATGGGCAGAAGTAGAGAGGAAACGTTGTCGCTGTTAGATGTCGTTGATGGCAGGACGTGGTTTGGTGGTGTAGTGGTTAGACGCTCTGACTCGTAAACTGTACGGCGTGGCTTCATATTTACCATTAATGAACGTCATGGAAAAGGGCCGAGATTATCAAGATTTAGGCCGACGTCCTCGGATTAGCATAATATCCTACTCAACCCTTCCACCACCCTCACTTTCTGTGGTGGATACGGAATTGCTTACCTTGATTTTCATCTAGGAGAGATTCGAAATGAATATTCTTCTTTGCGTCACTGACTGTAAATGATGTTTCCTTTTCCTCATTTTCAATTTTGTCTTTAGCATCCCTTAGAACCTAAAACAGCCAAAATTTACTAACTTAAACCATTTCCCGTCAAATCACTGAAATTAAGCAACATCGGCTGTGGTCTGTACTCGGATAGGAGATACAAAAACTTTACCACCTTTGTACACTAGTCCTTGTCAGATTATTAACCCTCTCGCGCCCGTAGTAGAAAACTTGCTGCCAAAAGTTTTTGAATTATCTAATTTTGCTTCTGCCCCCCCCCCCCTATTAGCNCTCCCCCCAGTATTAGCTGTAAGGGTAAAGAACCTTTTACACGATGCTCTGAAATCAACAAAAATACTATGGGGGGACAGAAGCAAAATTAGTAATTCACCGAATTTTGGTAGCAAGTTTGCTACCACGGGCGCAAGAGGGTTAAGCATGGTTAATACTCGGATATGAGACAGTTCGGATTTATCACTTGTCGTTGGCTGTTTCAGAAGTTAATTTGGTGTTTACCTAATCTAACTAAAGCAATCCTTTGCTGCAGTGTTTTTAGACTAAGGAGCACCTACCAGTTGGTTAGTGGGTTTGGGGGGTTGTCGTGGTAAGACGCTCTGATAAACAGTAGGACATGTGTTCAAACCCAGCCAACCCATGGAATTTTATCCTCATGAATTTCAGATATTTAACACTATTTGTGGATATGGAAGGAGCCGGGATTATCAACATATAGTCTGGGGTACTCAGGGTAGCATAATATGCTACCCAACCCTTCCACCACCACACATCATGAGCCAGGCCTACCGCGGTGGCAAAATTCCTGTAAATTTGAATTGCAAAGGATAGTGAATCAACATACTTCCGCTACTCAAGACCCCTAACTTGAAGAAGCTCTTGTTACTACTACGGCATATTCAGTCAGTTTGAAGATGTCGCTAAGGCGGAAGCGCTCAACCACGAGTCTCCGCACGGTATTACGATACCGTGATTGAAGGCTCAGGTAATCACCTTAGCCTTCAATCACCGCAGATAATGATGTTGTTTACAATTTCGACAAAAAAGGTCTGAAAACAATTAAATGTCACTCCAAAATATTATATTACATTTTAGGTTGGTACGGTCAGCATTCAATCTGATATGAATGGTTTTAATGTCATTTGCCGAAGGGGTAATTATTTTCTATTATTTGATTGATCCTAGCTCTACTGGTACGAGATAAAGATTTGATTCAATGCTAGATCTAAGTAGCAGCATTTGAAGTAACCAAGCTTAACTTAATAATTGCTCTATAGTCGAAACCTACAGAGGAATCTTGTCGTCAGAACAAAATCACGAATTGACCTAGAACGTAGAAGCAATCGCCTGTGAATTCCAATTACCTGAGATAAATTAGGTTTGTCCTGATTAGGAAACAAAATAGCTCTTTTCTTTTTCAACCCTGGATCTCCTTCTTGCAGAACCTCCATAGTTTTCTTCCCTAAATTTTCTAAAGTATCCAAACCACCAGAAATAACTTTGGATCCCGTGGATTCAACAATACGAGTGATATGTGAGAGAGAAAACAAACCACTTCCTCCTGTGGGGTTTCTGGTCGAGGTAGGATCTGGTATGGTTGACTCTACAGTTGAAGTTGCTAAAGATTCAGTTAATGCCATATCTATAAACAAAAGAGGATTCTTTTAACAAAAAGGGTTGTTAGCTTATTATACATTTAATAAGCAAAGGCTGCCAAAAAAAAAAAAAAAAAAAAAAANAAAAAAAAAAAAAAAATGCCATTAATAGAACCCAAATAGTTCAGAGATAGTCTCTTAATTTATTTGCGTTATTTTTTTAACGAGTAACACAGTTTTCAATAATGAACCTTAATTCTTTTTTTCCTCAAAATTTGTTATTTTACATTTCAATGAAAAAAATAAAATAAAACAACAGGTTCGTCCACCAAAGGGCGGATACAGGTCTCCAGTTAAGGATTACGATCAAGGCTTAAATTATCACAGAGTCAGTAAAATGATTAAATGAACGATCATTCACCATAAGCGTAACTTACAAAAGCATGTATCTGACTTACGCCCACAGTGAATGACCATAATTAAGTCAACGGAATTATTTGCGAGCAATTGAATTAGCTCTACTACCCCAGATGTTTTTTTTTCAAATGGGGTGGGGGCTCTTATCATATATGACACTTTTGTATAACTATCCTAGACTTTTGATGAAACATAGCTTCATGTAGTAAAAAATCAGATGCAGATAACTCAGAAAAAACCCAGAAATACATTTCTTAAAAACAATATTATTTATAAGAAAATCTATCGAGTATATCCACATTTTTCGAGACGGCACATCCACACTAAAGAGTGATCTTGTCAAATGTTAGTTTACTGATGTCATCTGATTAAATTATCACAATCAGAGTCAGTAAAATGATTAAATGAACGATCATTCACCATAAGCGTAAGTTACAAAAGCATGTATCTGACTTACGCTCACAGTAAATGACCTACAGTTTAATTTTGGTAGAGTTGGTGGAGTTTAATTTTGATCGGCTCAATGTCATACTCACCATTATTTGGTTGAGAAGTTTCCTTATGCTGAGATTGTTTCTCTGATCGTTCTTTATCAAGCCTGGCAAGCTCGGCAGGATCTGGTGCTCCCAACACTTGACTGAATCCTTGCGATACTTGAGATGTTAATGTAGTTACCCCAGAAGTGGCTGTTGATAAAATAGTACCTACTCCACCCCACGCTCCCCAATTACCCCAGGAATCTTCCTGTAATAAAAAAAACAAGCAAATTAGAATCGGTAGAGATTTTTAAGCCACTTAATAGAGATTGGTTTCACCGAGAGAGCTAGTTCTTGAAAAAATATTGTTTTTTTAACACATAATTGAACATATATGTTCACACGCGTAAACACAGAAGAGTTCCTTTGTGGGACAGATGTTCACACGCGTGAACACAAATCCTCATCGAAAAAATGGTTTGATTCGATAAATACACATTTTTGATGGGTTGAAATGATTTCATTCTAAAGAGAAACATACATAACATTATATAAATATCTTAGGGCATGAATTTTTTATAAAAAGAACTCAGTATTAAAGATTAAAATTTTGAAAAAAAAAGCCGGTCCCACTGTGTTAAAAGAAGATTTCAGAAGGTGTTCTCAGAAACCACATACTCACCTATCTTATGGCATAGCACACATCTTTGCTTAAATGCAAGGGAAACCCAAATAAACATGCACGAGTCTGCAGAACGAGCAATACTTACTAGTCGTAAAATAAAGCATGATACTTATGACCTGTTACAAAAATTTACATCTCGACATTCGAAATGAGTATTTTAATAATAAATGGAAGAAACAACATCACTTACCGAGCCATTAGAAAGTTTCTGCAGCGGTGAAGAAAATGAAAAAGATTTTTTTTCGTTTCGAGTATTCTGATTCAGTTTTGTTAGATCAACTGGAATTTCAAATCCATCTTCAACTTCTACGTCCCAGCCATCCACACCTCCATCATCATTGCTGGCGTTTGTATCACCAACTACAACACTCTTAGCTATTTTATCGTTTAGTTGTTCGTTATTTACAAAGCTATCATTACCAAACTCATCGTCTATGTCCCAGCCATCTTGACCATTATCATTTTCTGATGATTTTCTAGAAATTTCATTATCGTTATTATTTAAAACAGATTTTTCAATATTATCTTCATTATGAATATTTTCCTTTTCACGATTGAAATCATTAGATTGTTCAATTTCGATTTGGTTTATATTATTTATTTGGTCTGCTTTTTCGTTTCTTTTAATTTCACTGCAAGGAATATTCGTAATATTTTGTTGATTTTTTTCAAATCTATTTCCATTCTCCACAGTACTCAAACTGTGATCAATCTTGATTGTATCTTCTATTTTATTATTTTCTTTACGAATGTCAGTAGCAGATGTTTTATTCACATTATTAGCGTTGTTTTTAGTTTCATTAAAATTTATTTGAGATAAGTTTTCAATTAAATTATCATTGATGATTTGTTTGCCCTCAGAAATTTTGCTATCGTTAGGTACTTGATTTATAATTTGATCACTATGTTTGTCATTTTTAGATAATTCCAAATCAGAATCAAATTCTTCATCTGCACTTTCAAATTGATCATCACTTTCTGAATCTGACATTATGAAGTATACTGAAATTAAGAAAAACTTGCAAAGTTAACACATGTGTTATTAGGNTTCGTGATTTGTTTGCCCTCAGAAATTTTGCTATCGTTAGGTACTTGATTTATAATTTGATCACTATCTTTGTCATTTTTAGATAATTCCAAATCAGAATCAAATTCTTCATCTGCACTTTCAAATTGATCATCACTTTCTGAATCTGACATTATGAAGTATACTGAAATTAAGAAAAACTTGCAAAGTTAACACATGTGTTATTAGGTACTTTAGTACTACTGATTTTGACTATGTAGTAAACTTAATATTTCTGAATGAGACACCTGAACATAAAATATTTTTTCTGGTTTTACTATTGTGGAACCCCTGACCGTAACGACAAGTTACGTGGCCCCACTCGGCCTTTCATTTAAATCGGCCAACGTTAAGTGTTGGAACTGCCATTAACGACGGAAGAACGATTATGTTTATTCTATTTTGTTAAAAATGTAAATGTAGGTATATTTTGTGGTTTGAGGACCAGGCAGATACTATTAATTTTTTTCTGAGCAACTAACCTAACGTAAAATATGATTAATTGAAAGTAGAAGGTTGATTTTCACGATTAAATGGTGGGAAATACGAGAAAATTCACTTTTAAATGTTTAATTCACAATTTTATTGCTTGAAAATCGACGAAACTTTGGAGAAATCAAAGGTTTATTCGATTTTTTTTTAAATNAGCCAATGGATTTTTTAGAACCAAAATCACTGAATCTCCCCGTAAGAACATTTTAGAGATAAATCTATCTTTGTTAACAGGTTTCGATTTTTTTCTACCTTTACCGGCTCTTGGATTTTCCGTCCACATTTCTTTAACATTTTCTAGAACCATATTACAATGACGATCAAATGCTTTAACTCTGCCGAGTAATTTTTTGTTGTTTCTGCAATTAATAAGAACTTGAGTATTGTTTTTAACAGAATCAGTCAGAATGGAAAGTGGTCCAGTTGCAAAACTCTCTTCTTCTTCAGCGCTTACTCTTTTTACTTCTTCACGTGCTGCCATTTTTCAATATGAATAATAAAAAATAAGAAAGTAAGTTTACTGAGTTAGTTAAAACATATGTAAAACAGACATAAAATAAATATGTTCACTGTTTTCAGTTTTCAGAACTCAGAACTAGGAACTTATCAAAATGAATTATTATGGGTAGCTTCTACAAGAATTTTTTTTTGTATTTTTGGCGGCCCTAGATTTCTGCTTGGAGTCGTGTCTGAGTTACACAAAACAAGTGCGCACCAATGAAGACAGTGGTATGACTTCGGGGAGAACGGTGGGGTCCTCAAACAAGGGAAAAATCCCTCGTTCAAAATATTTTTCCCGTTTAGGCAGGGGGGAAAAAAATCTGGTGTGAAGGTACTCTCGGTAGCTTAGTGGTCAGAGCGTCGGACTGGTAATCCAGAGGACGTAACTATTCAGCCCTAGTTATATTACATTTATTAACATTTTATATCATCATTTTTTTAAAATTTATTTATTTATTTAACAGTCGCAATTGCGGGTCTGCGGCCGATTTTAATCAAAAGTTTCGTGCAGCATGTGGTATACCTACATAATATTATGTATATACTCGTAAAAGTAACTTACATACCAAATTTCAAGTCTCTATATTTAATAGCTCTTATTACTAATATCGTAAAGACGGACACACGCAAATACCAATGGCCCATATCAACTTTTTTGGTGTCTTGACTCTTGAGGCTATAATTTGTCCAGAAATAGGACAACATGATCAACATCCCTACCTTTCCAGCAGACTCTAGCTTAAGCAAAATCCATTTTAAATATTATGTGTAGAAATTGTAGAATTCATAATATGTATATCAATAATATTCCGCTTAATGGCTTAGCTAAAAGTGGGGTGTGATTGTCTCCAGCTGCCCTGAACCACATACATTGTGTATACACTATAGGTACAAGCAATGCAAGAACTTGAGCTTGTTCTTTAAAGCCCTTTGGTAGGTAACCTATTTCATAATTATAATATTACCTACTACCTAGATTACAATTTTTTTTTTGGTCCAGCCCAAAGACACTTATCACTCAATTCTTGTCCAATTTTCATGAAACATTGACTGAAATGCTCAGAATATTGAGAAAAACACCTCTAGGCCTTTTTTACTCAAAGCTTGAGAAAATTTCAATCAAACTTTTTACAGTAAAATTGTAGGCGAAATGAAATTTCAACTCTTGAAAATAAAAATGTACAAAAAAATTGGTTGGTGGGATTTTTCCCGCGATGTGTCACGCGACAAAAATCCCATGACTATGGGACCCTACGGCTCTTCCCGAAGTCATACCCGTCAATTCCCTACAGTGCACAGAGAAGTCAGCAGTAAATATTTTCAAGAGGTATTTTGTTTTAGAAAAATAATGAAACTTTTTATATTTCATCATAATAAAATACGAAGTCGAAATATACCTATTACTGGGTGCACATCAAGTAGGTAATAAGAAAACTCCGAAAAGTCAATTTTTTAAGGAGTTTATTTAGGCAGGAGACTTAACAATCAAAGTCCTGACTCCTTCACCACACCACAGAAACTCTCGAACAACTGATCCGAATTTGACGAAATTTGGTATGGACAACGGACATTAGGTAATTCTTTCATAGATTTTCATGGTCCTTATTGGTCGATTCGGGGCCAAAATGGTGACCTATTCAAGTGAATGAGAGTTATATTTCACAGAACCAATAGTACCTAGGTATATCTAGTTAGGCACCTACCTTAATCAATTTCCCAAAAAATTTGATTTTAAAACATTTGACTGAAGATAGCGGCCTGAGTTTTATTAAAAGCAGATTTTATTTTTTCATCGAAATACTTCTAACTAGTTTTGAATCGCCTGTCAGTGTCTTTTTTGTACCATATAACTCTCGAACGCAATATCTCGGGATATTTACAGAAATGAGAATATAATTAAGATAGCGAAGATAAAATTTAGATAAAAGTAAAAATGGAGGACGCTTCGGCAACTTCCTAAACTAATATTGATGAAGNAAACCATTTTTTCATTTGGTAATTTGGTAAAGTCTTGGTAATCCTGTTGGTTAGAAATCTCTAAAATCAATATAGAAACATAATTTTGTAGATAGTTTATTACGTAACTTTCAGTTTGTAAAATATATGATAGGTATTACGGAATAATTACATGCCTATTGGGGATTATCGGGAAACTAGTGCAGATAGTTCCATATCAATGAGGGTGCTCCCAGATACCCGCATATTAACTTATCTTATGACATAACACACATCTTTGCTTGTAAGCACAGAAAAAACAAACACACATGTTCTTATTAGAGTCCGCAGATCGAGCGGACATTCATTTCGTTCGAAGAAATAACTGGGTCGTTTGGGGCCATATCCATATAGCAACCCTTTAATTGTTGTATACACATTGCATAATCATTTAAATTTAAGGGATATATACACAAATATGTATACAGCTTATGCGAAATCTGTGCGACATAATATAAATATGATGTTTATAATTTTTCCTCTTTTTTTATAGTCGTCGAAATCGAGAGAGGTCTATGGTTCACAGAATCGCTAGAAGCAGTAGCAATAAATTAATACACACTCCTAATGGTAAGAGCTATGAAAAAAATGACCGGGAATGGATTCCCTCCCCAAAGCAATTCCCAGCCCTATCAATACCAATTTTCGAATTCTGGTCGGAACAAAAATATGAAAAAGATCTTTTTCNGGGGGGGGGCATTCAGCCTCCTGAGGACAATTTATTAGTTATGACAAAAGCAATAAGTGATACTGGTGAGATAATAAGCTGATAAAATTTTTGGAATTTGTAGCGCGATTACTTTTGAACGCCTCAATTGATTTTTGTATGGTCATTCATTAGCTGATTTGTTTTTGGTCCAATAGAGGCCAACTAGTTGCCGTTTTAAATGCGTGAGCCCTACAGTTCGTAGAACTACTAGTTAATGAGGCCTTGCAACATAGTAGATACATGTTTATAGATATTTCTACAAAACACATTTAATTATAATTTATTTTGTTTTTTATCTCCAGGTCGCTCGCCATATTCTCAATCAACGGCAGAGTAAACACTTGATTCTTGTCCACTAGTCCAACTTGTTTGTAATATAGACTTGATCTCTGATAATATTTTATTTATTCGGACCCATGCATGTGTTGGAAAGGTTCCAAAAATTTATAAAGAACAGGTTTTGATAATCAACATAAAATCGTCCCTTTCAATTCACAAGTCCCTCGATAATATTGACTGAACAAAATGGAAACTAATAAGTAGTAATTTTACGTTCACGGTTTTGTTTATTATTTTCAATAATAAACCTTTGGGGGTGTTACACAGGGGAGATCTGTTTTTTTTTTTTTCATGTGTTTATGTCGGACAGTTGTACATACGCAATAGAGGCACGGCCGTAAATTTTTTTCCTAACCTCTCTAATTGGGTTGAAATTTGTTAAAAAAATTCAAAGTTTTTGTAAACAAGCCTCATCTGGGCTCCTCGATTACAAATCCAACCTTTGGAACCATCACGAAAAAAGAAAGAAAAAATATCCCCCTCCCCTGAAAATTTAATATCTTACATTTCAAGGTACGTACAATACAAAAATCTTGTAAAAAAAAATCTGTCAACGCTAAATATAAACGCCAAAATACCTTTTTTTAAGAGTGAGGAGCGAAAGGGTGAATAACCAAACCTCTTAAGAGTATCGTCGCACGTTTAGAATTGATCCTCATTGGGTATGCGAATGAATTGCTCAGTTTATCCTCTATATTCACAACATATTTTTATCAGCAAGTTTGGCTTAATATTAACGAGAAATGCGGTGACTTGGAACAATTCCTGTGTGGTTTGTTAGTTAGAGGTATTTTGATTTCTTATCAGTTGTTAGAACTTTGTTATTCAATATTTTTGATTGAGAGCAGAGGTGAGTACCTTGATTATCTATTTATTTTTGATGCTTCCGAATAATTACATACCTACTTACGGGAAGCTGCGCACTCGTAAAACACGTTTGAGATATTTTTTGTTGACCAAAAAACGAAAAAAGCTCGGCTTATGTGATATATTGGTTTATTATTTTCATCAATCAATAGTGGCATCATTTTGTTTGATGGTATTCTTAGTAGCTCGAAATACATGTATTCTTGGGGGCTGATCATTAACATGGGCCGATGGACCCCCAGAACCATGTCAATCACTGCAATACAATTACATCAGGGACACAAACAAATTATTTGAGTAGCTAACCCCCCCCCCAATTTTTGATATTTTTTAATCAAGGTACCCAGAACCCAAAAATCGACTAGTAAAAATTCGTTCTCCCGCCGTTCCCTTGCGCTGTCCTCTGTCCGCCATGGGCGACACTTTTGCCACTTATCGTTGACCTATTTTGATGAAATTTGATACGTAGGACCCGTGGTGAATACCGTGACGGAATGCGGCCCAGGGTTGGGCCGGCGAGAGAACAGTTCGATTGTATCACATTGGCAGAGTTTTTCTTAAACTCTGCTTGTCCGAATGAAGTGAAGATTTGAACACAATTTTTATTTTTTTTGTCTTTCTTTAACACCGTAATTCTCGAACGTCTTGTCCGATTTTGATCAACTGTTCATAGATTAATTTCACAAATCGGACACCTGAGACCCCATGGAGAAGGAGGACTAGTTTTGAAATTACTCATCTACATTTTTATCAGCGAAAAACAAATTTGTATCTCTGTCTTACGACGGACGGAGGTATGTTTTGATTCGATTTTTCGATTCTTCGTACCTTGAAACGTAAAATAGTAAATTTTCAAGGGGCGAGGTATTTCTTCGTGGTCGAAAGGAAAAAAAATTAAACCATAAGAGGAAGAAATTTTCCAGATGCATTAAAGAGCCGCACATGCGGCTCGCGAGCCACGTTATGGCACCCCTGATAATATAATATAAGGAATGACTTATGTCGTATAATCTAAAAATTAATCTGACCACATAGCGACAATGGTCTAACAATTAGTTCTGTGAAATGTATACCTCACTGACTTTAGAAAATTCAATACAATGAATGTCCGTATCGAATTTCATCAACATCGAATAAGGCGTTCGAGAGTTATAGTGGTACAAAAAGACAAACAAAAAATGTCGCGATAAAACTAAACCTTACCCAACGGCGCAATAGCAAATAAACAAAATCTTAATATATAAAACAGAAATTTGTATGTATGTACAAGGGCGTAGCCAGCATCTGGCCTAGGGGGGGCAGCTGAGATTTTCATGTCGGGAGGGGGGGGGTTGATAAAGTAAATCGGTANTTCTTGGAGGCTGATCATTAACATGGGCCGATGGACCCCCAGAACCATGTCAATCACTGCAATACAATTACATCAGGGACACAAACAAATTATTTGAGTAGCTACCCCCCCCCCAATTTTTGATATTTTTTAATCAAGGTACCCAGAACCCAAAAATCGACTAGTAAAAATTCGTTCTCCCGCCGTCCCCTTGCGCTGTCCTCTGTCCGCCATGGGCGACGCTTTTGCCACTTATCGTTGACCTATTTTGATGAAATTTGATACGTAGGACCCGTGGTGAATACCGTGATGGAATGCGGCCCAGGGTTGGGCCGGCGAGAGAACGATTCGATTGTATCACATTGGCAGAGTTTTTCTTTAAACTCTGCTTGTCCGAATGAAGTGAAGATTTGAACACAATTTTTATTTTTTTTTGTCTTTCTTTAACACCGTAATTCTCGAACGATCAACTGTTCATAGATTAATTTCACAAATCGGACACCTGAGATCCCATGGAGAAGGAGGACTAGTTTTGAAATTACCCATCTACATTTTTATCAGCGAAAAACAAATTTGTATCTCTGTCTTACGACGGACAAAGGTATGTTTTGATTCGATTTTTAGATTCTTCGTACCTTGAAACGTAAAATACTAATTTTTCAAGGGGCGAGGTATTTCTTCGTGGTCGAAAGGAAAAAAAATTAAACCATAAGAGGAGGAAATTTTCCGGATGCATTAAAGAGCCGCACATGCGGCTCGCGAGCCAAGTTATGGCACACCTGATAATATAATATAAGGAATGACTTATGTTGTATAATCTAAAAATTAATCTGACCACATAGAGACAATGGTCTAACAATTAGTTCTGTGAAATGTATACCTCACTGACTTTAGAAAATTCAATACCATGAATTTCCGTATCGAATTTCATCAACATCGAATAAGGCCTTCGAGAGTTATAGTGGTACAAAAAGACAAACAAAAAATGTCGCGATAAAAATAAACCTTACCCAACGGCGCAATAGCAAATAAACAAAATCTTAATATATAAATCAGAAATTTGTATGTATGTACCTATGTATCTATGTATGAGGGGTTGTCTCTTACAATACCGCAGCCCAAACACGTCCACAGGAAAATTAGTGAAAAATTGATGNGCCCCCCCCCCCAAAATACGACCACAGGAAAATTATCAGAACTAAAATATGTCAAGCCGTTTTCGAGTTACGGTCAAATTTATAATTTATTCACCAAAATCGGACAGTCACGGTCCGATATCTACAAATTTGTCGCGACAATATATCAACTCAAAGCGAGAAAGTTTTAGGTGACCATTTAGTCCTTAATTTTGGACATTTTCTGCAAAGGTATGGGAATTTTACCGGGAATGGGTAAAATAAAAAAAAAATTTAAATGTTAGGTTTTAAATATTGCAATGTACAGGCTGGGCACAAACTAATACCCCCCACCAATTTGAATTGTCCTTGAAAAACAAAACTAGCAATATAAGAATCGTAGCGAAGCACGGGCGAAACAGCTAGTAAACAATAAATTTAATATGGTTGTCCAGACTATCACGTTATAACACAGGATGTAAGATGTAAGGTAAGGGGTATAAGTTACATTTTTTTTACGAAACGTGAAACAAAAGTTATTGAGAAAAATGTGGCGTGATTATCCCACGACTTTCCTTGTCTATAAAAAAAGAGGAAATTATTGTAATGGTCCGGTTTCGAGTTTTCAACGTTTTGAGGTTCCCGGAGCCCAAATCTCGAGTTTCAGCCATTGATCCGTGTGTTCTGATTTTTATTTTTTTCAATTTGTTCGTGTTCTATGTATATAATTAACATACATACTAAATTTCAAGTCTCTGGCGCCATCTACTGTTCTCTCTCCTGGCGGGATTCGTGCTACCTTTGAAAAAAGGGGCAAAACCGCCAACTGTAGATTCCATTTTAATTAAAATTCGAGACGCGTACAATACTTAAAATTGACATAGGTAGTAAAAAATCAAGTCTCTAGCTCTTACCGTTTTCTTCTTATGCCAGACTCATGAAAACCGCTAAAAAGCAGGAAAAAACCGCAAAAAATAGATTTTTTTTAGGTAGAAATATTTTAGATAGAGATCGCAAAAAGTTGAAAACCACCAACTGTAGATCAAACAAAGATGTCTACGCACAAACATATATAAATAGGCACCAAGTTTTAAGCTAGCACTTACCGTTCTCTTTTTAGGCGGGATTAATTAAAAACTCTAAAAAAACCGTCAACAGTAACTTCTATTTCAACCACAATCTTTGTGGTTCGTTCCGGCATAAAATTGACATATGAAATTTCGAGTCTCTAGCACTTACCGTTCTTGAGATATCTTGTTTACAGACAGACGGACACACACACGGACCGATGGACGAAACTCGAGATTTGGGCTCTGGGGACTAAAAACATCGAAAAATTCAGCCCATTACAATACTTTCCTTTTTATAGGATAAGGAAAGTAAAAAGAACGTTGTTTTTTCGTCCAACTACCAGGCTTTGCAGCTTGGAGAGAAGGCATTTTCGGACATGGCTTTATAGAGATCTTATTTTGGTCTCAAGAATATGTGGTTAACAGATTGACACCGAATTATGTTACAACCTGTATTATTATAGAGATCTTATTTTGGTCTCTAGAATATGTGGTTAACAGATTGACATCGAATTATGTTACAACCTGTATTATTATAGAGATCTTATTTTGGTCTCTAGAATATGTGGTTAACAGATTGAGATCGAATTATGTTACAAGCTGTATTATTATAGAGATCTTATTTTGGTCTCTAGAATATGTGGTTAACAGATTGACATTGAATTATGTTACAACCTGTATTATTATAGAGATCTTATTTTGGTCTCTAGAATATGTGGTTAACAGATTGACATTGAATTATGTTACAACCTGTATTATTATAGAGATCTTATTTTGGTCTCTAGAATATGTGGTTAACAGATTGACATCGAATTATGTTACAACCTGTATTATTATAGAGATCTTCTTTTGCTCTGAAGAATATGTGGTTAACAGATTGACATCGAATTATGTTACAACCTATATTATTATAGAGATCTTATTTTGGTCTCTAGAATGTGTGGTTAACAGATTAATATCGAATTATGTTACAACTTGTATTATTATAGAGATCTTATTTTGGTCTCTAGAATATGTGGTTAACAGATTGACATCGAATTAAGTTACAACCTGTATTATTATAGAGATCTTATTTTGGTCTCTAGAATATGTGGTTAACAGATTGACATTGAATTATGTTACAACCTGTATTATTATAGAGATCTTCTTTTGCTCTGAAGAATATGTGGTTAACAGATTGACATCAAATTATGTTACAACCTGTAT
This sequence comes from Pachypsylla venusta, assembly GCA_012654025.1. Classification (NCBI taxonomy): domain Eukaryota; kingdom Metazoa; phylum Arthropoda; class Insecta; order Hemiptera; family Aphalaridae; genus Pachypsylla; species Pachypsylla venusta. Next base: position 16,822,588 of record CM022879.1, on the reverse strand, counting down.
TATTATGGAGATCTTCTTTTGCTCTGAAGAATATGTGGTTAACAGATTGACATCGAATTATGTTACAACCTGTATTATTATGGAGATCTTATTTTGCTCTGAAGAATATGTGGTTAACAGATTGACATCGAATTATGTTACAACCTGTATTATTATGGAGATCTTCTTTTGCTCTGAAGAATATGTGGTTAACAGATTGACATCGAATTATGTTACAACCTGTATTATTATAGAAGAATGTGCCAACCTTCCGACGAAATATTTTGTTACGGCCCCGATTGGCAATCGTGAGGTAAAACAAGTCAAACATTGCAGTATATTGCATTATAGTTTTAAACAAGAATACTTCCTCACTGTGATAAGGTATTATAATCTGGATAGATAGTCCATTCAGATAAAATCAATAAGAATGGATTCAGTGGTTAATAAAATATGAAACTAGGGCACAAGGTATGAAGTGATAAGGTATTATAATCTGGATAGATAGTCCATTCAGATAAAATCAATAAGAATTGATTCAGTGGTTAATAAAATATGAAAATAGGGCACAAGGTATGAAGTGATAAGGTATTATAATCTGGATAGATAGTCCATTCAGATAAAATCAATAAGAATTGATTCAGTGGTTAATAAAATATGAAAAAGGGCACAAGGTATGAAGTGATAAGGTATTATAATCTTGATAGATAGTCCATTCAGATAAAATCAATAAGAATTGATTCAGTGGTTAATAAAATATGAAAATAGGGCACAAGATATGAAAACAGGACAAAACATTTCATTTTGTGTTCTACAATTTTTAATATTTACCTAATATATTTTCCAGAGTAATATTCGCCAATACCCGTATCGAATAATACATTGTGTCCGAAATAACATGCAATTCTTTTAACCACGTGTAACAGAGTTCAAATAATGTCCACCTTGCTTAATAAACATACGTCCGGAAATGCACCATACCCGCTCTACAGGGCTGGTCAAAAAAGGTAGGACACTTCTTATTATCTCTTGGTAAGTGAAAATAGTCATGTTTAGAAGAACTCTAGTTCTTACCATGCGTATTCGTTAAAAAAAACTGGAACTTCACGGCCCTGTTGCGCAGAGCTCTAGTATGATACGTGGTTTAAAGGATTACATTTTTTGACACGCTGTATATATGAAATTTGTTGAAATTAAGTTCTACTATTTTCATTTCTTGTATTTGATGGTTCTACCAAGTTAGTGTTCTAAACGTTTTTAGAACCCTAGGTTTTGCTCTAAAAAGTTTTTGTGTCCTCAGCAACATGAAAACCACCGTTCTTGCTGATAATCGTTTTGTATTACCCAGTACAGGTAGGAATACTGCTGCTCTTACCTACTCTTACATATAGCTAATTCTTTCTAAAATACTGAACCCCTCAAAAACCACTTCGCGGTAAAAAAAAAGATCCCCGCCAAGTGCTTTTTTACAAAAAGACTGAAAATAAAGCACGCTCTGTCCTTATGATAGGTACCTACCTACACACCTAGCAGAGCTAGGGAAACTGCTGCTTTTAACTACAACCTACCTAGCTCTCTCTCTATAAAACTGGATTAGGTAGGTAAGTACTATAATTTAATAAAATTAAATTTGAATTCTTAATACAATGCACAGGGTGTCTCATCATCTAAACGCTGAAATACGCATTTTTTTATTTCATATTTTGGGCACTTTCAGGGGAAGCTTTAGAGGGACCAACTTTAAATGCTAAGAAAAAAAATTAGAAATCCTACCTTTCCGTCCATGAGACATATTGTTCAGAAATAGACAAACACACGGATAAATGAATGAAACTCAAGATTTGGGTTCTGTGGTGACCTCAATACGTGTTTTGGAATTGAAAACTCGACATCGAAAATTTCAGCCCATCTTTTTTATACCCAGATAAGGAAAATCGTGTGATGTTCACACGAGATTTATTTGAGACATCCTATTTGTTTGTGCAATTTATTTGTAAAAAATATTTTTGTATAAACAACGCGCATTCATCAGTTCAACAAAAATTTAGTTTGTGAACTTACTTTGTGTTACTTTTGATGGATTTGGAATAGGCAACCTCGTTTAAAATGGTAAAAACAATAATCTATAAAAAATATTATTATTATTATCTTCAACGGAAGATGTACAGTCGTACACAAACTCGTGAAGCAAAATAGAGTTTCAATACTTCGAATACAACAAAACAATGGAATGTTCTTCATAAAATATACTCGATTTTTCTTCTCCTCTTGGGGGGGGGGAGGTTCTATTCAAAGAAAATGTATAGTTCTTTGTGTTATTATGTCATAATATGTCACAGCCCAACCCAAATGATAGCAGATTGCGAAAAATTGATGAGAATGAACCCTCTCAAAATTATTCTCTTGGACTTGGACCCCAGGAAAATTATTTATCAGAACTAAAATTCACGTTGGTTTTTACATTTGGTTTTTATTTTACAGCATTTAATAAAATGTTTTATTCTGTGTAATCTATAGATCGTGTTTCATCAATGATACATTCCTGGAATATTGATTTTATTCTAATTCCTTCTACAAAGTTACTTACGACTCACGCAAAATCATATAGGACAGCAAAATACGCTAATTAATTAATTCAAATATTTCTAAAAAACGAGCGTCTAAATATCTTATAGGAAACCAAAAATTGGGCATCACTGGATAAATTGTAAATAAAATAATCTAGGCGCACGGCAGTGCGCCAGGCCAAGTTCCGGCCTGACGCACGCAGTGTGTATATTTACACGAAGGGCTTCGTACTGTTTTCCCTACCCTCCTAACTTTGCTCCTGATAATGATTATAACTTGAAATTTGAAATATAAGATAAGGACCACTATAAAATGTCACATAGCAAATTTGAAAGCCTTAAGATAAAAAGTTCAAAAGATACAGGGGTACAAAAAGTCCTAANATAGTACCTGGTAACTGCCACTAAAGCCACTTTAATTTTTACTGGAATACTGAAAATAATTTAATTATTGAGGAATTCTCTTAGAACATTTACTTATTTGTTTGTTTTTCGTTCGTCGCCAATCCTTTGTATTTATTCCTTGAAAGGTACTTTTTATTTATTTATTAAAAAATCAATTTTAATATACCTACAAGGTGTAAATTAAAATGAACCCTCCTCAAATCATAGTATGGTCCATTTTAATTTACGCAATCTAACCATCCTAAAATCATAGGGCGGTCCATTTTAATTTACGCAATTTAACCATCCTAAAATCATAGGGTGGTCCATTTTAATTTACGCAACCTAAATATCAATATGTCACGATAAAGGAATAAATATCACGATATCAATATAATTATTGTAGTGGCCTCTGTAGATCTATTTAAGTTGTCCTAAAGATCAACTTTAGTTTTTTAAATAGGACCACCGACTTTTTTTTAAATAATCGATATTTTCATCAAATTTTATTTTCAAAAATAAAAAAAAATCTCGTAAAAATGAAATATAAAAAAGAAAATATTATTTAAAGGAATTAATTATTAATTGTGATAACTTATTACCGACAATTTTTCAGTGGATACCTGGTGTCATGTCGAATCAATTTCATGATGGCTTGATATTATCCTGGCACAATCTCAATATTTGGACAAAACCATTCCCGAGTAAACCAACCAAAGGAGCGCACGATCCAATTCAGTTGATTAAAAATGGTGAGCTTTATAAAAATCTATTTTACCCTTGCTCCGCCATTACCTTTTATAGCTCGACTTTTACCTTTTATAGCTTCGTTTGGCTCACTAACGAGTTTCGTAAAAAATGTTCTATTAAATTTGATCTTAGCTACCCACCATATTTAGGGGTTCCATTTATAGCCAAACACGCTGTAGATAAGGAAAGTCGTATGATGTTTACAACGGATTTTTCTAGGATAAGGACGCCTGTAATATTCTACCTTCTTGTTCACTTGTCAGTGAGCGGACAGCAAAATCTGGTGCCTTATGTGCCATTATGAGTTCAAGTGGTGCTGGTTATTATAGGATAAGAACGTCTGTAATGTTCTACCTTCTTGTTCACTTTTCAGTGAGCGGACAGCAAAATCTGGTGCCTTATGTGCCATTATGAGTTCAAGTGGTGCTGTTTTTTATAGGATAAGAACGTTTGTAATGTTCTACCTTCTTGTTCACTTTTCAGTGAGCGGACAGCAAAATCTGGTGCCTTATGTGCCATTATGAGTCCAAGTGGCGCTGGTTTTTATAGGATAAGGACGTCTGTAATATTCTACCTTCTTGTTCACTTTTCAGTGAGCGGAACAGCAAAATCTGGTGCCTTATGTGCCATTATGAGTCCAAGTGGCGCTGGAAAAACAACTCTTCTTGCTTCTTTAAACAAACGTGTAAAGGGATATGTCAAAGGAGAGATTCTGTTGAATGGATGTAATATTAGTCGATCTATTATGAGTCGCGTATCAGGTTATGTGCCACAACAAGAATTTCTCATTGAAGAATTAACCGTTCTTGAACATTTACAATTCATGGCAAGGTTGACAATGGATAGAAAAACTGAATGGACCGAATTGAATGATACTATTACTCGAGTTATGGAAAATCTTGGCATTAATCATAGAAGACAAATTCAAATTTCAGGACTTTCTGGAGGACAAAGGAAAAGACTTGCTCTTGCAGTACAAGTGAGATATTTTCTATTTTATTTATAAAGGGTTCATTTTAAAAGAACATGAAATCCCGTTCTTCGTGGCAATACAGTCATTTTTCGATTCTTCGACATAAAAAACTTATACTTTATTATTTTTTCTTCGGGATTTTGCAATGACATTCTGCCCGAAAAAATTCAACCCAGAAATGGCCACGCATTCGATAAAACATGCCCGTATTCTAAGCTGCTAAATGACACTGAAATCGTGTTGATTAACTTTTTAGTCCTGATACTTTAAAAAAAATGTTACCTGCTAATGTAATTCTATTGTAGATATTCCTTGTTCTTTGGTACCTATCGCGTCATAGCTTCGCCAGTCGCCACGCGTCATAGCTTCGTCAAAAATATCAATAACGAGACAATTTTTGCCGTATATAGCCGATTAGAATATGCTTTATCCAATGCATGCCCATTTCAGGGTTGAAATTGTTTCGTTGTTTCAAATTATATTTTCCAATCTGAAACAAAACAAAAAATATTAGAAATTTTTGGGGTTAAGCCGAAATTTACAAAACGGCCGCCATTATCAAAACAAATACATAAAACGGCATATACATACTTATAGAGCATTTTATGTTGAAAATATCTTGTTTTCTGGTTAAGCCTGTTCAGGTAATCTAGGTCAATTTTTTTCGTTTTTTTTTTCAACAATTGAATTTTGAATGCCAGCATATGTTGGGGAATATACTTTTCATTAAATTAGCAATGTCTAAGGACCTAAAGTAAACGTTATAATGTTTTCAACTTTATCTTCTCTTTTCAGTTACTAACTGAACCTCAAATACTTTTCTGTGATGAGCCCACAACAGGTTTAGATAGTTTTAGTGCCAATAATGTTGTTCAATTGTTAAAAGAGTTAGCCAATGAAGGTAGAATTGTGATCTGTACCATTCATCAACCAACTTCAGGAGTATTTGAAAAATTTGACACTGTTACTTTACTAGCTCATGGTGGACTTTTGGCATATCAAGGACAAGTTAGCCACGTTCTAAAACATTTTTCAAAGTAAGATACCGTTACAGACATGTTGCTTGATAATATTGATGGTTTGACGAATTTCAAAGTCACATCAGTCAGCGTCAATGGCACACTAAATACACCAATTGCCGCTAACCATGTTAGGTTCGCGTCCCTGTGATACTGACTATTCCCGGCTCAACAATGAATGGGTGAGGTCAAATTTGGGTAGCTGACTTGAAAGTTTCCATCGAATGAAAGGTATAGCACCCGTCTCGAATGAACGTATATGTTAATGAGAGTTAAGCCAGAAAGAAACCATTGCTTACTTCTCACAGTATACCTAGAAACTGCATTTTTCTGATGACTTCACTCATTTTTGGTTTGAGGTTTGAAGCAGAGTTTTTTAAAGGCTGGATGACCTTCCCAACACCAAACCTTCTGTATTTACACGGTCTTAGGGCCGTCACCTAATGAAGATGGCTTGCTGCCCTCGGTGGCTACAAGAGTTCGTTATTCTTTCTCATGTTCTAATCTTTTTGTATTTCAGCATGGGCATTGAGTGTCCCGAATCATTCAACTCTGCGGAATTTTTAGTATCTCAATTATCAACAAGATCAGGTGGTGGCGGCAAAGAAGAAGACGAACGATTAGAGCAAGTTCGAATTATTGCAGAATCTTATAAACTATCTTTAGATTACGAAGAATTGTTAAATGAATTAGAATGTATCAAGTCATCTAGTACTAGAAAAGATTGCACATTTGACAATATCAACACAATTAATAAAGTTCTATTGTCCACTGAATTTATTTGGTTGTTTTGGAGAAGTCTAGTCAAAGTAAAAAGAACATATCAACATTATGTGCTCAGATTTTGTCTTTATGTTGTAAGTTTTATAATATCATGTTACAAATAAACTGATCAACAAAAAACAAAAACATTATTTTGTAACAGAACAACCGTATATTATATTCTATGTATTTTTAGATTTAATTCCCAAAATATAATCAAAGTATGAGAACAAGAGAAAATCCCAGTATACTTTGCGATGCTGGAACATTAAACGAAATGATCAAGACAACAAAGTCTTATCTCTCCACTTTCTAAGGCGAAATCATGTATTTCTTCCTTAATAATACATAGAATAAGTATAGGGAAAATTTTAAATCCGTGTAATCTCTATGTTATGGAAAAAATCGCTATACGCTAATTGCACCGTTATGCGGTGATTTTATGACGTCTTCGTCCTTTGGTTTATTAATTTCAATAATGAAAAAGCTTTATTTGATTGAAATCTTCTCCTAGAGTTTGCTTTTCATCTCCACCATCTGTAACTGGGTAACCAATCCGGTCAACCAAACTAATTAATTTACCTTGTATTTCAGATCATCATGCTCATGGTATCCACTCCATACGGTGCAATCAAAATTGACCAAACAGGAATTCAAAATTTACAAGGATTGCTTTACATAACAATGGCGGAGGTGATATTCGGTTCCGCCTATGGAGTTCTGTTTACATTTCCGGAGGAAATTCCTGTTTTCTTGAGAGATGTTGGAGATAGAGTGTATTCGCCGGGAACTTATTACGTTGCAAAATTACTAGTCATGGTGAGTGAAACTTCTATAAGAGGGTCGTTATTAAAAATCTGGTGTGAACCTCGCACGAATTTCCTTATTCCTAAGGAAAAAAGAAAGTATTGTAATGGTCTGAAATTTTCGATATCGAGTTTTCAATGCCAAAAGAAAATCTTGAATTTCAGCCATTGATGTGTATGTGTCTGATTGTGAAATATGTTTCGTGAACTTTCAGGTCTCTGAATACCGCCGTTTTCTTGGTAGTTAGGATGGATGGGAGACTTCCAAAAACGGCAAAACCCACAACGGTGCTTTTGATTTTGATTAAAAGTTTCTTGACGCGTCTTATACATACAATTGACATACTAACAAAATGTCAAGTCCCTTACTGTTGTCCAATATATACAATTGATATAATATCACTTTGCTGTTTTCCCTTTAGACAGGATAGGTGAAAACCGCCAAATGGCAAAAAACCGTCAACGGTAGATTAGACCTCAACCAAAAGCGTCGTCGCACATTTTATGCAGTATGAATAGACACCAATTTTCAATGCAGAGTTTTTGGCTGTAGTTAATTGGTTTCTTTATCTATAGCTTTCTCTTTATAAAGAAATGAGAAAAGGTTATAAATAAACTGACTCAGTTCAATAAAAAAAACAGGTCCTAAGATAGCACTTTTTCCCGCAAAAGTATGTTATTATACTGATGCTACCAAGTTTCTTTCAGTCGCAGCGTAGTTTATACTAATTGTTTGGTTATATTTTCAGCTGCCCAGATTGATTATAGAAACATTTCTTTATACAAGTATTGTTTTTTGGATAACGGAGCTCAATGGTGGTTTCCTAGGTTCTCTCACATTTTCTCTTCCTGTAATAGCCAGTGCTGCAACAGCGTCCGCTTATGGTAAGACATATATTATACATTACCAGCTGGTGTTGGTCTTTTCCAGTGGATTTAGAATAACTCTCTGTTCAAAATAATCTTCAAAAAAGAAAAAAAACTTTGTCTATGTGACATATGGATTGGTAAAAAAAAAAACTACCCCTACCTACCGCAAATAAATTGAAGGTAGGTATAATCCAAAAATCGAATAAAAAAATTAGGTTCGCCATGAGCGTACTTTTTCTACTTAGCGTTCAATATTGATCATTTTTGGTATGTAGGTCCTATTAGGTGTCTAATTGTGACCCGAAACTTTTAGTCACTGATATAGCGTAAAATATGAAAATTGTAGGGGGTATTTTTTTCGTGACGGTCCCAAAGGTTCACTAAAAAAATCCTTTGCAAATATCAGAAAATCTGAAATAATGGAATACGAACAAATTTCCATTGACAAGTTTTGGGTGCACATTTTTTGTGGGATCATTTCCGATTATTTTTGGATAGGTATATCTTTCTGTTTGAGCTGTTCGATTGTACTACCAAAAAAAATCGTTTTTNCTCTTAGAATCAATTGTTCGCTCCATATTTGGATTCAGGACATATTCAGATTTAGAACAGTCCTCCAGTCCTTCATGGGTATCATCACACTGGCATTGCACTTGGGGACCCGGGTTCAATCCCTAGTGGGGTCAGATAATTGTCGACTTTGTGTTTATGATTTAGGGGTGCACTCTTCCTCGTTGAGGACATTGAGTAGCTACTTTAATGTGAGTAGCGACCAGTGATGCAATACCAGAATTGAGGAGTTTATTAGTGCGGGAGGTTCTTAGTAATGCTGTTTGAAAATTGAGAAAAGGACCTTACTAAAAAGAAATTCTACATTTTTTGCATTTACATTCAATTAAATTCAGTTTTGGAAAAAATGGTACAAATAGGTTGCTGTGGGGTTACCGAAATGATTTTCATGGTCCTTGGCTGGAATTGAAATGGTTGTCCACACGGACTATTTATTTACAAAGACTATTCAAAACATCCATCCACAACTTTTATTTTGAAACAAATTTTACTTTTGATTTCAGGTTGTTTTTTGTCTGCAACTTTTGAATCCATCAACACAGCTTCTCTGCTCTCTGTACCACTTGACTTTATCGGTTCTACGTTTGGTGGTCTCTTTATTCAACTTAGGTAAAACCAGATTTTTAGTTTTAGTAGGCCTCAAATATCGTGTCCCCTAAAGGAGAATTTTATGCAAGACTTGATGGTAAAAACGTTCCCCAACCTCTAAGGTTTGGGGGGGGGGGATGACAAATGTAAGGATACGTTTTTATAAGCTTGTCAAAAATGAATAGTTTTATTGTGATCTCCATTGCGGGTAATGAGTTTTTATATTGTTTTATTGATCTTACTTTTACTAAAGATTTGATTCAATGCCCAGATCCAAGTAGCAGTATTTGGAGTAACCCAGTTGAAATAATCCACAGTAATTGCCAGAACGAAGGATCGTCAATCTTTGCTCGGAAAAAAATTGTCGAGTGAGATTTATTCGTAGACCGTAGAACCAATTGCCTGTGAAGACTTACGGAGTTTTCTTCACGATGGCCATAAATTGTCTTAACTCAAATAATCCCAATATCCTTTTAAAATGATTCCACTTAAAATCCCTTTTTTCGCTTAAAATATACATTGGTCGAGATTACTGATATACGAGTTTGCGTATAGGTGTAGCTATCTCCATTCGTCCATGGACTCATATGCCATCACCAAAAATGCCCTTAAGGCCTCCTAGTGAACATATTAAACCCTGGATGTGGGGTAGATGTCTCAGTTTCAGCGTTTCCTTAATGTCTCGAACACTTTTCTTTCAGATCTCTTCCTTCCTACATGTCTTGGATCAAATACATTTCTATGTTTTATTATACATTTGAAGCGCTATCTATTCATCAATGGAAAGATGTGACAAGCATACGTAAGTTTTCAATTAGTTTTAAAGAACATATTCATACTTTTTTCTTGAATTATTTACTTTTTACAAACATGATTACAGAATTTTTCATGAACAATACCTCCTCTATATTGGTTGGTGGTGTAGTGGTGAATTCAATCTCATCCAACACATCGAATCTTATCCCCATGAATTTCATATATTTACACATAATAATAGCGTTCAAAAAACTGCCGGTGTAAAGGGACTCTTTAGTCTTATTCTGGCAGTATAAATATAGTCTATTATTAATTAGTTACAACATAATAAATTCTCACCTGGATCCTAATATCTCTAAAACTATTTAGTTAATGATACAGAAAATTATTACCAAATTTTATTTTAATCTTGTAGTACCTATTTAAAATTTAAAACGAATCAACATCAAGTATTAACACCTCATCACACGCAACCTTGATTTGAGGCCTCATAATGCGGAGCAGCATTATTAGGCCTCAAATATTGATCAATATACTATGCTCAATTTTTCTTATATTGCGTTGAAATTTTGTACAATTTAGGATAATTAAGGTTTCAATCAATTTATTCAATCGGAACGTGAAAATAATAATACAATTCAGGAACCATTTTTTTATATATAAAATCATTCATGCCATAACACACACACAAGGGATGCAGCAAAATGCTGCCTTTCACCTAAATATTAATATTTCTGCGTAATCTGGAGGTCCTTGACTTACATTCGAAAGTCGTTTGATGTGTTTTTATATCAATGACACATTCCTGGAATATTGACTTTATTCTAACTCCCTACAAAAAAGTTGTTAACGACAAAACAAGTTTGACACTTTTTATTAATTATGTGTACTTATATTTTATGCTATTTATATTATTAATAAAATACAAGTACCCACATATAGTAGGTATTTGTATTTTATATTTATATTATTAATTAGGTATGTGTACTTATATTTTATATTTGTTTTTTTTCCACAGCTTGCATGAGTGTGAATGATATTTGCTATACAAATGGCGAGCAAGTTCTTCTGTCCTATGGTTTGGACAAAGACAATTTTTCATTTGATTTCTACGGTCTTGTTACAATGTTTACAGTATTTCATATTTTAGGATTTTTCGCCCTCATAAAAAGAAGTAAAGAAACTGCCACTTATTAAAAAATGATGTGTCCATTCCAAAGGTTCTAAATAATAAAACACCCAGGGTGAGTCATTCTAAGAAGGACAGTCAAATATGTTCTGGCCTGTTTGATATACAAAAAAATACATATTCTCATCAAAGTTTTGTGATCTCAAAAGAAAACTTGTGATAGTGATCTCGGTAATTACTTTAAGGTTGACTTTCTAGGTTATTGGTAGGTAAATGGTGGCCCCAACCGGACTGCGTTCAAACAGAAACGGCACAAAAAAATACATAAAGGTACCTACATGATTTTTTTTTATAAAGAAAACAAGAATCGTGTATATGGACCCAGTGGGGGTCAACTTTGAAAAAAATTTAATATTTTGAGATCTATCAAAATAGGGCTGGGGTTATTTAAGTTTATTTTGTATACCTACCTTTGTTTTGGTGAAGCTCTTCACTTTTACAAAAAAAAAAAAAAAAACATGAAAAAAAAAAATATTCTCAAACAAGTGTTTCGATGGTTTTTGAACTTTGAAATCGCACTCCAGATATGAGCTCTACGCGGGGTGGGATTTTTTTTTCAAAAGTTTTATCTCACACACTCGTAGGGTTATGATTGCAAAAAGAGCTTAAAAGGATCAGCATTAACATGAAATAACTGCGGCTCTATTTTGAATACTGATCCTTAATAAATCTTAAAATTCTTTCATTTTCTCTTACTTTTCACCAAAAGGGGTAGTCCTTCTTAAGATTTTAAACTTAACCTTCCTTAGACCTCCCCATTCCAATATTTGAAACCTACTATTTTCCCTCTTAGAATAAAAAAATAAAAAATACTTGTTTCAGTGTTTTTCGAAATTAAAATCCGTTCTCAAGATAATAATCTCCTCCTTTTGAGACACTCTCTACATAGGTTAATATAAAAAGTAAATTAAACCTTGAAATTATATTCAAAGCCAACCTTGAAGGATTCATCAAGGTCACCGCGATATTTGACTCTTCTACTTAAAATGACTTACCCTGTATTTTTATGTTAAGCCAAAATTGTTCAAAACTCACTATAGCTCAGATTCACGATTTAATAAGTATTAAATTGTTGTATTTACGTTACGTTCATATCTTAAGGATCAAAATTATTAAGGTATCTGCTTGAGCTAATACACGGATTTCACATAGGGCCCTCCACCACTGGAATCAAAAATGTGAAGACCGACAGCGATTGTAATTCTTAAATCTTCCAATCTGAAAGCGCTCAATGCGCGTTCTAAAGCTGTTTTGATCGCAGAGTTTTTTATTTTATACACATAGCATAACGAAGAGAACAGAAAATGCGAAAATTTCCTTAACCAATGCGGCGCGGCGGAGTGGCAGTGAAACTCTAGCGCTAGTTTCGGTACCTACGAGGTTTGTTATCAGCATATCAACTGATTGATTTGTCAATTAAGGTTGGATCAAAAGACCTCTCTAGTATTCTGAGCACTCTAGCAGCTGTCCACATGTAACTGGATGATTTCTACGCTTTTTGTTCTATTCATTATGCTCAAAGTAGCAGGTGTACCCCGTACTTCGACACGGTTCAATTTTAATTTTTCATATTTTTTGGGCAATGTTATCATTTCATACAGACTGGCCGCAAATTTGCGAATTTAACCGAAAAAAGGTCTCATCTTGAAGACGGTTTGACATTTGTAAGTTATGATCTGAAGTCTCAGACTATGGTTATGGGGAGGGGTCATTTTTTCGATAGCTCTTATCGTATTTCTTTTTTATATAGGTACCTATTAAGATTTAAAAGAACCTTATCTCATCTGATGTCTCATTTCAAAATAAATAAAATACCGCGTACCTATCAGAACGTTACGTTGATCGCTCTCAGTGTGTTAGAGGGGCCTCAATCCTTGCTTTATATGTATGTAAATACTTTATCTATTTTTTATTTTTCTTGAAGTCCTGTTCAATATAAATATTTGAATAATTACAGAGCGTTCACTTTTAATATGTTCTATAGGAAATATACATTAAAAACAGGTTTCTATTGCCTCAAAATTCGCGTTATGTATTTGAAACAAAATATACAGAGTGTCCAAAAAACATGTGATCCTTTCCTATTTCCTAGAATATGTAGGGGCGGAGTTTAGAGTTAAAATTTTGTTTTTGAGCAAATTTTTTTTACGAACATAAAAAGCTGGAAAGACTTGTTGACAAAATTGATCCAAACCCTCAAACGAGGACCCGAAAATTTAAAATGGTGCGCATTAATTCTGCATGGGGCGAGCTGTTTATTAGTAAACACTACTGATCTTTGAAATTTGAAAAGAAAAACAAATCACTTACCAAGGGATAAGAAGAAATGTTCAAAGTGACTCCCTCTCACAATCATGTTGCGCGGAGGGGGTGCATGTATCGACCTATGTTTATCAAGCTAAGTCTCTTTATTTGAGCTCTAGTATTCGTGATTAAAAGGATTACATGTTTTTGGGACACCCTGTATAATCCTGGATGTACTTGTGTTTTTATAGCAGAAATTGAATGATGTTCCCACAATAGTAGTGGTGTTTTAAATTATTATTATTTAGTTTTCTACAATTAGCCAGCGTCTATGGCACGTTGAATACTGAAGTTAAGCAACGTCCAGCGAGGTTGTACCATGTGAGTGTCCACGTGGGTTCACGCCCTTGTGATGCTGGCTATTTTTCCGGCTAAGCGGACCAAACCCAGGCTGGGTGAGGTCAATGTGGGTAGGTGGTTTGCAAGTTTCCAGCGAATGAAGGGTAAAACACCCGTCTTGAATGACCAATAAAGATGTTAAAAAGACGTTAAGCCAAAAAAAAAAAAATCTGCAATCATATATTGTAATAAACGTATATTCTTACAAATAAAAGGTCACTTTATCTTAACTAATAATAAAATACCTTGTTCATACTGGTTTTCTACGTTTTAAAGCTGGTTTACGAATAAAAAGGACCGACTTTATTTAGTCTCTTTTTTCTATGTTCCCCCAGTCAAATGTTGCTTTCTTTTTGTGTTCTTTAGAATTCAATTGTAAAAAAAAACTAAATAATTTAAAAAATGATATGAATTCTACTAATATGATATTCAAACTCATAACTTCTTACCTATATATGATGTGAGCCTAAAGCTAGCACCGTTCGATTTCCAAGTTAAAAATAAATAGTATATACCTATATATCGTGCCAATCAAATACCCAGTAGCGACTATTGAGGCAATAAAAACGTCATTTTCATGTAGGTATTTTAAAAGTTAACACTCTGTATATAAAAGTTGTTGTTATTTTTAGTGACACGCGGAACACATTTCTGTTAAGATTATATGGTTGAACATATTTGGAGTGTTCAACTTGAACCCTTTAAATAACAAGGTTAGTCATTTTAAGAGCAGTCAAATAATTATCTGAGATTCTGTTTTCTGTTGAAGATACCATGCTTGGTAACCTCAAATATTTTATAATCATTGGTAAATTCCATATTTGCGTCCCACAATAAGTGTTCGTTCGCAAACATGGTGGAATGTGTAAATATTTTTTTTAAAAGAATTCAAGGTCAACTTGTTTTTTCTTAATTTGAATTTATGTACATATTTTCCATAAAACGAAAAAAAAAAGATACATGTATAGTTGATATAGAGAATTCTAATGTGCGATGAAAAATAATACCTACCTACGTAGAACAATTTTTTTAAAAAATGCCTCAAATGATCCTGAGGTGGACATAACATCATGGCATGCCCACATTGCCCGCTCCGATATTATGAAACTTTGGACAGAATAGTGTTTGTATCTCCAAGAGGATACGATATATTTGACGGATCTACTTAAAATGACTTATCCTGTATGAGGCAAGAAAAAAAAACAGAAGTGACATCTCAGGATTTTTTTTCATTCTCCCAAAAAATCGATCAAAAAAATTGCATAAATATTTTCAAAGTATTTTTCTATGTCTTTCTCCCTTGAAATGAATTATTCAAGATTTTTATCCTTTGCCAGCGACTATGTCACGTTGAATACACCAGTTCCCGTTCGATCACTGAAGTCAAGCAACGCCCAGTTCCATGTGTTTGTCCACGTTGGTTCGCGCGCTCGTGATGCTGACTATTTTTCCGCCCCATTCCAGGCTAGGTGAGTCAATGTGGGAGGCTGGTTTGCAAGTTTCCAGCGAATAGAAGGTAAAACCCCCGTCTCCAATGACCAATAAATGTTAAAGGGACGTTAAGCAAAAAAAAAAAAAAAAACCTATATCCAGAAAACGACAGTGACACGAAAGTGTCAGTCAGTCGGCCATGGAAACATCTTTAAAGCTGAATTAGATTGTGAACGGCTAAGTGTAAGGCCATGTGGAGAGCGTCAACATTTCTTTTTTATCTCATTTTTTTCTTATGGTGTTTGCCACATGAAACGTAAGCTTCAACGCTGGGTTATGAATTTTTAACACTTGGACGAAAGTTGTGTTTGATAGTTTTGAAAGAACTGGTTTACTTCTACGCTTAAGAAAAGTCAGATTGACGCTTACCACTCAATGTTTTCAGTATGTCCATAACCTGTTTCAAGTGTGATACTACGTAATACAAAACTCTGAAATTAGTGCAGTGAACCCCTCTTAGTTTGGAAGAGCCTCTACAGGCTCTTCCAAACTAAGTAATCTTTTTGAACGGAGCACGCCGCTCCGTTCAAAAAGATTACCCGACATCCCGGCTCTGTTTTAAACCCATGTGTTTTTAATATTTCTATTATATTTATTAATGTTTGTCTGCTCTCTTTACTTAAATTAAATGAGAAATCTTATTGTGTTTTTATTTCATAATCCAGTTGTTTAGTTTAAATTAGGTGCAAAGTTTCAAACCAGTGCATCTTGGTTCGTATACCAAACATCATTTTCCTATATTTGCAAAGAAAAAAAAAACGGAATTCTCCAGTCCCAGGAAAGGACGCATACAATGTTGAAATCGTTTGATTTTTGTTAACCTAATAAATCGCAATGAGTTTTACACTTCCAAAATGAAAAAAACCTTTGGACAGTTGTTTACATTATGGTGTTTCTTTTCTGAATTGGACACAATTGCCGCCGCGCATTTTTAACCGTAAGTTATAATGAGCTGCGGTCTGTTCTACTGAACTTATTATAGTAACACCTCTCAAACATCAATCGACAATATCGACATGCTTTCTCATTTAAGATTTTGAAGTTGATGTCGTCTATATACCTACCTACCTCCAGAAATAAATGTAGGCACTACACATTCAGCAGTTCTCGAGGAATCTAGTATGAATTAGGACTTTATGGTCAATCACGTAAGGCACTATTTTTTCTATTTTATTTCAAAAAGAAAATCTGAAAATCCCCCCTCCAAATTTATAAAAGATGAATTTGTTCTTTATCGCATAAAAATATTAAAAGTAGTCACAATTTTTGGGTCACCTTGTTTTATGTAAAAAATACGTCCTCCTTAATTTGGAAAATAAAATACGCCTCTTTTGTGAGGGGTATTTTTTAGAGCAGATTTTTTTTACCACTTTTAATCCCGCGATATCCTTAATATTTTTCTCCTTCTTCTATACTTATAAAACGCAGACTAGTTGGTATGTATACTGATTCACTGACTGATAATGGACGTAGCTCCACGATGGATTAAACTAGAGACTTAAAATTTGGCACACAAATCTCTTTTAGTATGAAGGTGCGTAATAAGAAAGAGAAAAATCGAAAGTTCAAGTGGAAGCAAAAGCAAGTTACCGCTAAAAATAACGCTTTTAGGCTGGCCATACACGCACCGATAAGTCTGTGCACACTTGTCTGCGCAGACAAATCTGTCGTGTATGGCAGGATCAATAGATTTCGATATCTGCACAGATCTGAAAATCGGAAACAAAATCTGTGCAGATCCTGCCATACACGACAGACTTGTCTGCGCAGATGAGTCTGTAGAGACAAGTCTATCGTTGCGTGTATGGCCGGCCTTAGGGGAAAGAATGGGAAAAATCCCGCGTGTCTAAAAATCCCCCGTTTCTTGTCCAGGATTCTCTGTGATATGTCCCACTCTTATTTCAATTTCACTGTGTTTATTCCTTGGGTTTATTCATTATAGTATTGTTTGTTTATTTTATAATCAAGGCCTTATCAATATCGGTGTTGTCTGAACTCTGAAATTTCATTCCTAAAATGTGTCTCTGGTTATAGAATTTTTATATTAGGTATACCTAATCGAGATATTTTTACAAGTTCAGGGTTTGTCACGAATTTGGAGAGAGATAATTTTCGAATATTTTTATTTCATAATTGAAGAAACATATCTCCGGCGGGCAGAATGCAGTGTCTTCCCAAACTGCAAACTATTCGTTATTTCTTATCAAAATCGTATCCAACCAATTATTTGATTCCTCTACGACATGGTTCTTATAGAAATCCTAAGCTAGTCAGTGATGATCTGAGCAAATACTCAAGTTATGAACAGTCTAAAAATACTGATGAGTGGAAGTTTGTAGAACAACTTATTCCTAATAATATTATTCCAGAACCAAAATATGAACCAGATCTACCCTCTGGTTACAAACCAGCGACTGTCAAGCCAGGTAAATAATAATTTCTAAAATGAAATAATGCCATTAGGAATGAATCGATATAAAGTGCTTCTTGTTCCAAAATTTCTTCCATGACCTCTTCCACTTCGGATCTTCGGCTCTTATTTCTATCCATAACCATACTAATATATAAATGCGAAAGTATATATATAAATACACACATACATACATACATACAAACTCTGTCTGTATGTATGTATGTTACGCTTTCACGCTTAAACTACTGAACCGATTTTGATGAAATTGGTATGGAGATAGACTAAACTTTAGGAAAGGACATAGGCTACTTTTTATCGCGAAAAAAAGGGTTGAAACTATAAACGGCCATGCCTATAAGGCGCCAAGCGAAGCGAGCGTATCCTGCTAGTATTCTATAATTAATGTTCTTTTTATTACGATGTTCTGTATGCATGCTTGAATTCTATTTAGTTCTATTGTTTCTTGTAATATTTTGTTTCGTAACCAACCGATCCTATGTCCCCACCACTGGAATCAATGTAACCTTTGCTCCTCTATACATCATGCTCAATTCCTTTAACATTGATTTATATTTTCTTCCTTTTGCTTTGACAGCGTCATTTGACTTGACAAAGTTTCGACGACCATTCAGATCACAAATGGGATCTACATACGCTAAGTGACAAAAGTTGGACGAACGATTTGTTGTATTCGGTTTTGATTATACGTACCTAGAAACGTAAAATATCAAACTTTGAGAATGTGGCCAATTCCAAAATTTCATTACATTGAAAATTATAAACCAAAAATAAAACATTTTGTTTCCAGGGACCTATCCATATTACGTGAAGAGATCAAAGAATCACATGTTACCTGTCTACCTTGACAGAAAAGAATTGAGGTCAGTTCCACAGAAATTAACAAAGATCACACATATATCAGGGGATATTTGGAAACTAGAACAATCTCTGAAAAGGCATTTAGCAAAAATTTACCCAAAAGAAGTAATGTTTCCCGCTCGAGTCAATGAAGTATACTCAAGTATAACCTTTAGAGGTGATTACTATGAAGCCATCTGCAAATTTTTTTATGATAGAGGATTTTAATCTTGATTTTGGGAAAAATGACCAATTTATCAAATTCAACTATATATATATCGAAGTCGTTGTTGTTAACTGAGAGAACCATAGCTCCAAAATGATCAGTTCAGAATAGGGTCTGGAATCGGGGAGGAGCAACCCTTTTCAATTTTTTTTTTTAAATTTTTAAACTCTTTTTTTTATTGGCCGTCATGGATCCATTTTGGACGGTTGTACATCCGAAATAGAGGCATGGCCATAAAAACGTTTCCTAACCTCTAATTGGGTTAAAATTGGTATACAAAATTCAAAGGGTTGCGACACTCTTCCCAGAACCATCCAGAATATTACATTATGTTCTAGGTTGCTATGGTCTGCATTCAAATTAATGGTTTTATTGTGATCTGCATTTCGAACATTTTTTTATATTGTTTGATTAACCCGAGCTCTATCCGGATCGTGGATGAATAAAGATACGATTCAGTGACTTATCTAAGTAGCAGTATATGGATTAAGCCTGTTGAAACCAGCCGCTCTATAGCCGGAACAAACAGGAGGATGTTGTCGTTGAAACGAAAGTAGGCAATCTGTGGTCGGGAAATATCCTGAGTGGACTTGCTACGCAGAACCAATCGCCTGTGGAGACTATAATCACACATGACCGATTCCCGAATGGACTTGGTCACCTGTGAATATGAAGAAGTATACTATTTCTTTAGATCGATAAGTAACTATGTTTGAGGTCAGGTAACATTATTGAAGAAAGTAGTTTTTTAAGCATAACAGGCAATTTATCATCCGAGATTCTGTTGGAGTTACAAAAAAAATCTGACCAAAATTTCATGATATCAAGAATGGCTATGTTATGGTTATGGTAATGGTAACCTCAATAAAACTCTGATTCAATGCCCCCCTCAAAGCAGCACCATAGCGCTTTGATACCGATATCTTTTTCGATATTATCGAATCTCTAATATCGATATTAGATGATGTTCACAACGGTTTAATTTGTAGTTTGATACATTTTTTTTAAATAGGTATATGCTACTACCATAGCTAAACCAATTATCTTCATAAGGCTAGGTTATCCTCAAACACAAAGGATTGCAACCCGTATTTTTGTCCTTGGTCAAACCCAAGTGTGATGAACACCTTGCCACGGAGATGTCCTCCAAAGAGTTAATGGGGAGATACTTTTAGTTGATTTAAGTTTTTTTTTTTAAATAAATAAATAAAATTCGAAGAAAATATTAAAATGAAAACGTTTTAATATTTTTTTCATAAACTGAAAATATTGTTTTTGTTATTTGCCATTTGCCATGGTAAAAGAAGACTGTTCTAATGATAAAGAAATAAAGTTGTGTTTTGGAGAGGAGAAGCTGCCCTCTTTTTTGGCAACGCCCATGTCATGATCAGTAGCGGCGCAAGTCATGCCTGATCCCCCCCAAATTTTCTCAGAGGCCCTTTATTTTTTCCCCAGAAATCCCGTNTGGGGGACAACTTACAATATATTTCATTTGTCTATCTATGGAGATTATTGTAGAGGGGTCAGAAGTAAGTACTTTCATATTTGAGGGACCGGGAGCAAGGAAAATGACCTCAAAGAACTTGGGGAGGGGTACTGCCCCCGTTAAAACCGATCATAATGCAAGGCCGCCAAAGGACTTTACTTTGGGTCCATCAGGGGCCTCGCAGATGTTCCTGTGGGGTATTAAAATTTATACATGGCCTAAAGATTTTATTTTGGCTCCATTATAGGATGATATAGCCCTTAATGGGACGTTTAAGGACTTTTCAACTTATGAAAAATCGTATACTCGTATCTGTACATATAAATGCTAGAACAAAGATTGTACATCAAATGAATTGCAAATGCTGTCTATGGTTACCCATATTTATTTATTTTACTCATGGAATGCAAGAACACGACACTTTTGGTTGAAATGTAATCTACCATTGGCGGTTTTTTGCAGCTTTTAGCGTTTTTTTTTTTTTTTTTTTTTTTTTTTTTTTTTTTTTTTTTTNGTTTTTTTTTTTTTTTTTTTTTTTTTTTTTTTTTACTCTAGCCGTTTTCACGAATCTTCTTGCATAAAAAAGAACGATAGGAGCTAAACCTTGAAACTTAACTTAGTACCTATTTATGTCTATTTTATGCATGAAATACGAAAAGACAGGCATTGGTCGGGGGCGGTATTTGACGGGATTTTATGAGCTCAACTAAAATGACTTTCTACTATCGAAACTACGAAATAAAACACACAGATATTTTTTTGCCGAAATTATGTGCGTGTTTTACGTTTTTATTCAATATAGGGGAGACCGGAGCTATTAGGGACGCGGGTGTTTGAGGAACTAAAGATAAATCAAATACAAAATGCTTCTTGATTATAATACAAATTTGGCTAATGGATCCATTCAAATATGGGTGTTTGGTGTAGGAGGGGGGCCACGTTCACCTCGTTTGCCCAGAGCGGCAAAAATTCATGGACTGGCCATGCGAAAAGACATTTTTAGTTGCTATTATATCTATTGTTGGAGGTTTTTTTTCCACTTTTTAGCAGCTATTACCAATCCTGCCTAAAAAAAAACGGTAAGAGCTAGAGCATGAAATTTGGTGTCTGTTTATATTAATTTTATACATGGAGTATGGATATGGTGACCAAAAATTTTTGGGGCAAAGCGGGACGCGGTATTTTTTTTGGGGGGGGGGCGGATTTTTTTAGGGGAGGGGTGGTTTGGAGGGGAAATTTAAATGGGGGCCTTTATTTATTTATTACTGTTAATGGTATGTGAAATTAGCAAGCTAGATATAACTCTTTTACCTATTTAACTTATCCATTTTCTTAATATTTGTCTAAATGAAGTAGGTACACTACCCTACCTAATACTCAACATTACAAGCATTCGTGGATGAGAGGTAGCCCTTCTTACTTTCAACCTAGGTAGACGGTTTGATTCCCGTCCGAAGCTGATTTTTCTCAAACGGAAGCATTTATTTTTAATATGTTAGTTTCACCAAAAGCGGGACATTTTAGCGTCCCCAAGCAATTGCTGGTTACAGCGGGACCGGGTCTCTAAAGCAGGACTGTCCCGCCGATAGCGAGACGTATGGTCACCCTAATTATGGAGTGCGCAACAATCATTTTCGTTGACTTCGAATCTACGTTGGTGGCTTTATAACGCTTCTGAGCGGTGTTACATTTAGGGTACTCGAATGATAAATAATTTTATTAGTCACACATCACACAAATTTTTTATAAAATGGGTAATCGAATTCACTCAAATGCATTGGCAACACTGTATTTATTTTTCCTTATCTTTGTGCTTTGTCTTATCACTTCATTCTCATATTATCAAATTTTCTCATTGCTTTGGTGAAAGTGAGGGGTTTGAGTCACTGAACTTCGGACCGCGACTGATTAAAAGCCGGTNTGATAAATAATTGTATTAGTCACACATCACACAAAGAAAGGTAATCTCTAATTAGGAAAGGTTAACTGTCTTTTTATAAAATGGGTAATCGAATTCACTCAAATGCATTGGCAACACTGTATTTATTTTTCCTTATCTTTGTGCTTTGTCTTATCACTTCATTCTCATAGATTCTCAATTTTTCTCATTGCTTTGGTGAAGGTGAGGGGTTTGAGTCACTGAACTTCGGACCGCGACTGATTAAAAGCCGGTTGTTCGTACTTTTCGTCAAAAGTCATTTTTTAAAAAAGAAGCAGAAAAAAGTGAAAGTTTAGACATTTTTTAGTTCTTTTTACCTGCTAGTAAATTAGACGATCCTGGAAGCAGACACAATAGTGCTTTGTCTATCAGAAAGGCTATTGCGTCACAGAGTCTATCCTGAGCAGGACCAACAAGTTTGTTTTTATGTGGGTTTCCGGTATTGCTGTTGATTTTTGTACATTTGTTACAGAGGAGTTATTACCCAGCTAACTCCTCATTATTTTATTACTGATTACTTGCAGGTATGTATATCCCGTGTTACGACTCTGTTATGATTTGTCGAATATGCCCGAAAAGTCAGCTTTATCTCGAACTCGAAAATGATTTGACATTTTTGAGTTCATTTGAGCTGATACTGCGTCTGTTCCACTTTGTGCTTTGGAGGCATGGTCGTTCCCATGCTATAATAGTATTCTTTGATAAGTATGTACAGATCTTCTGTTTTTAATAATTTAATTGGGTTAGTGAAAAAAATTAAGTACCTTCTTATCTACTTGTTTTTTACTTTCCTTATCACATAAAAATTTCGTATTGTAATGGGCTTCAATTTTTCATGTGGAGTTTTCAATGTTAAACGTTTTCCGTTTTGTGGTCACAACAGCCCAAATCTCAAGTTTCAGCCATTGGGTGTGTCCGTGTGTGTGTGTGTGTGTGTGTGTGTGTCTGTCTCTGCACAAGATAATTATCTCAAGAATGGCAATTGCTAGTGTTTTTGTATAAAATATAATAGTTTTTTTCTAACTATTCTATACAAGTATGTTTGTCATTTTTGTACTTGAAATCCAATTTACGTTGACGTTTTTTAATACTGCTTAGCGGTTTTCCGGAATCTTGCCTAAAAATATTTGGATGTCTTTGAGAAAGGAGGTCTGGTCAGGGTCGCTCAAGTCTACTTTCAGAGATACAAACATGCCCGGATATAGCCCTGTTGTTTTTGGGGGGCACAATCGCACAATATCGTAACCAAGAGCCCGGGGGTTCGAGTCCTGTGCAGTATTTTTAATGCAGTGTTTATCGAGGTAGGATACCTAATTTGTTAAAAGCTGTAGAGCTTATCACAAATAAGGGTGATAAGCAATTTTATAAGCGTGAAAACCAAAAATAAAATTTTTGGCGATTTTTTATGTTCGTATTTCTATTTTGTCTCAGGATTATTTAGGGGCCCATGCCCCTCCCTCAAATTTCATTATACCTAATCACGTAAAAATTAAAAAAAAAAAAAAAATCAAATGAATGGTGATCCGCTGTGNAACGTGCCAAACCCCCGGGCCCTCCCCTATATCCGCGCATGGATACAGATTCCAAAATTATTTGATTATTATTTACAGTTACTAAAATACAAATAACACGAGCAATGAAACAATGGCAACTTCGTCATCTGAGGCCAAAGACAGTGGTATTTGTGATCAACGAGAATGTGCTAAATTTATTGACTTTAATTTTTTCGATCCCAATTGTTTTATGCGCTGCAAACTTAAACCTTGTCATTGTAATGCGTGTACTACAACTCAGAATCCAGAAGATGAACAGAGTGTTGTTGATCAGGCCAATCGAATTTCTGCTCTGTTGGATAGAGTAAGTACTCATTCCAAACACATACCACGAAAGCTGCAAATTATTTTCATTATTATTGCTTTATATAACCGTAGTCGGTTCTAGGCTAAAATTCTGGGGGGGGGGGTTGATTTTTTTCTGTGCCTGCGCAACATATCTGTCTATCCTAAGTTTTTTTCTATTTCATCTAGTGTAAGACTAATCTTGGGGGGGCTTAAGCCACCAAAGCCCCCCCCCATAAAGAATTTTGAATTTTCAGCAGTTCTCAGACTGGCATCGTCAGTCTTGTCAAGTTTTTTTTATAGCTCTGGGCTGATGAGTTCTGTAGAAAGCTCACCAATTTAAGTTACCTAATTTTAATTTAACTAAAATTCTGAATCGATATTGTTTTCTATGTTATTGATTTCAGAAATGTGATGTAAATGGTCCCTTTACAATATATGAAGAAATCGAAGAACGGAGACCCATGGTAAATTCACTTCAAGCCCATAATACTAAAATTTGATTGCAGCCCCACGGACTAGTGGGTATCACACTGGCTTTGTACGCGAGAGACCCGGGTTCGAATTCTGGCGGAACCTGATTTTTTCGGAACTGTGTCTGGTTGTTTGGGGTTACACTGAGTATCTTGAGGATAATTGAGTAGCTAGTTTAAAGCGACCCGTTGCGGCATTACAAGAGCAAATAAATATGTAGTGCAGTGATAGTGTAGTGTTTTGGTCCTTGTAATGCCCACAAATCTAGGTATTGACAATGCAAATATTAACAAATTTACATTTGTACTAAAATTCGATATCTTAAATTATACTTGGAAAAAAAATCTATATCTTAAATCGTAATTGGGAAAGGTAAAATTCTATATCTTTTATAATAATTAGTGAAAGATAAAATTTTATATATATAATAATTAGGAAAGATAAAACATTTTACTTACTGTACAATAATACTAAAGATGTTAATCAGAGCTAACATGTTTCATCCTCTCCTAGGGACATCATCAAAGCTAGTGATCTCTAGCTCTGATGGTGTCCTCCCAGGAGTGGATGAAATTATGGGGTTGTCACAATCAAGATTATTTATCGATGCTGAAAATTCGAACATGTATTGTTGAAAAGTACTTAACTATGTATCTTTTAAAAACGAAGATAACTTAGAAATGACCTTTGGGGTCACTTCAACCGTAAAGGATTCATGACATTTCCCTCGATAAATAATGAAGTTTTGGTTTTGATTTTTTGATGTTGGATACAACATCAAAAATATATTTGACCACATATCTGAGCGCACGGCAGTGCACCAGGCCAAGTTCCGGAAAGCACCAGTGTATCTTTACACGAAGCAATTCACCAGGTTTTTCACACCTTCAGATATTCGGTTCTACAGGGGATAGTCATTGAAATTTTGAATATACATTCCTTAGTATAGTACAATACTACAGGATAAACCTCAAAAGTTAATGTTAACCCGGGCAGGAGAGAGATAATTTCAAAGTTTGCACTTTTGGATACTCACTGACTGACTGACTGACTGACATATTGACTGATTCNCCAGGCCAAGTTCCGGAAAGCACCAGTGTATCTTTACACGAAGCAATTCACCAGGTTTTTCACACCTTCAGATATCCGGTTCTACAGGGGATAGTCATTGAAATTTTGAATATACATTCCTTAGTATAGCCCGGGCAGGAGAGAGATAATTTCAAAGTTTGCACTTTTGGATACTCACTGACTGATTGATTCACTCATCATCAAAAGTTTCAGGCACTTCCCGTATACCTAGAGCGCTGGAACTTTTGCATGAATTTAGCAATTGACATCCAAGTAAAGGGAAAAATCGGAAAAGTTGAACTTTTTAACTCTAAGTGCTCCAAAACGGTGTCGCTTTAGGGAAGACATTACAACGGATTTTAATGTAGTTTTAACTGATAAAACACTGAAATCTTGCATAAAGTAAGATATTTACATGCAATTTAGCAGGAAATAATTTATATTTGAACTCTTTCACTCCCTTTGCTCCAAACTGGTTCCGCTTTAGGGAATGAGATGCTCAAAAACTGGTGTAAACTGGTAGGACGCTGAAATCTTACATGAAGGAAGATATTTACATGCGATTAAATGGAAAAATAAATATATGCACAGTTTTACTACCAGTGCTCCAGAACGGTTCCGCTTCAGGGAAGAAAGTGCACGAAATCTAGTTTCTACTGCTAAGACGATGAAACCTTGCTTCAAGGTAGAGATACTTAAATTCAATTAAACCCGCAAATGTCAAAATTGAAATTCGTTAACTCTCAGTGCTATAACTTTAGGGAAGGAGATACATTATAAATATTTCTGTTTTTACTTGCTTTGTAGTGCATATTACTTTATTTATACTTTGGTGTTAGATCTTATTGGACATTTGGGTCCGGTTTACACAGAAATTTCCTGGTTTCCGACATGTTGTGTAATCGAAAAGAAGAAGAAGAAANGTAGTGATACCTTTTATTGTTGCTGCTATATATCCCGGACTTAAATTTATTATTGCACTTTGTTCTGTCTCAATTCTCTTAAAGTAATACCGACTTTACACTTGGTCAGTTTTTTCTAAGGGGAATACTACTTTTTTACAAACTGACCAAGTGTAAAGTCGGTATTACTTTAAGAGAATTGAGACAGAAGAAAGTGCAATAATAAATTTAAGTGCGGAATATACAGCAGCAACAATAAACTTGGCCACAATAATAGATATCACTACTTTCATAGGCGGAACTTTTTGGAAGATTGGGAGGAAATTGGCCCTTTTTCAATGATAATTTTTTTGTGAAATTATTATTACTTAACTAGTTGCAGGTCTCTATTGAAACTGAATACAACTATCACTGCGACCTTTATTTAGATCTATTGTGACTTGTATTTCGGAGAGACGGAGATGGAGTAAGATTCGAACGAACAGCCTTATGGTACGAATCCACCACCTCAAGCAACTGAGGCTATTTCTTATCTGTCCTCATTAGTTTACTTATTTTCATTTCAGAAGCCAAAGAAACCCAAGACCTCATTTTTTTGTTCTATGGATGGACTAATGAAAACAAAGTCTAACCGAGACAGATCTGTGGTCAGAGAAAACGGATCAGCGACTGCGAGGAAACAAAGATCAGTTGATAAGCAAAGTTCAGTGGAGTCTGATGAAAATTTGCAGAACCACGTGTCGCCTCCAACAAATGTTGATAAGATTTCAGACCGAATATTGGTGAGACTCATTATGTATGTTCATTCCATATATATTGGCAGCATTGTTTCCGATGGTCGCCACCAGGTGTTTAAAAATGCATCTCTAAGGAAATGTTGTTTGCTGCTAAAGCTTTAAATTGTCATTATACATCTTTATTTTTGGAGGATAATAATTTCCATGAGTTCCCTGCAATAGAATTACATCAGTAACATAATTATGTACGTTTTTCACCATTTCGATAGCTCAAAATTGTGTCTTTAGCATATCAAATCAAAGTGTGATGATTTGAATTAGCTTTTTCTTTGTTGGCTTAAAATTTCTTTTTAACATTTAAAGGACATTCCAAACGGGGATTTTACCCTCCAAATTTAGCTCCAGCTGCAAATATTTACCTCACCCAACCTGACTCGGGCGGGAATAACCAGCGTCACGTGCGCGTGAACCTACGTGGCCACTCTTTGCTTTACTGTAACACTATCAATAATAAGAACGCCCTATAAAAAATCGTCCTGCGAAAAAAAATGTTGGATTGGACCAGGTGACTAGTAATTAAAAAAAAAAAAAAAACAGTATGGGGTTTGAAAATGTTATTTTTTGTTACAGCTTGAATTTTTATTCTAGAAATCGATTTTACTTCTTCCCCTACATGCACAATCTTTGAGTTTTAACATTATGGTTTGTTTTTCCTTCAGAATTTTCAAGGAGAGGTGCGAGAAGCTATTGATTTCTATTTGAAGTTGGAGTACGGGAGATCCGTAGATTTATTAAAAGAAATCAGCAAAAAGTATGGCGAGGTAGTTCTAAAAGATGTAAGTTTAATTTTATTGCTTCCTATTAACCGAGAAATGTTGGTATTAACGTTTTTGAAGATATCTAGGCTGTTTTCAGACCAAAGGTTAGCCCCCTAAAGGATTACTCCAGATTATTATATTCTGTTCTAGGTCGGTAAGGTCTGCATTCAAATATATGCTTTTACTGTGACCTGCAATTTGGGCTTTTGTTTTATATTGTTTTGATTGATTGTAGCTCTGATAGTACTAAACATTTGATTCAATGCCAGATCTAAGTATTACGTATAGTTTTTAAAGTATCACTTTTAATATCAGTCGTCTTGGTCATCGCGATGGCCAGTTCGAAGCACCAGGACGACCTTAAACCTATACCATCACAGTTTCAGGCCAACAAAACATTTTTGGTAAACTTGTATCAAACTATTATTACCATTTTTCCAAAGTGGAATCTAGAAATGACGAGAATAGTTGAGGTTCCGCTACAGCAGGGGTTCCCAATCTTTGAGCCCAAAACCCAAAATGAAGAGAGTTTCGAATTTTTCAGTCCAAATAAAGGCAGCCCCCTTTATCAGCCTAAGTTCGGAGGTTAGAAATTATATTTTGGATTTGTTCTTGCAGCGGTTCTACCTCATTTGAGGATTCAGGTTGGGGAAAATAGTAGAAATAGGTTGAGATGAGGTTACCGAAAAGTTTTAATCAGGGCTGATTTTTTCAGCTTCATCATTTGTGCCATCTACTTCAGTGGGTCTCAACCTTTCTTCATCCATCGCCTCTTTTCAATGATTATACACAATATGAATTTTGTCATTGTTCCCACTGACTGATATATTTTTTTTCTTTACAGATATGTTCGCCTTTTGACCGCTCTCTATTCTGTTATGTATTTTGCGTAGCTCGAATAAAAACTAAATTGTACGAAGAAATTGTCGGCGCGCTTGATGAGTTAGTTGACATGCCTGTCAATTTGCGCTGCAAATATTTTGCCCTTGCCATAGCTTATCGCACACTCAACAGATTTGATTTGGCTGCCCAATTTGCACAAACTGGTTTAAATGCTCTCAAGAAAAAAACATTTGATGACGTGTTATATTATCCAAATTGTTATTGTATTTATTTACAAAGTGAGTTTACTAATTATACGCAAAGAGTCCATTTTACAATAAACCTTTACAATTACAAAAAGCGACCTTAAACGGCTGATAAGTGTCCAACAATAGATTCGACTTCAACTAAGAGTGTTTTTGCGAATTCAATGCATGAAATTGATATGAATAGGCACACAATTTCTAGCTCTTTCCGTTCTGGTTTTAGGTAGAACCGCCCCAAATCCGCTAATAAGCGAGCAACAATATATTAGACTTTAACCGAAAGTGTATTTTCCAATTTCATGCATGAAATTGATATGAATAGGCACCAAATTTCAAATTCCAGCTCTTTCTGTTCTCCTTTTAGGCACGATTCGCAAAAACCACGAATCCTGCCTAAAAAACAGTAAAAAATTACGGACGGTATATTCGATTTCAACCAAAAGCTTAATTTGCCGCCCATGGCATAAAACTGACATACATACCAAATTTCAAGTCTTACTGTTCTTGAGATATCTTGTTCACAGACAGACGGAGGGACAGACACACAGACGGACCAATGGTTGAAACTCGAGTTTTGGCTCTGGGGACCTCAAAACGTGTTTTGGAATTGAAAACTCGACAACAAAAATTTCATCCTATTACAATACTTTCCTTTTATGGGATAATGAAAGTAAAAAAAAAAAATTCGTTTACCGCATTTAATGCAAGCTCAAATGTCACATATATTGGGCTATAAAGGCCATTTCTAATTTTTCAGATTCAAGCAATGTAAATTGCTCGTGTACTTTGACACCAATAGAAGAGGGGCGCCCAGAAGTATTGGAACGCCTTTTAGATGATATCATTAAAGAGTGTAAAGCCTCACAACAACCTGGGATTGCTAAATGTAAATACACGAATTGTTTGAAACTGAGTGGTCACATTGTTCCATCGACTGATATTTATTTGTCAGATCCAGACTTTGCTGGCTACGTTTGTGTGATGTGTGAGAACAAATGTCGCATTGATTATCATAATCAATGTTGGAGAGATTATAAGCATTCGGTCAACACGGACTGTGTCTCCAAATTAAGTGATAAACATTTTGTGGGTGAGTAGTGTGAAGTACTGTTTAATTAAAAAGAGGAAGTAAGGGAAACTTATTTCTTATTTTATTTGTACTTTCATTGAAATAAAAAAAATATTTGTATTCCCTTCGTTATCTTAGCAACATAGAGCTGAAAATGTGGAAACTTCTTGCAGCTACATGTAGACAGCCGCCAGAGTGCGCCACATTTGACTTATGTAAACTTAAGACTATGCACACCAAACAACGACAGAATACTTATGTAAACTTAAGACTATGCACACCAAACAACGACAGAATTATTATTACCCATATTAGGATGACAGTATGCTTACCAAGTAGGGGAAGGTGGGGGAATTGTGCGCACCTAAGCGAGAAACATTGTAGAATCCTTACTGTTAGATTTAGAAATTAAAAACTGTAGAAATGAAACTCAAATATTGTTGACTAACTAATGAACAAGGCCGAAGATTATTATATTGCACAGATTTCAATTTTTTTTTTTTTTTTTCCAAGAAAAGTCAAATGCGCACGATTCCCCACCCGTCGGGTAATGGTACGCAGGGGTCAATTTTCAAGATCTTCTTCCTCTTGATCTTATTTTGCATCTTTTATTTTTTTCTTGTTCTCCACTTCCTCCAACTCCAATCGTGCGCACCCACGCGCACATTTCCCCCCAGAATGATTTATTTCTAAAATTAATTAAAAAATTACAACCACTTTTGAAAACAACACAGCACTGATCAGAGTTTACGCACAATAATTCAACGTTTTTTATACATAAACAATTAAAAAATCAACGAAAAAGCCACAAATTACCGTCTTATTTTCTGAACATCAAAAATTATAAGAAATACTTGAATTTGAAACAATCGTCGAGTGTTCACAGGTCAAAACAAAACAAAAAAATTCTGATAAAGTATTATCACTAACTCTCACTAGGGGGATACTGTTACAGTGGTCGTGTTCACCATTACCCGCAGCGCACGATTCCCCCACCTTCCTATACCATTTCTTTCTTCCTCTGTCGTGCACTTCATATCAGCTATATGCCAAGAGCCTAATATACTCCATGAAACCAAGTCGCTCTATCTACACTATCGCTAGATTTTGACCGTTCCTCCGCCGCACCGTATGCGTTATATCTAGCAAGTTTCCCCACTTTCTGTACTATTCGCTATGGTAGAGCTGAGACTGCATTGAACGGCTTGGAATTATGTAAAGCTTTAGGGATAGCGGAGGGGCAACGGCCAATTTAATGGTTATGGTGAGATCCAGGTTTAAACACCGTAAGTGACTCTTTTTTGACAAAAAGTGTCGATTTGTCAAGAAATTTAAATGGTACTTGATTAAGAGGACTTCTAACATTATAAAAACTCAAAAATGTCAAGCCGTTTCGAGTAATATCTGTTTTGTTAAAGTCAAATTTACAAAGTTATGGCCGGAACGTGCAACAACATTTATCAACAAAAAGCGAGAAAATTAAATATGTGTGAAAAAAATAAGTAACTTCTGCTAGTCTTTAATAATTAGTTTGAGGAAACAATTACTTAAAAGATTAAGTTGGAGTTTTGTAAAAAAATAAGTAACATCTGCTAGTCTTAAATAATTAGTTTGAGGAACAATTACTTAAAAGATTAATTGGAGTTTTGTATCACATT
This sequence comes from Pachypsylla venusta, assembly GCA_012654025.1. Lineage (NCBI taxonomy): Eukaryota > Metazoa > Arthropoda > Insecta > Hemiptera > Aphalaridae > Pachypsylla > Pachypsylla venusta. Next base: position 16,790,664 of record CM022879.1, on the reverse strand, counting down.
ATCCACTTTGTTTCAGGAAAAGCATGTCCCACTTTAGATTGTGTGAATCGAGACAAGAGTTGCTCATCAATTGTACAAATTGATATTTATGATAAAGATGGAACCGTGAAGTCTTCTTGTTGTGAAAAAAAGAAAGTAGATAAAAATCAGAGTGAAAAATTAATTCCGAAGAATAAAAAACAAGATCAAGCTAATGATTCTCCAAGAAAAATAAAGAAACCCAACAATAACACAATCAATGTTGCTTCACATTCAAAGAGCATTCAAAATAAAGAAAAAATAGAAACCAAAGAGGAATCTCTGGAAGTTGAAGAAGTTGTGGATATGTATGAAAAACCAAAGATAGGAAAACACAGGAAAATCAAAAGTACACCAACTGTAGTACCAAGCACACAACTTGAATTCGGACCAAAACGAACCCCAATCAAACAGCAACAACGTCGTCGTCACAATACTAGTACTCGAACATTAGAATCTGCTATTAAGAGTCCAAAAGAGTTATTGGGTTTAGTTGATTTTTTAGAAGATCTTCGTCAAGTCAGTTTTGGATGGAGTCATTTTACGGACGTGACAAAGAATCATTTTGGAAATCTTGAAGAAATGAGGCTATTGCGAAACGAAGGTAGTATTTTTTTTATTTCAATCGTTTACACTTCAATTGCGTGTTTCAATCATAACAAAAGCAATTACTGACGCGAGTTGACAAACTCATTTAAAGTATTGTAGAACTGTCAGTATTGTAGAGCTCTTATCAAAGGAGACCTTAACACATAGATCTCCTTNTTTTTTAAAAAAAAAAAAAAAAAAAAAAAAAAAAAAAAAAAACGTTACGCTCAGTGGGATACCAGCATTTTGTATTTTTGTTTATTACTCTCAATAGACTTCGGTAATAAAGAGACTTCGGATTCGAATGAGACAGAGGTGGATGTATATCTTCAGGTGGGGGGAGCTATTAAAGCTCTGAATATCCCTACCGGAGTCATTAAAATGAATGAATGATTCATTTTATTAAAAAAACATATAAATTATCCTGGCAGTAAATGATCCTAGTGAAGTCAATTCAGGCCCACCGAAAGGGCGGAGGGAATGGGGGGAATCCCCCCCGGGCCCGGGTTTTTTGGAGGGGCTCGGAAATCCAAGGTGCTAAAAAAATTAAGCTTTTATCAGCTCGATTACCTAGTGTATACAGTTTAAAACTTGATTGATTTGATTCATTAACCTCTCAGTCCCAAGCCCGGATTTTCTCTTGGCGGTCCTGCATGTGCGTATAATAATATTTGATGCCACCCTGAGCGGAGGCTATGGTATGAGTTGGACCTAAGAGTGACTCTGTGAAAATCCTAAATGATCAGATATTATTATTTCACTGACGTCATTCTATTAGTACTCTACACCAGATCTGTGTTTGACGTCAATCAGTATAGCTTTCTTATGTCACTGACGTCATTTTATTATTTCTCTACACCAGATTTGTGTTTGACGTCATACAGTATACCTTTCTTATCTCACTGTCGTCATTCTATTATTTCTCTACACCAGATATGTGTTTGACGTCATACAGTATACCTTTCCTATGTCACTGACGTCATTCTATTATTTCTCCACACCAGATATGTGTTTGACGTCATACAGTATACCTTTCCTATGTCACTGACGTCATTCTATTAGTACTCTACACCAGATCTGTGTTTGACGCCATACAGTATACCTTCCCTATGTCACTGACGTCATTCTATTATTTCTCTACACCAGATATGTGTTTGACGTCATACAGTATATCTTTCCTATGTCAATGACGTCATTCTATTATTTCTCTACACCAGATATGTGTTTGACGTCATACAGTATACCTTTCCTATGTCACTGACGTCATTCCATTACTTTTCTACACCAGATATGTGTTTGACGTCATACAGTATGTTCGTGTTATGGTCACAACAGAATTTCACTTCTCTTATCCTGTAAAGAAGGAAAGTATTTTAATGTGCTGAAATTTTCCATGTCGAGTTTTCAGTACCAAAAATATGTTTCAGATGTCCTTAGATCCCAAATTTCGAGTTTTAGCCATTGGTCCATGAATAATATTTGATCAGCTATTAGCTTATGTGTTTATATAAAGTTGAGATACTTTAGCAGGCGATATTTGTTTACACGAATGAAGAAAAAAGAATTAATACACTTGTCCAAAACAAACAAAAACGGAGTACAAGTGATTATTCTTATTATGTAAAAAGGAAAGGCAATGATATCGGTGCTGATCTGTACAGGACATTAAGCTGTACGGCGTCCAATATGGATGAACAGAAAATCACCTTGATTCAGGCCCGACGAGAGGGGGGAATCTCCCCAGGCCCGGGATTTCCTAAGAGGCGCGGTGAAAAAATTATCATAATGAAATTTTTCAAATTTTTTTTTCTGAATAATAAATGAATCAACTTAAAATTTTAGAAAAAATTTCAAACACACAAAATCTGAAATTTAGCAATAGTGTGCTAATATGGGACAATGTATATTGCGGGACACTGATTTTAAAATATCGTGCGACCTTTCAGCTTGTACAGCAATCATAAATATTGGTATATTTCGTAAACATTAACATTTGATAATCGAATTATTTGTTGCCAAGAAGAAGCGTACACGCTTTTCCACATCAACTACGTGAATTTACTACTTTTACTATATTAATACTGCCCATACGGTAATTTTAGATGAAAGAATAATAGAGGGGCCCGTAAATTCCCCCCCCCCCGGCTCGGATTTTCTGTCTAAGGCCCTGAGTTAATTAAATTTTTATCTATGAATACTTGTATTAATTAGCTCTCCCTGTAAACCCCTATATTAGTTAGCTCCACATCCCCAATTCTACCAAAAAAATTTATCTATGAATACTTGTATTAATTAGCTCTCCCTGTAAACCCCTGTATTAGTTAGCTCTACATCCCCAATTCNAAAAAAAAAAAAAAAAAAAAAAAAAAAAAAAAAAAAAAAAAAAAAAAAAAAAAAAAATGGCGCTCATTTGCCTATTATGACAACGAACGTGGACAATCGAGCGTTGGAATAAGTGAATTAAAACTGAAATTGAATTTGTTCTTTTCTTTTCAAGTTGTAGCTACACACAACACAAATGAAAAAAGTGAGCTTAGAAACCATTCATCATTTTTTATAACATGGGTGCGATTAATATCCTCGTAAAAAATAATACAGTTTCAAACGCATGTGGTGAAATTTTAGCTTCTATGAGGACCCCCCTCGAAAAAGTATTTTAAAATGAAGGAATCATCTGTTACTTGCCGGGGCATCCTTAAATCAGGGGACCAAAGCCGACCGCATTGGCATAACTACGCCAATATATGCTGTACCCGTATTGTTCTTACATCAGCTACAAGTTTCAAGTAAAAATCGAATAAATTGTAAAATGTCCGTAGTAAAGACAAATATCCAAATGGAAAAGTTGAGGAATGGCAAATTATTTTATTATTGTAATCTCATTTCAGATGGACACGCCCGCTCGGAGGATGAGATATGTTTGTTAGATATGTATCGGGAGGTGTTAAGGAATGTCAAATATATAAACATATCCGATGATAATGGTGCTGATGATGGTGACAATAATTTTTGGAATTTAAGTTGGAATCCTTGCGATGATATTTTGATTTGTTTTGATAGCGTTGTTTCAAAATATGAAAGTAAGTATGTCAAAGAAGTTGAATTCATAAACGGATTTTGGCAGAGATATTGTATTTAAATACTTATACAAATCAAAAATTTGTACTTATAAAAAACCATAGCAGATAGTAAAAAATTGATGGGAATGGTCTTCTCAAAAAATTATATCCAAAACTTCAGTAAAAATATAAAATCTTTATTCGTTTATAAAAAACCATAGCAGATAGTAAAAAATTGGTGGGAATGGTCTCCTCAAAAAATTATACCCAAAACTTCAGTAAAAATATAAAATCTTTATTCGTATCCCAGCTTTTTTATATGTAAGATTTTCCGATATTTGAAAATATTAAAACAGTCTGAATTATTTTGGTCAAAATGAATTCTACCGCTACGGGAATACAATGTTGCGATCGTAAAAGTTTGCTCGGAACAAACACAAAGATTGACTGTCAAAATCCAACCATCAAATTATTTGGATCATTTTACTCATATTATCATCAAACAATGTTTTCACGTGTCAAAAACATTGACTGTGACAGTACTACAATACAATAACCCTTTGTTGGTTGGGCCACGAACTTTTGAAACCACCCTCATATTATGTCTCAAATACTTCTCCTCAGAACAAAGAACTTTCACACGACTTAACTTATTCTTATTTTATTTCTTGTAGGTGTAAGCCAATTTCTCATCACATGTCCCGATTTTGTGTTGATTGATAACAGAATTTGTCTGTCCCAAAATCTGGAGGAGAACGTCATGTCTAAGTTGAATTCAAAATTCAGCTTAATTGATCAATTAAGTGCCTTCTATGCAAGTAATTTTTCGGATACAGCGTCATGTTTTCTGGGCCCTTCGTCCGAGATGGGTGGGTCAATGGTAAGTTTCTTAAATAACTATTTATATCTTTGGAAAACCTATTCAGGGTTCCACACCCGTAGGGTAAGAACAAAAATTCTTCAAAAGAGCTTTTCGTGCTTAATGATATTGTAATCAGTGAATGGTGGCATCATAACGAATAGAACAGAAAGTGAGGAAACTCACTTAATTTAACCCAGGACGGTGAAGTTCTAGCGTTCTATGAATGGTGGCATCATAACGAATAGAACAGAAAGTGAGGAAACTTGCTTAATTCAACCCAGGACGGTGATATTCTAGCGCTGGGGTTGTTAGATGTTTTGTTTTTGGCATATCAGATGATTGAGTGTGCACATCATCATATTTATCGTTCCACAATAACGCCTAGATGACGATATTTTTATTTTTTTCGTGACTGTTCCAAAGGTTATTATTGGAAATAACAAATCAAAAATATATTATTGAAAATCAAAAATCAAATCTTGCATCATGTGCCCAGATTTCAAATTCACGTTTGTTTTCTGTGTTTCAGATCGAAGAGGAGGATATTGATAAAAAAGTTTGCGTGGAATTTGAAGAAGGGCAAATCATTATGAATTTGGACAAAGTGAAGTCTCAGTTCAAAGCATTTGGAACAGTTACTGATGTTAAACCCTCTTTAGACAATTGTGCAGCGTAAGTGATACATATCATACTGTGTATCTTAGATTACTATTATTCGTTATTTATTATTATTCGGTATGCCCAACGTGAAATAAAATCATCTACCGCTTTTTACGAATTATTCTAGGCTCGGCCCTTTTTTGATCTAATTTGACTTGGCTATATTTCTATATTATATTATTATTTGAGTATTTATTAGGTTAAAAGATGTTATAAGTTCGACTCAGTGAAAAAAGGTAATAAATAAGGATGGGACTTACCAGGAAATCCTTTATCTTTCTATCCTAGACTCACACTAAAGTTCCAACGATCATCCTCTCTTAATATACCATCATTGTTTATGATTGAATTCTGATAAATCTGATGTACGTAGCTAAATCATCGTTCTCAGGCGGCTCGTATAGTACAGGTTTCACGAGTCATTGTTGTTGAAAACTTTAACAACTCGTTTTACACATCTAGGACATGTGGTTTGGTCGTCACACCCAGTATTGTTTATGTATTCAATATTTTTTCTTCACATTTTAGAGGCAAAACAAGAGCTGTTATATCATTTTCAAATAAGAAGGAAGTTGAAACTGTGATGAGATATGCGCTTTTTGATGTTATGGGAGTTCAACACAAGGGCGCAAATTTCAATACTTTCCACATTAAGGTACGTTCTTGAAGGTGACACTAAATTTGAACTTAATTGTGAACTACAATAGTGATACAAGAAATTAGCTGTTGTTCCATATATAGTCCAACCTTAATAATAGTAATGCTATAGGTCACTCTATCCTTACTCTCTTATTTCGTTTGCGAGGCCCCCTCAATTGCAGATCAAAATGCTCCCTTACACATTGGGTTCTATTTTAGATTTCAAAAATAGAACCCAATGTGTAAGTGTTCGATTTCAATGATCAATATATTATTATATTAGATTTAACATATCCTAATGTGTACATAGATTCTTTTACATAGAAACTATAGGTTCCTTCCAAATCAGAGCGGTTAAAGTGGCGCTGCTCGCAGAGTTTTGTATTATGTAGATTTGAATAGAACGATTCACATTGAAGCCGCGTTCCATAAAATCTTTGACCATAGAACGTTGTTTTTTTTTACTTTACTTATTTTATCAATAGATAACAACAATAATATGAGATTCTCTCCTTAACAGTATCTTCTAAAGAGACACTATCTTCTAAAGAGAGGGTTTATAATTATATTACAATGATTTTCAATAAATGATAATATTATCTAAAAGCAAGTAAATAAAAGCTTTAATCTCTCTAATATTAACGGAGGCTTACGTTATAGAACAAAAGACAAATTCAATATTTTCTACAACCATTACTCTATTAATATCTTTTTCAGGAGCTTTCTCCAGCAGCAGATGACGTTGCTTCAAGAAGCACCCCAACCGAAGATTTATCCAACGCAAAAATGTCCAGTGAAGATCATGCAGTAGTAAATGACGTTGCTTTGCTTTCAACGAGCACAGCCGAAGAATTGTCCAACGAGAAAACACCCAGTGAATATCGGGCAGCAAATAACGTTGCTCTGCCCTCAAGCAACACTTTCTTCGAAGTTTTATCCAACGCGAAAATGCCCAATGAAAATCAGACAACAGTAAAAGACATTGCTCTGTCGTCTTCAAGGAACACTTCCTCCGAAGATTTATCCAACGCAACAATGCCCAGTGAAGATCATGCAGCAGTAAATGACGTTGCTCTGCCTTCAAGAAAGACTTCTTTTGAAGATTTATCCAACTCAAAAATGCCAAATGAAGATCCAGTAGGAATAAATGACCTTTCTTTGCCTTCAAGAAAGACTTCTTCCGAAGTTGTATCTAACGCGAAAATGCCCAATGAAAATCAGACAGCAGTAAAAGACATTGCTCTGTCGTCCTCAAGGAATATTTCCTCCGAAGATTTACACAACGCGACAATGCCCAGTGAACATCATGCAGCAGTAAATGACGTTCCTCTGCTTTCAAGGAACACTGTTTCCGAAGATTTATCCAACGCGAAAATGCCCAATGAAAATCAGACAACAGTAAAAGACATTGCTCTGTCTTCTAGGAACACTTCCTCCAAAGATTTAGCCAACGCAACAATGCCCAGTGAAGATCATGTAGCAGTAAATGACGTTGCACTGCCTTCAAGAAAGACTTCTTTTGAAGATTTATCGAACGCAAAAATGCCAAATGAAAATCCAGTAGGAATAAATGACCTTGCTTTGCCTTTAAGAAAGACTTCTTCCGAAGTTTTATCTAACGCGAAAATACCCAATGAAAATCAGACAGCAGTAAAAGACATTGCTCTGTCGTCTTCAAGGAACACTTCCTCCGAAGATTTATCCAACGCGACAATGTCAAGTGAACATTATGCAGCAGTAAATGACGTTCCTCTGCCTTCAAGGAACACTGTTTCCGAAGATTTATCCAACGCGACAATTCCAAATGAAGATCCGGCCGCAGTAAGTGACGTTGCCCTGCCTTCAATAAAGACTTCTTCCGAAGATTTATCCAACTCAAAAATGCAAAAAGAAAATCCAGTAGCAATAAATGGGGTTGCTCTGCCTTCAAAGAACCTTTCTTTTGATGATTTATCCAACGCGAAAATTCGAGATAAATGTCCGGCAGCAGTAAATGAAGTTGCTCTGCTTCCAAGAAAAACTTCTTTCGAAGATTTTCCCAACTCGAAAATACCAAATGAAACTCCGACAGGGGTATGTGACGTTGCTTTGCCTTCAAGAAAGACTTCTTCCGAAGATTTATTCAGCGCGAAAATGCCAATGGAAGTTCTGGTAGTAGTGAATGACGTTACTCTGCCTTCAAGGAACACTTCTTTCAAAGATTTATCCAACGCGAAAATACCAAATGAAGATGCGGCAACAGTAAATGACGTTGCTCTGCCTTTAAGAAGGACTTCTTCCGAAGAATTATCCAACGCGAAAATGTGCAATGAATATCTGGTAGCGGTAAATGACGTTGCTCTGCCTTCAAGGAACAATTCCTCCGAAGATTTATCCAACGCGACAATGCCGAATGAAGATCATGCAGCAGTAAATGACGCTGTTTTGCCTACAAGAAACATTTCCCCCGAAGAGTCATCCAATGCATCACCCTTTAAAGATGGAACGAATGATGTTTGGAGCGCTACTATATGCCAAGGGTTTTCAAACACAAATTTTATTCCTTGGACGAATGATTCCTCTGATGATATGGATGAACTGGGAGACGTTTATGAAGACGACAGCTCAGAAAACGAAGACGACGATGATGTGGTTGATGCAATTAGTGGAATGGACGACATCAGTCTTGAAGACAATTATGCTGAAGGTGACGAAGGAATTACTATTCATCTAGGGGAAGGCGATGCACACAGTTCAAGTACCTGGACAGATGTTGAAGAAGAAACTGGACAAAATGCTCGAGAACCAGTCCTGTCAGTTTTGGCGAAAAGTGAATATGTGAGTACCATATTTTTTTGTTCTTCTGTACATCACGCAAAAGGTTCAGTATAAATCAACGGAAATACCAGGTTCCTAGTGCCGGATTACTTCCCACGAGCCTCTTTTAAATTGGTAAAAGTATGTTTCTAGGCAAAAAACACAAGTATCAATGAACTATTTTTTTTTTTTTAATTTCTCCGTTACTTCCCTTCCCTTTCTTCCCCCATAAATCAAAACAGAAGTCTAGCGCGGCGCTTAAAAGTTGTCGGTAATAAAAAAAACTTACATCAAAAGGATCACCGGCCCTGTGGTTTCTGCCATCTAGTCTAGATACTATGTTTCAGGCATAGCTCAAAACAATACAAAATATGTAGGTTTGTCCATTTCTGTCTCATAGTTTTAAAAACTTCAACACAGCGATTCCCAACCTGGGGACGATCGGGGTGTTGTAAGATTTTGAAGGGGAGGTAAAGAATTGCTTGTTGTAAACATACACTGGTGCTTTCTAGAACTTTTCCTGACGCATAGCTGTGTGCTCAGATGTCAGATTTAATATTCTTGACGAAAATTAAAGCTTATACAAAGCACATCAGGACAATACATGCCTATAAAACGCAAAGCCCAGTTGGTAGGTATACTGACTGATTAACTGACTCATAATCTCTTATAATCAACGTAGCTCCACGACTCAGACTCATACTCAACGTAGCTTCACGATGGCTTAACCTAGAGTCTTGAAATTAGACACACAGATTCCTTTTAGTATGGAGGTATGTAATGAAGAAAAAGAAATCGTGACGATTCCAAAGGTTCATTATTGAAAATAATAAATTACCGATTTTTGGTTCAATTTTTCCCATCAAATTTTCGATATCTAAAAAATTATTATTTTCTAAATTTTGATTTTCCCGATCCCGGATTCGATTTTGTAACTCTGGAATAGCTGGTCATAATTTTGCAAACTATGTCCTAAATTAACAATTAAGAGACTACCTTTCTCGCTTTAAGTTGATACGTTGTTTCATAATATGTAAGGCTATTTTTCTTCTTCTTTAGAATCCACTCGAAGAAGATATCAACCCAAGTAATGTGGATAAACATTTTGAGAGAAATCAAGGAGAAATAAAAGAAGCGACAGAGATGAAGCGAAGAATCAAAAACGTTGTGGAAAATCTGGAAAATAAACTCAAAGCAATAGATGATATAACTAAACAACATAATAGTAACCAACCTATGAACACTGAAATTCCAAAAGTTCTAGAAGTGAAAGAATATTTTAATGATGAAATGAAAATTGAAGAAAGTGAAACTGAGGCTATAAAATATAAGAAAATGTTTGAAAGCGAAATCAGAAAGAGGGAAATTGAAATGCAAAAGAAAGAAGACAGAATGAAATCGCAAAATCGGTAAGTAACGCCGCGCAGATTGGTAAATAAATTGTCAGAACACAAAAGTTACAGAGAGGAAAATGTTGTTCCAAAGATTTCTTTTGTCTTATTATTTACTTACTTTAATTCTCCTCAGGCCCGATGCACACACCCGTGTACTTCTATTTTGCAGTGCCCGGTGCCCGGCTGTCAAATCTTTTTTGTAGTGGTCGACGCTCGAAGTACACATCTGTGCACTTTGAATTTTGAACTTAGGCGCTTATCCTATCATGGAGATAAATAAAAATTCCGAAGTTTTAATTTTACTCACCAGAGAAATTTGTTTTCAATCATTTTGTTTTGTTTACATTTTGAAATTTTCATTTGGCCCAGAGATTTTTTGATAAGAGTGAAGGAAACATAAAATTGTGCGGGCTTGGAGTACTACACAGAAAGGGGTACACAGGTGTTTACATCGCGCGTGTAGCACTACAAAGCACTTCTTACGCTTGGGCCTGAGGAGGTTATACTTACTGCATTGTTTAGACTTAGACTAGCATCCTCCAATCTTTTCTGTTTCCTGCGCATACCTCCCAATTTCGTTCTTCATTCTTGGTTTTATTTTCATTGAACCAATTCGGAATCCGTCTGGCCATCTTTTCCACGGCCGCCCTTTTCTTCTTGGTGTTTGATATGTGAGGTCTAATGCTCTTTTGATGATCTCATAATATTTTCTTTAAGAGTGTTCGGTATAAGTCGGTTCTCGTACAAATGCCAGAATAGAATAGTTACTACCTACATTCTCTATGAGAGCTGATGTGAGTAAAACAAAACCCCTTTCAGAAAATTATCTCTTTCTAACACACGAGACCGCAAACTTATAATGCAATAGAAGGTGCTTCTTCTATGTTGATTTAGTTCACTTGGGACACTGCTTAGGGTTTTTGCACACTCTAGCGGCTGTCTACATGTAACTGCATGAGTTTACACTCTTTCTGCTGTATACGTTATGTTTCCACCAAGGGTTGCTATAATTTATGAACCTTTCTTCTCGAGGGTATCTGCTGGTTCATTTCCAGAAATACCATAGTGTGCTAGAATCCATGGGAGAGCAATTTGTTCATTAATAAATTGTTTTCTTTTATATTCAGTCTTTTTCTCCCTTTATTTCGTATGAAGGAGTTTTCCCGATGTTAACTATATCTTGGATGACCACTTTTAGAGTCAGATGCGTTACAATATATATCTATAATAATAAAACTCAATGTAACGTATGTATGTATCACTAATTGTTTAGCCAAAACGATAGAGAGATGCCGAAAAATAATTTATGGGAATGGACCCCCCCCCCCAAATCATAGGCTGGATCCCCAGAAAAATGAAATTGATTTTGACTAAATTCAGCCGGTCATGGTCCGATATCTTAAATTTTGCCACGACAACATATCAACTCAAGGCGAGAATGTTTTAGGTGGCCTTTTAAACCTTAATTTAGGACATAGTTGGCAAAAAAACTTTCCAGCCGTTTTTGAGTTACGGTCCTTTTTCCGATTTTTGTAAGGGAAATTATAGAATACTATCAACACGGGAACGGCCATGCCTCTGAGGTAGAGGCCGTAGCAAAACACGGGCAAGCAGCTAGTTATTTATAAAAGGTATTTTCTTTCTTTTTAAGTTTTTTGTCGGACATCAATCGAGACTTATACCAAGAATCTATCAAATTAAAGGAGATAATTTTGGAATCTAGGAAATTGCATTGTGATTCAATTTTAAGAAGGTAATAATAGACTTATTATACTGCCTTACTAAGTGTCGCTCAAGGGCCTTGTTTTGACAGAAATAACTATAAGTCGTATTATTTTGTGGTTAAAATCTCATATAGAGAATAAACATGTCCCGGCTGGGTTTCCAACTCGCGACACCTTTATTACCAGGCAGACGCTCTGACGACTGAGCTACCGGGGCTGTTAAACAGAATGTTGGTACATTATTTTCAAGAATGAACCTGTGGAATCGAACACAAAATAGACCTCTCCATCAAAAAACAATAACAAAAAAACATAGACTGAGACCCCAGTAAATCTATCAGCATTCAAAACACTTCAACCTTTTCGAGGTACGGCCGATTTTCCGATTTTTTTATGGGATATCATAGAATACTATTAGAAACGGTAAGAGATAGAGAACAATTGATGGGAATGGACCCCCCCCCCCAAACCAAAGACAGACCAACCCCAGAAATTTTTTCAGAGTTCAAAACTTCAACCATTTTCCAGTTACGGCCGATTTTCCGATTTTTGTATGGAAATTCAAATCATGTCTGTATGTATAATTTTGTATAAAAGCGGTTAGTGCCGATATAATTTAATAGATTTGAACAAGTTTGTTGGGTAGGACGTGTTGGGAGAGTAGTATTGGGTTAGAGTAAAAAAAAAAAAAAAAAAAAAAAAAAAAAAAAAAAAAAAAATGCGTGTCTGCGCCAGTACCACTTCAGGATGAGCGAGAAAGTTGAAATTCGATTCTGTGTAAAATGTTGAATTTATCTCAATAGGAGCCGTGCACACATTGGGGTCTATTCCACTAAAACCTGGGTTCAATTCCCGCTGGAGTCAGACATTTTTCGACTCAGTGCTTATGATTTTGGGGTGCACTCAGGCTCATGAGGACGATTGAGTATGAGTAGCTACTTTAATGTCAGTGGCGGCATAACCTTAGTAAGTTATTTTTAGTAGAAATTAGTACTTGAGGTTATTATTAATGCTGTGATATCCACAAAAATTGTGGAGAGGACTGTTGGCCCTTACCGCAAAGATAAATTGACAGCTTAATTGATTTTTTGTCTTTTGTTTGACCAGTCAGGAGTGCCAATGTATTGAGAAACTCACTCAATGGTCTATGTTCCGAGCCTTGTTAAAAGATAATAAAAACGATCCAATATGCCAAGATCTAAAATTGGAAGAGGATCTCTGGAAAGACCGTATCACAGAAATACATAGAGAGTCTTGTTTGCTAGAGGTAAGATATCTAACGGCGAAGATAAAACATGTTATTTTTTCAACAATGAATTTACCGATTTATATTCACCGGATTTATTATTTTGATAAACTCCGAATCAATCGTAATAATTTGCAATGGATTGGATTTTGGTGAAATTTGGGAGGAGATGGCGAAATATGCTGGATTTTTTCTAGGATTACAGTTTTAGTGAAGGGTTCTTGGATTTAGTAACTATACAGAAAGAAGTCTTGCTCCTTCAAGTCAGGCAATCACGCAAGATAGTCATTTTTCGATATCAGGCGTCCGGGTAACAATGACTACCCTGCGCGATGACGTTATCATCTGCAATGGCGATTCCATCCGGAGTACAATCATAGAACGCAGTGGTGAGGAAGGAAGAGTATCAATAATAAAAAAAATGGGCTGGGGCATATCATAAAAACAACCCTACCCAAACGCAAATCAAAAAAGAAAAAAAAAGAACCAAAATATACAGCACAATACTCCATCGCACTAAAAAAATCATACACTTTTTGTTCTGACCACCCCTTTTAAAGTACAGTTTGTCCCAGAATGATTGGTCACCTCCCTTGATTTTTAAACGGCTTGTAATATTTGAAATTTGTAAAATTCTAGGGATAAGAAAGAGGCCATGGCCAATCAAATGGTTATGGTGAGATCTAGGTATGAACCCACGCAAGTGACTTTTATTACCAAAAATTGTCGCATTCTAAGGAAATTTAAATGGAATTGTACAAATATTTTTTGTTCAAATAAAAGTCCAAATAAAATAAGAACTAACTATCCCTTCATTAAAAAATTCAGGGGCGGATATAGGGAGGTCTAAAGTTTGATTTTATTGCACCCAGCATAACGGTTCCTATTTTAAGCTTACATGTAAATGTTCTCTGATTGTGTTCCAAAAAAGGTTTCTCATCATCAAAAGTTTTTATCAGTGTCGTAAGAGGGCAAATCAAATCAGCAGTTCAGGTGCACTCGGGCCATGAGAGTGTCACCCTCTCATGGCCTAATTTCTCACACAAAAAATTAGTTATTTTTTTCAGTTTTTTTTTTTTTGCTACTTCTCCCCAACCATTGATCTTTTCAGGAGGAATACAAAAGGTTTCAAGCACAAATCACAACGGACGACATAGACAACATGAAGTTTTCTTTGCTTCAAAAAAGTGAATTATTCCCTGCCACATTTATGGACAATAATTACCTCCATGTGTTCAGAACTGCCATGGGTCTCAATGTGGCAAAAAAGGTAGAACACCGGGACATGCCTCAGGCGCCAAAAAATATCCAAGGTGTGTTACCAAAGTCTGTGTGGAGACAAATATTATACGAGGACAGATCGCGACTTTTTTTATATTGATTTTTTTATTATTATTATTACCACGTTCTTTTTATATGAACAGTAGTTCTTCAATAACACTAAAACTGTACTACTACAATGGATTCCAGGTTATTGCGGCCTTGGAGTTAAAGAAAATGCTGATTTTCTTGTAAAGAAGTGACAATAATTGTTAACACCCAAGCCCTCCCTTTGAATCAATCAAGAGACTAATCCGTCAGGACAAAGTTCAAAGAAAGACATAAACATTGGATCAAATTGAATCAGTTATAGAAAGCCCAAGCAATATTCCAATCCAACAGAGAAAATCTCTGTTGATACCATCGTTTTCTATCGACAGAGAAAAAGACTACGTTTAACTTTTACGTAGCATCTCGTCACTGGAAAACTTGACGAGGAAAAACTTTCGATGATCCAGTGGCATGTGTAATTAAATGGAGATGTTCCCACTCTCTTTTCAGACTTCAGTATGATTCGGGATTTTGTATTATAAAGGATTTTTTTCAAGTAGGAACATAACTGTCCGTGACGTAACGGATAAAAATCAGGGTTAAAAAACGATTAATGGGAACGAGGTGTTAGATCTAACAAGAAAGTTTGAAATTAGAAATCTGTCAGTTGATAATGACATCAGTCATTTGAAACTGTCTATGCACATTTATATATCTTTTTTTTAAGTAGTTTAAACACGCTATAGGTCTGTTAATTTTTAATTAAAAGAAGAAAAAAATTGCCAGCGTCTATGGCACGTTGAATACACCAGTTCCCGTTGGATCACTGAAGTTAAGCAACGTCCAGCGAGGTTGTACCATGTGGGTGTCCACTTGAGTTTGGGGTCTCGTGATGGTGGCTATTTTTCCCGCCCGAACCAGGCTGGGTGAGGTCAATGTGGGTAGCTGGTTTACAAGTTTCCAGCGAATGAACGGTAAAATCCCCGTCTCGAATGACCAATAGATGTTAAAGAGATGTTAAGCAAAAAAAAAAACATTTTTTTTATTGATTAAGAAGGTTTTATTTAGATGATGATTATTCATGATAACAATTATTACATAGTTAAATAACTTGTAGATTGATCCACTTACACGTTCCTCATTTTTTTAAAAATATATAAAAATAAGGAGAACCTCAATTTATGACAAAGTTGTTTCCCTTTTTCCCTAGCTGTGACCTTTTTTATGTTATTTTAAAACTATTCATATTTTTAACGACTGTTACTACTAACCTTGTCTGTTGAAATTTGGTATAATTTTCGTTGCAGGTGAAACTCGAAATGAAATTTCAAGGCTAAGCAGTGACGCGACCGGCGCAGTAAAAGAGGTAAAATTATTTATTATACATATTATCGAAATATTGTATGTACCCATGCTTGTATCTGGTGAGGATTATCACTTCAAATACCACAGACATTTGTGTGTTTGTATGTACCCATGCTTGTATCTGGTGAGTGTTATCTGTTCCAATACCACAGAAATCTGTGTTTGTATGTACCCATGCTTGTATCACTGAAGTTAAGCAACGTCGATTTTGGTCAATACTTGGACGGACGACTGCTTCGGAACAGCAAGAATCGTTGGCATTTAAGATGTAATTTAGTTGGTTGGGACAGTGTATTCGTGACCAGGAGGCTGTTTGTTCAAATCTAACTCCATCTCCATCTTTGAGAAATACTGGTCATTGAATAACATGTTAATTATAAGTGTTAAAAAATATTAACTATTAAATAAATTAAATTTAAACAAAACACTTAACAAAAACACTATTTATATTAATTTACGAAGAAACTAGTTTCGAATCATTCGATTCATCATCAGTCTAGTCGAGTCTAAGGATGGAAGTTGACTGTCAACTTCCATCCTTAGACTCGACTAGACTGATGATGAATCGAATGATTTGAAACTAGTTTCTTCGTAAATTAATATAAATAGTGTTTTTGGTAAGTGTTTTGTTTAAATTTAATTTATTTAATAGTTAAATACTGGTCACAATAGATCAAAACAAAGGTCGCAGTGATAATTGCAATCAGTCTCAATAGAAACCTGTTACCAGATTTATAATGATAAAAAGATAGTTTATCTTTGGATTAGGTGGCGACCAGTGTCCACAAGACCGACAACTGCTTGTCAATAGGCGAGTACTTACCAATTAAATTTACGTTACGTCTTTTTGGTCGTATGTATGTTGCAACTTGATTTCCATCTCGCCGTTGGACAATTAGCAACCTATTAAGCCCATTCTATGCTGCATGGTGTGATATTTAAAAATAGAATAAAAAAACATTATATGTTTTCTTTTTTCAAACATTATATTATGTTTTCTTTTTTCAGTCAGTCCTTCCTTCTGATGATGGTACTTCTGGTACTCGTGATAAAATTAAAGAAACCTCAAACGAATACTTGGGAGGAAAACAGTTCGACATAGTTGAATCTTCTGAAGCAATAATAACACAACTTAATAATACAGATAATGAAACTAACATTGAACATGTAAACAAAAATGTTTTAGAAAATAAAGAAAATTTGAATGTTGTAGTTGATGTAGACTTGGAAGAGCAAAGTCTTGTATGTAGGACGGCTTCTATAGATTTCATGAGTACAAGACATATCACTGAATGTAAAGAACAGATTGATTTGGAATCAGCAACCCATGGAAAAGTACATGAAAATATATGTTTGGATGACAAATCTAATGTTAAAATAATTGATTTCAAGGGAAATTTTGAACACTCTACTAAATTGTTTGAAAAAAAAATTGAAGTTGGTGGTGGTTACATGCTAAGTAATGAGCAAGACGTAGAGATACATAATGAAATATATGTGAACAAAAGAGAAGTAAAGAGTCCTATAAATGATGTTACAACTGGTTTTGCTGAAATTGGAGAAATTAAACCTAGTGATCATGAATATAAAAAAAGAGAAGACCCAGTTGGGGAAAGTATATTCGATCCAAGATGGAATCAGGGACACGTTGATCGAAAATTGGCGGGATATTCAACTGAGTGGAAAGTTGATAGCTGGTTGGAAAATATCAATAATGTAGATAAGAACCACTTTCCATTGGTCTATTCCACTGGATTAAAAATTGATAGCTCTAAACTTGAAAATATCGATAATATGGATAAAAACCACCAATTTCTGAACAACATATTAAACCAATCTGTCAGTCAACAATTGATAGAGACTGATGCTTCAATTGATCCATCTAAAATTATTAATGATCCTTATCTTGTCAAAACTTTTGATCAAACTTTAGATCAGAAAATTAATAAAACCAATCAAATGTATTATAATGAAAACTCTTCCAAAATATTACATGACGTTGAGAGTCTAATGTCTCAAATTCAACAAACGGAAGAAACCAATTGGTTCAAAAAACAATCATCGAAACGTTTGCCAGAACGAAAGAAAAGGCCACGTTCATTGATGATTCCACAATTAACGGATTTCTCAAAATTTAATATTCCTAACCCAAAGAATAAATTAGATGTACCAACTCTGCCGCCAGATTCTTCGGATTCGGATGAGGAAGAAGTGGTCGGGGAAAATGTTGACATGCAATGTCATCCAACCTATTCGTTTATTGAACAGCCATATCCCAGTTACCATAATAATCGCCCAGCGACCAGTACTGGTAGGAATAATAGTCGACCTTTTACAGATCAAAATTATAGACCAAGAACTGTATCAGACAAGAGTACGGATAGTAAAGATAATAGAAAATATAGACCAAGAACTGTATCAGACAAGAGTACGGATAGTCAAGATAAGAATCAAGACAAGACAAATATTAAGAAAACAAGGAACATGGTTCTAGTTAACTCTGAAAATCAACAGGGTTGTAAATCGAAGCCAAGTACAAGTAACGAAACTAAAATTAGTCAACAGAGAGGCAAGTCAAGTGTGATGGGTGCAGATGGTATGATTCCAGTAAACACTGGACAACTACGAGGTTGTACATCAAAACAAAATGCTGGAATCAAGAGTGGCCAACAGAGGGCTAAGACAAGTGTAATGGGTGCTGCCGGTGATGTCGCTAGAGGACGCGCAATGCACCTAAAACCAATAGTGTGTGCATCAGATTTGTAAGTACAGAGTGTTGCAGAAAAAGCGTGCACTTTTTTTGAATTTGGAATTTTTTAATTTTGAAAAGCTCTAGGGATAGGAAAAGGTCCATGGCCAATCGAATGGTGAGGTCCAGGTTTCACCCCCCGAAGTGACTTTTATTAAGAAAAAGTGTTAATTTCTCAAGAAGTTTAAATAGAATGGAACAAATATTTTTTGTTCAAATAAAACTGCAAATAAAATAAAGAAAAACTTTCCAATATATTTTTTCCAAAAAATTATCAGGGGACGAGGAGCTAGAGGGCTCTAAAATATAATTTTGTTACATCCTGTATAACAGTACCTATTTATTTGAAACTTTGATGTAAAAGTTAATTTATTGTTTTCCAAAAAAGGTTTCTCATCTACTTAAACTATCAAAAGTGAACAGTTTTATTTTGATCAGTGTCATAAGAGGACAAAGTCAAATCTCATTTTTCTCCTGAAAGTTGAAAAGAGCCGTTTAAGTCGCAACTAAAGCTATTACTATTTCCTATGGAATTGCATTGACATTTTCTAATTCCTCTGGCTCCGCTGTGAAAGAATGGAGAAGTTGAATGTTTTTCTTCTTTCACTAAAGGGTTTCCTTATTTAGGTTAGTTATTAGTGTTTGTTCTAAATAACCACCTTAATTCAGACTTTTTACCCGTAAATTGTCGTTTTCTAAACGGCCTATTTTTAACTTTCAGCAGAAAAATGAGATTTGACTTTGTCCTCGTACGACACTGATGAGAATAAAAGTGTACACTTCTGATGGTTTAGGTAGATGAGAAACCTTTTTTTTTTTTTTTTAACACAATAAGGTAACTTTTACATCTAAGCTTAAAATGAACACCGTTATACAGGGTGTAACAAAATTGAACTTTGGACCCCTCTAGCTCCGCTCCTGATAATTTTTTTGAAAAAATGAAAAGGGAAGTTTTTCTTTTTTTCTGTGCTTTCATTTGAACACAAAATATTTGTATCATTCTATTTTAATTTCTTGAAAAATCGACATTTTTGTCAAAAAAGTCACTTCCGAGGGTCGAACTTGAATCTCACCATAACAATTCGATTGTCCATGTCCCTTTTTCTAACCCTAGATCTTTTCAAAATTCAAAACTTCCAAGCCGTTTAAAAGTTGAGTGACCGGTCTTCTCTGGGACACGCTGTAGAACATACATATTAATAGTGAGATTTATCACTTCTATTGAAATACGCTCTGGAACTTTTGAACATGTTGAGATTTTGGTTTAAAATTACCATCATAGGTATATGAAAAATTACTTCTATAAGAGGAGAGAATTTCGTATACAGGGTGAAACAAAACTAACTTTCGAATAAAACCCTGTACATTTTTCATGCTAAATGATATTTGAATTTCAAAAGTTGGCGTTCTTTAACACTCTGTATACGTAATTCCTGCCTTTTGATAAATTGTAGAAACTAGACGTAAATTGGCGTGTTTGACCCTTTAGGGATACCCCCATAATTTTGCCCCTGGGCATGGTAGCATAATGAGCTCTTCTTAAAAAAAAGTGCAAGTGTAACCATGAAAATCTTTTTTTTACCCCGTTCCGTTTGCGAGTTTTGGCGTGATCGCCAAAAATATAGAACTTTACGACCCTGTTGCGCGGAGAGCAACGCCAACCCCAAATAGAATTGGGAAAGGTGAAGTTAAACAAGAAATAGACTGTGTATTCTTAGACATGCTGTACATAGTGTACATGTTCCGTACATACTCTACTTTTTGGACATACTATGCATATAACGTAAATAATGTATTATTTATTTCAGTACGGTGCCAGAATCATGTGCAAACAAACTGAAAAATAGACTTGTTGCCCGATTCAAAACCGTTCAAATGTAAGTAATATTTAATCAAAGAAAGTCACCCGATCAAAGGAACTTGAATACATTTGTGATATATTTATATTTAGGTTTGATTATTGAACTCAGTGGCCGAGCTATTTAAACCATTGTGGGTTCAAATTCTGCCCGAATCGGATATATCTTGAATGCATGTTTCTGCAATATCATAGCAGTAAAAGGAAGTGCTTGGAAGTAATGCGAAAGTGATTCCAGGGTATTTACTTTCTAACAAATAGTTATTCTAAAATGAAAATATGGCCACGTCGCGATGATGTGAACATCAATTTTAATTTATCAGAGGTGTCTTACGAATTGAATTAGTTCCAGATTAATCCTCAATTTTAGCGCTGGTCCGTAGTTAATTTCTGTTTTACAAGAAAAGAGAAATCCAATGATTTTCAAATCGAGCTGTAGACTGCTCGATTAATGTGTAAGATATGTAGTGGTTCAAACCCAGCCAACTCATATAATTCCTCATTAATTTGATGACGTCTGAGTGGTAAACAGGAGGGTGTGGGTTCAAACCCAGCCAAATCATGGAATTTTATCTTCATGAATTTGAGATATTTACCACATAACAATAGCACCAAAAAAACTGGTGTTGTCAAGGACTCTTCAGTTCTTTGCAGGCAGTATAAATAAGGACTATTATTATTACTTACTTCATAATAATACCACAGAAAAATGGCCGGTGTCAAGGGACTCTTCAGTTCTATTCTTCTTCTCTTCTTCTGGTACCATATTCGTTATCGAACGTTGGTAATTATGTTGGCGATGAACTGTTTGTTCCAATTAACTTGATAAAGTGTCTCAATTGAGATTGGGTACACTGGGTGATGTTCTGTAGCCATAATGTTCTCGGGCGACCCCTTCCTCTGGAACCATTTACTTCAGCCTCTATGATTTTCACAGGCAATTGATATTTTACGGGATTACGCATTATGTGACCTAAAAATTCCAATTTTCTTCTCTTAATGGTGAATACTATTTCTCTTCCTTTATTTAATCTTCTCAAAACCTCTTCATTTGTAATCCTATCCGTCCATTTGATCTTCAATATCCTTCTATATGTCCACATCTCGAATGCCTCAATCCTCTTCATTATTGTATTGGTAATAGTCCAACTCTCCATTCCGTATAAGAAGACAGAGAAAACATAGCATCGCAACATGCGGATCTTAAGATGAAGTTTAATTTCATGCCCGCATAATATATTCTTAAATTTGAAAAAGGCAGATCTAGCCTTTTCTATCCTAATCTTGATTTCTTTTTGTGGGTCCCAATCTTCCTGTATATAACTGCCCAAGTAATTTACTGATGTAGTTTTTTCTAAATTTACTCCATATGCACTTAAGGCTTTTCTTGATATTCTATTCTTGCTTTTTGACACTACCATATATTTAGTTTTTGTTGTATTTAGTTTTAAGCCATACTCATCACATACCATTATCACTCAGTTCTATTCAGGCAGTATAAATAAAGACTATTATTATTATTATTTAGTTCATAAAAATAGCACCCAAAAGTCTGTCGGTATGAAGTGACTCCTTGGTCTCATTTGGGCAGTATAATTAAGTTCTGTTGGACTAGGAATCAAAGAAAAAAAATCCCGAGTGACCGATTTTGATTAAATTTAGTATGTAGGTCCCATTTGGGGTATAATATGTAGCTCCCGAATGTACCGATGTTGGTTTTTACCGCTTTTTACGCCATGATGGACCTTATTCGATATTTAAATTCTACGTACCTTGATACGTAAATTATAAAACTGTGTGTTTGGGGGGGGGGGGGNATAAACACCTTCTTCCTATTTATTTTTCCGCTGCCATTTTTCCAGCGTTTTTTTTTTTTTTTTTTTTCATCATTAAATAATTTAACAATTTGTTTTATCGCTAGGGAAACAATTTGCAAGTTGGTGAGAAATGTACGAAACAAGCATAGACATCACTTGTCTGGACTCAGCTTCGAACTCATAGAAACTATGGTTTTTCTAGAACTCATGGAACAAAGGCTTGCAACCCAAGGTATATTTGATTTATTTTTACAAAGTTCATACAACCGTGTGAAAGCCTGAAATGATCACAAAATTTGAGAGGAAAAAAATCTAAATTTTTAGTTTCCTTCCCTCCTAAAAAGGGGTATTCTCAAATCAATCAATAGTGGCAGCATCGTTTCCGATGGTAGCGAAATGTATAAGAATGCAGCTCTAAAGAAGTTATTGTTTGCTGCTAAAGTATTTAATTGTCACCATACATCTTAACATTTGCAGGCTGATATTTGTGGAGTCCCCAGAACCATTTCAATAACAGCAATATACATATTTACCTCAGTGACGTAATACTCTTGCTGAGATACTTTCTGTATTATTTTACACCATCTGCTCATGTGGACTCGGCCCGTGAGGTTGTCACCCTCAAGTAATGTCTCACAATCTCAAGTATGACCTATTTTCACTATTATGAACGTTAGGAGATCATAATTGGATTTGAAGAAATTACATTTCGGATGTATTGAAATGGACTGAAAAACGCCTTCAGAAAGTATTATAATGGACTGATTTTTTTTTTCGATCACGAGTTTTCAATGCCAAAACACGTTTTGAGGTCCCGCATGTCGATATTCTATCATTGGTCCTGTCGATGTGTGTGGCTGTCGGTCAATCTATGAACAAGATATCTCAAAAATAGTAGATTATTAAAAAACCCAACAATTTTTTATGGTCTTTGACAAGTTTTGCCTATGTGTTCAATTTGTTTTAGGCCCTTCAAGTATTGCAGGCTGGGAAAAATCTACTTGTTCAGCATGGGTTGCGCCTAAACCTACTTCCACCAATTGGTCCAATGCGGGCCAAATTGAGTGCATCATTTGTGTGGAACCGTTGAAAAGAGATAGAACTGTTCTGGACTGTCAACATGTTTTTGATACCATAGTAAGTTGTCTTGTTTTATTATTTTCAATAATGACAAAATAAAAGGTAAGGTCCATACCTTTCATTTTTTTTTTTTTTTTTTTTAAATGGTAAAAACAGCTTAATACATATTTAAGGTATGCAGATAACACGGTGATTCTAGTAAGCAATAAGTAGAACTTACGGGAAAGGATTGACAAGATTATAACTAGTACTGAACGATATGCATTATTCAACAATATATCCAACACCAAAGTTATGACATTCTCTAGAAATAATATACCAAAAAAAAAAAAAAAAAAAAAAAAAAAAAAAAAAAAAAANAAAAAAAAAAAAAAAAAAAATCACCATAAATAATGGTTCAAAAGAACAAGAACTTCAAATATTTTGTCACCATCGTTAACGAGAAGTGTACATCAGAAAATGAAATAAAATTCAGAATAGAACAAGCCAGAAGAGCGTTCACAAACATGAAAAACTTTTTTATAAGAAACGATTGTAGCTTTGATTTGAGTACAAGTATGATCATATGTTATGTGTTTTCATTTCTCCTATAATGGTTGTGAGAGTTGACTCTGAATCCTGCACTAGAGATAGGAATTGAAACTTTTGAGATGTACTTGTATCGGCGCATTCTAAAAATATCCTGGATGCAGAAGATCACTAATGTTGAAGTTTTACGCCGTATGAACAAAAATAAAGAGTTACGAGTAGTTACAACTATTATTATTATTATAATGGCAGACTGTAACAGGAATGTTTTTGTCATTCCGAAATGGGTTAAATAATATCAGGAATAAACCATATTCTTCAGACATCATTTAGATTTCATATATTAAAGTGTTTTTTATACACCGAATTTTCTGTGGGCAGTGCCCAACACTGTGCAGGTTTCTATTTCAGATATGTTAAAAAATTCGGACAGTAGTTTTAAATTTGATTCCTGTGCTGCTATCATTTAGGCTTCAGTTTCGTTATTTAACTTTCCCAATTTGAGCCAATCAAAGTATTTTTTTTTTGTCTTTGGTTGTATTTGTTTCAAGTTTCCTTTTGAATTAGACGTGTAACGGTTTATTTTTCTATTCTTCTTCAGCTTTTTGTGTAATATTTTTCCTAATATAGTCTTTGTATTACTTTACTTTGTTTCCTGATGATTGGTATTTCGTTTTCGTTAATATTTAGGTCATTTTAAAGTTTTCCAGCTTCTTTTCATCTACGAAGTAGGCGAAACTCGATTCTAATGAAAAAAACCAACTGAAAATAAAGTCGAAATTGAAAATAAATTTAATTCTCGTCATAATAGTAGTTTTTTTAAAATTAATTTTGGAAGTAAATGCATAGCAATACGTATATTCCATACCTAACCAAAGATTCAAATAGTGACTTGTGCTATATTCATAACACTTTCCCTGTCGTATTTATCTGCATTGTTAAGTATATTTTCTTTTATTATTTCAGTGCATTCGAAAATGGTTCAAAGTGAAATCAGAATGTCCTATTTGCAAAAAATTTTCCAGAATGCCAGACGATTTTCCAAGTCTACCATCGTAGCCTATCATAAGAATGGATATATCGTATTTTTATTCTACAAAGCTAAATTGGATGAAGAAAAAATCCTGGCTTTCAAAAATTGAATTTTTATTTTTTAGAATTTGCTGATTCATACCTAAAAGGTGATGGGGGGTATATTTTTGGAATACATATATTTATTTTATTCCTCGTCATTTAAGACGTCTTCGTGGTAGATTGTGCAATGTCTATCACAATCGTCCTGCACTGGGTTTCCCATGTTTGAATTCTGGACGGGCAACCACACCGCGAGCCCAGCTGTTAAACTCTGTACTCTTTTTTGTTTGTTAACTGTGATAGTTTATAGGACCAGTAATATTTTCATACTTTGATTTTTTTCGAATTTGATTAGATATTTTGAAATAAATATCAAACAGACCGATACGGAATCAAATTTATTCTTTGATATATCTAAAATAAATTTACATTAGATATTTTGAAATAAATGTCAAACAGACCGATACGGAACCAAATTTATTCTTTGATATATCTAAAATAAATTTAGATTAGATATTTTGAAATAAATGTCAAACAGACCGATATGGAACCAAATTTATTCTTTGATATCTAAAATGAATTTGGCGAGTTGAAATTTTCAATTGTGACGATTTTTCATTATTTTCAATAATAGAATCGCCTCAAAATGTGATATTTTACGTTTCAAAGTTGGTATGTAGAATCCAAAAATCCGTTTTCCGCCATGAACTGGACTTTTGCCAGTTAGCGTTGACCGATTTGGTATGTAAGTCCGAAATTGGGTTTGTGCCCGAAAATGTTTGCCACACTCATTTGAATATATAGGGTTCCATACTAATATATTATTATGGAACCCTATATATTAACTTTATTTTTATATCTAAAATATAAAGAAAAATTTAGGTTGAATATATCTAAAATAAATGGATGAAATATTATAGCCATATTTTAAGCACAAAAAATTTTAACCTACGAAAAAATTAATTCTGAAAAATTTCTTCAATAATTTTCAAACTAAGAAGTATAATGTCCGAATTAAATTTCAAAGAAACAAGAACTCGTTCGATCTGAAAAAAGGGATTTAAGTGAAAGTGATGGTTACAGAATAACAAAATGATCAAAATCTCAATCACAAATGGAATTAAAAAACAAAAAAGAAAGGACATGGACGACGCGCCGGGATGGCTGCATGTGTCTCTTTCATTTGTTTTCGTTTTGTAAGGCAAATTGTTTGCGTTAAAATTAAACTATATCTAAAATATATTAAGGTCAACCTAGAAGCTTCCACCCTGTATACAGGGTGTAATAGGTCGTTGTGCCCAACGGTATAGCTATTATAGTATAGATAAAAAGAAAAAAAAAATCATGTTTGATTGTAATTAGAGCTCTTGTTAACAGACAATTTGACCACCTCCACCTATTCACCAAACAGGTTGGGTGGAGGTAAGAACGGATGGCAATTTAAAGTAAAGATGAAATAGATAGTAGTTAACGGTAAGAATTTGAATGTCTTTTTTTCTTAATTTGACTTTAGTACAAACAAAATGAGTTTTTATAAATTCATCATCAAACTTGCATCTTTGCAAAAAGCGACATTAGACTTAATTTTTTGAACAAAGTCAAAGAAGCGAAAGTTATTTCTTTGATAATAAAATATTTAAAAGGAATCGTAAATAAATAATAAATTATTAATAAAGATAATGTTGATTCTGAAATATTTAATTGGTGGTGAACATTCAATAGTACTTAGAATATCATCGTCAGGCCTATGTTGACTCTACGATGTTCAAAGTAGTAGTCGTTTTTGTAGTCCTTTTTATATCTTCGCATCCACAAATCATTTTTGTTTTTCAAAATCGGAAAAGTAATAAGGGAGATATGACCGATTCAAATATAACACAAAACACCCTGTAACTTTATAACAAAACAAAAATCGATACGAGGAAAACATGTTTGTTTTTATCCACTCCATAACACCTATACCATTAAGCACAGCAACCTGTTCAACCCTGTATAGTAATATGGAGGATATGACCGGTTCCAAAATAACTCAAAACACCCTGTAACTTTATAACAAATCAAAAATCGATACGAGGATAAATGTTTGTTTTTATCCACTCCATAACACCTATACCATTGGGCACAGCAACCTGTTCAACCCTGTATAGTAATATGGGAGATATGATCGATTAAAAAATAACACAAAACACCATGTAACTTTACGAGGTGTGGCTATTAAATAACGAGACTGAGCGCCTAGAGGGCTGGGGAAAAAAAACGAGTAGTGCGTTGGATATCTAGAAATCTTCTCTATTCACGTACCAAAACACGTTTTCGTCACTATTATAGTATTTGTGCAGTAGCGGTTTGAAACGAACGTGTTTTTTTCTTGTGCCGAAAACCAAGTTTGACGAAAAACAGGAGCAACCTATCAATCGCCAATTTCTCGTTAAATCGAAAAAAACTTCGACTGAGTGCAATAAATTGTTGCTATGGGGACAATTTTCTATCTCGTACGCGTGTTTTTGAGTGGTGTAAGCACTTCAGAGAGGGCCGAGAGAGCACTGAAGATGACCAGCGCCCAGGTCGCCTCAAATCAAAATTCAAGGCAATGTTGATTTTTTTTT
>CM022879.1:16749475-16761328 GCA_012654025.1 Pachypsylla venusta | reverse complement strand
AATGAACTCGTATTAACGAGACCTTTAAAACAAGGTGTCACTTAATATACCTTCTCATTTAAGATTTTGAAGCCAGTTGGTGCCCAGCCTAAACGGCTGGCCGAGACCAAAAAAATTTTAGTCTAAAATTAATCCCCCTAAAATCTAAGGGATACGTGTTTTTGCGTTTTCTTATATTCTCAGCCATTCTGGAGATACGGGGGTGGGGCGAGACTTTATGGACACCCTGTATAGGGTATGTAGATACCAATTGGTTTCTAATTCTGCGCCCACCCTTTATGTGGGGTTCCAATCTAAAAATTTAATATGGAACCCTATATATTATGTGAGTCATAGTGACGAAAAGATCAGACGCACTATTAGACCTCCAGTATGACATACATGTCATATTTCAAGACTCGTGCTTACCATTATCTTTTTACGCTAAAAAGCGGGAAAACCGCCAAACGCCGAAACTTTTGGGTGCAATCGAATAGATTGCACCCAAAAGTTTCGGCGCACAATTTTAGACCTCAAACGGGACCGATTATCTATGAAATTTAATCCAAATGGGTGCAATCAAATTCGGTTGGGGGGTATTTTTTTTGGTTAATTATTATTTTATTTTCGTCCCGATTCCAAAGGCTCATTATTGAAAATTATAAATCAAAAACTGTTTTAACACGACAAATTATTTTGTTTTGTTTGTCTTTGTCTACCACGATAGCATTATCTGATTTGGATGACATTTTGGTATGGACAATAATTATGTACATATTAGTACACCAGTTTTTTGGCTACCCTACGCCAAATTGTGGGCCATTTAAGTGAGTGTTGGTCTACAATTCGCAGAACCACTAGTATAATCATTTCTGCATTAATCAAATTTTTAAAGTGCTACTGCACCTCCTGTGCAGTGTGCATTATGCATTACAATATTGCATCGCACTCATCGCTCATATCACATTATCAATTTATACTCACTCTGCTCACTCAGTTTTATTTCTTCGCTCAAACCGTGCATACGTCTCGGATTTTAATTCTTTTTCTCTTTACATTTTAATTTTTTACGTAAATATTTTTTATTTATTATTTACTAACATTATTTATAAGTGCTAATTATTTTTCAATATAATAAATCTTCAATTGTTCTTTTATTTTACTTTTTAAAACCTATCCCAATATTTTTTTTAGTGTAAAGTTTTTTTTCTACAACCGTTATAGTTAAAATTGTGTTTTATATAATTTAAAAAAAATAAGTGACAAATGTGTGTTTAAGGATTAAATTTTAATCAAGGATCATAAAAAATAGATAAAGGTAAGTTTTGATAAAAATATATTATTAGGTACTGCTTGTCTAGTGGGCCGCGTTTCGCTTCGGCTGTGAAATTCAACCTGATTCTGGCTGAATCTAGGGACTAGTGATTTTCACAATTTAGGGATTTCTGTAATCAAACATGGTGGTCATAAATTTGCAGGGCATCAGATATTTGCGACAAAACAATGAGCAGAAATTAATTTCCCGCCGATATTCCTGATATTCGGTTTAAGCGGTGTCAATTTTCCCGTCGTTTTTGTTAGGTATTATACTTATAAAACAAAAGGCTCCGTTAATAGTCTGACTGACTCATAATTCCTAATCAACATAAATCGATGATTGTTAAATCTAAAATTTCAAAATTCGGAACATACCGAATACGAGTAAATCCAACTATTTTTGATAGAGTTATCGCCAAGAACGACGCTTTTTAAGCGGTAGAATTACACAGACCATACGAGAATGGACGCCCCTCAAAAACGTTAACAAAACCTTCGAGATATTTTGAAATCCACTATATCCTGGCTCGTATTCTAGCTCTGGAAGAATATTTTATAGCCACGGGAAATATGACACATTCTAAGTTGCAGGGCATCGGATAGTGTTATATTTGCGACAAAACAATGTGGAGAAATGAAACAGCGTTAAAGCGCCATTTTTGGCGGTAACCTTTCATGTAGGTAATGAAAGACAATTTGGTAAAATTTGATGTGGACATTCATTTTATCCATTAGGTGAACAGTTTGAGACAAAGTGGCCCACCTGGGACCACATGATAGCCTCTTTAACTGAGTGAAATCTACAGTTCACTGAACTACAAGTTATTATCAAATACACATTAGAATTAATCATATTCATGGAATTACGGTTCTATTGGGCAACCCGGGGCAAAATGGTTGCAATATTGTGAGTGAGGTCTACAGTTCACAGAGCTACTAGTATCAAAGAGTTAAATATGAAACACATGTGCAATGTGCCCAATTTTTTTCCCTCGCAACAAATTTTGTTCTCGCGGTGCAAGCGAGAACAAAATTTTTGAATATGTTCGCAAGAAAGCTATTTCTGTTTTCCTAGTCTATTTCCGACATAATATTGTAACCCTCATGAATAAAATAAATCTAGTTTTAAGAAAAAGGAAGGGGAGATGTGCGCTTAACACGAACTTACACTAGGGGGATTTTTTGAATAGGTGATTAATTTTTTGAAGGATATGGGGGTTGACTGAAATGGGATCTTTTAACGATTTATAATTTGTTACGTCATTTATCTTACAGATGTGAAAATCGGGGCCTTGATAGCTTAATTATTATGGATAGGTACTTGGACACCTACATATATAAGAAAAAGAACTCTATTATAACACTGGGTAAACAAAAAATTACCCCCAAAAATTTGAAGATACATGAATCCAAATTTGAATAGTAAAATAATTCGTTAATATTTATCCGCCTCGCCACGCAGCCAACCGTACCATTACGGACGGTTTATAGCAGCGTACCCTGTGGGCAGCACGTTTGCCTCTTATACGTGATACCTCTTAGACGTTTGCCTCTTAACACTATTGGAGGTTAGAGAGGCCGGGATTATCACACATCTAGTTCGGTGTCCTCAAAGTAGCATAATATTCTACCCAACCCTTCCTCCACCCTCACTTTCCGCGATTTTGAGTACTTACTTACACGGTAAGTAAGTACCTACTTAAAATGTTCCCTAATCATGATTCGTTATTAATAGAAGTAATTTAACAACATTAGTTTATATTATACATCATGGATACTATAGGGGCCCGTAACTTTTCAATTCCGGGCCCGGATTTTCTCTTTCCGTCCCTGATAATAAGCTACCCAAACCTTCCATCACTATCACATTCCGTGATGGACACGGGAATGTAAAGTAAGTGCTAGATAGCATGCCCAGAAACCTGACTCATCGAATGTCTTGACCAGAAACCTGACTTTGGGAAATCATGATATCTTAATCCACACAGCCTGCACAGATTGAAGATAATAAGGGCTTAGTCATCAGGAATTTACAGCCTGCACAATCTCATCAGTGTGATAGGTACCTAATGCTATGCTGGCAGTGGTAGGGTCAGGATCTTTGTTCCGAAGGCAACACGAGTACAAGTAGTACAACTGTTACTGATTGACAAATGAGTCATCAAATGGTAATGTAATTACTCAGAGAATAAATACCTAATACCTATAGGCAGGGCCGGCTACCGACTATGGATTACGAGGGGCTTGTAGCCCCTAATGAAATTTCACCCCGCACTGTTGAAGATGAAGATCGTCCGGTATCAACCAAACAGGAACGGTTGTACATACGCAATAGGGGCATGGCCGTATAAACGTTTTCTAACCTCTCTAATTCGGTTAACATTCAAAGGATTGCCAGACACTCCTCACCGGNATTCTATGATATTATATGATCATGGGTACCCAGCTAATTCTATACTGTACAGGATGTCAAAACATCACACAACTTGTCAAGAAATCCATGAGAATGTCCAAGTGATCGTGACACATTGTGGCTCTCTGGTCACTTGGTGACAGATTGTGGGTCTATGGTCAGTGGTTACACCATTCTATGATATTATATGATCATGGGTACCCAGCTAATTCTATACTGTACAGGATGTCAAAACATCACACAACTTGTCAAGAAATCCATGAGAATGTCCAAGTGATCGTGACACATTGTGGCTCTCTGGTCACTTGGTGACAGATTGTGGGTCTATGGTCAGTGGTTACACCATTCTATGATATTATATGATCATGGGTACCCAGCTAATTCTATACTGTACAGGATGTCAAAACATCACACAACTTGTCAAGAAATCCATGAGAATGTCCAAGTGATCGTGACACATTGTGGCTCTCTGGTCACTTGGTGACAGATTGTGGGTCTATGGTCAGTGGTTACACCATTCTATGATATTATATGATCATGGGTACCCAGCTAATTCTATACTGTACAGGATGTCAAAACATCACACAACTTGTCAAGAAATCCATGAGAATGTCCAAGTGATCGTGACACATTGTGGCTCTCTGGTCACTTGGTGACAGATTGTGGGTCTATGGTCAGTGGTTACACCATTCTATGATATTATATGATCATGGGTACCCAGCTAATTCTATACTGTACAGGATGTCAAAACATCACACAACTTGTCAAGAAATCCATGAGAATGTCCAAGTGATCGTGACACATTGTGGCTCTCTGGTCACTTGGTGACAGATTGTGGGTCTATGGTCAGTGGTTACACCATTCTATGATATTATATGATCATGGGTACCCAGCTAATTCTATACTGTACAGGATGTCAAAACATCACACAACTTGTCAAGAAATCCATGAGAATGTCCAAGTGATCGTGACACATTGTGGCTCTCTGGTCACTTGGTGACAGATTGTGGGTCTATGGTCAGTGGTTACACCATTCTATGATATTATATGATCATGGGTACCCAGCTAATTCTATACTGTACAGGATGTCAAAACATCACACAACTTGTCAAGAAATCCATGAGAATGTCCAAGTGATCGTGACACATTGTGGCTCTCTGGTCACTTGGTGACAGATTGTGGGTCTATGGTCAGTGGTTACACCATTCTATGATATTATATGATCATGGGTACCCAGCTAATTCTATACTGTACAGGATGTCAAAACATCACACAACTTGTCAAGAAATCCATGAGAATGTCCAAGTGATCGTGACACATTGTGGCTCTCTGGTCACTTGGTGACAGATTGTGGGTCTATGGTCAGTGGTTACACCATTCTATGATATTATATGATCATGGGTACCCAGCTAATTCTATACTGTACAGGATGTCAAAACATCACACAACTTGTCAAGAAATCCATGAGAATGTCCAAGTGATCGTGACACATTGTGGCTCTCTGGTCACTTGGTGACAGATTGTGGGTCTATGGTCAGTGGTTACACCATTCTATGATATTATATGATCATGGGTACCCAGCTAATTCTATACTGTACAGGATGTCAAAACATCACACAACTTGTCAAGAAATCCATGAGAATGTCCAAGTGATCGTGACACATTGTGGCTCTCTGGTCACTTGGTGACAGATTGTGGGTCTATGGTCAGTGGTTACACCATTCTATGATATTATATGATCATGGGTACCCAGCTAATTCTATACTGTACAGGATGTCAAAACATCACACAACTTGTCAAGAAATCCATGAGAATGTCCAAGTGATCGTGACACATTGTGGCTCTCTGGTCACTTGGTGACAGATTGTGGGTCTATGGTCAGTGGTTACACCATTCTATGATATTATATGATCATGGGTACCCAGCTAATTCTATACTGTACAGGATGTCAAAACATCACACAACTTGTCAAGAAATCCATGAGAATGTCCAAGTGATCGTGACACATTGTGGCTCTCTGGTCACTTGGTGACAGATTGTGGGTCTATGGTCAGTGGTTACACCATTCTATGATATTATATGATCATGGGTACCCAGCTAATTCTATACTGTACAGGATGTCAAAACATCACACAACTTGTCAAGAAATCCATGAGAATGTCCAAGTGATCGTGACACATTGTGGCTCTCTGGTCACTTGGTGACAGATTGTGGGTCTATGGTCAGTGGTTACACCATTCTATGATATTATATGATCATGGGTACCCAGCTAATTCTATACTGTACAGGATGTCAAAACATCACACAACTTGTCAAGAAATCCATGAGAATGTCCAAGTGATCGTGACACATTGTGGCTCTCTGGTCACTTGGTGACAGATTGTGGGTCTATGGTCAGTGGTTACACCATTCTATGATATTATATGATCATGGGTACCCAGCTAATTCTATACTGTACAGGATGTCAAAACATCACACAACTTGTCAAGAAATCCATGAGAATGTCCAAGTGATCGTGACACATTGTGGCTCTCTGGTCACTTGGTGACAGATTGTGGGTCTATGGTCAGTGGTTACACCATTCTATGATATTATATGATCATGGGTACCCAGCTAATTCTATACTGTACAGGATGTCAAAACATCACACAACTTGTCAAGAAATCCATGAGAATGTCCAAGTGATCGTGACACATTGTGGCTCTCTGGTCACTTGGTGACAGATTGTGGGTCTATGGTCAGTGGTTACACCATTCTATGATATTATATGATCATGGGTACCCAGCTAATTCTATACTGTACAGGATGTCAAAACATCACACAACTTGTCAAGAAATCCATGAGAATGTCCAAGTGATCGTGACACATTGTGGCTCTCTGGTCACTTGGTGACAGATTGTGGGTCTATGGTCAGTGGTTACACCATTCTATGATATTATATGATCATGGGTACCCAGCTAATTCTATACTGTACAGGATGTCAAAACATCACACAACTTGTCAAGAAATCCATGAGAATGTCCAAGTGATCGTGACACATTGTGGCTCTCTGGTCACTTGGTGACAGATTGTGGGTCTATGGTCAGTGGTTACACCATTCTATGATATTATATGATCATGGGTACCCAGCTAATTCTATACTGTACAGGATGTCAAAACATCACACAACTTGTCAAGAAATCCATGAGAATGTCCAAGTGATCGTGACACATTGTGGCTCTCTGGTCACTTGGTGACAGATTGTGGGTCTATGGTCAGTGGTTACACCATTCTATGATATTATATGATCATGGGTACCCAGCTAATTCTATACTGTACAGGATGTCAAAACATCACACAACTTGTCAAGAAATCCATGAGAATGTCCAAGTGATCGTGACACATTGTGGCTCTCTGGTCACTTGGTGACAGATTGTGGGTCTATGGTCAGTGGTTACACCATTCTATGATATTATATGATCATGGGTACCCAGCTAATTCTATACTGTACAGGATGTCAAAACATCACACAACTTGTCAAGAAATCCATGAGAATGTCCAAGTGATCGTGACACATTGTGGCTCTCTGGTCACTTGGTGACAGATTGTGGGTCTATGGTCAGTGGTTACACCATTCTATGATATTATATGATCATGGGTACCCAGCTAATTCTATACTGTACAGGATGTCAAAACATCACACAACTTGTCAAGAAATCCATGAGAATGTCCAAGTGATCGTGACACATTGTGGCTCTCTGGTCACTTGGTGACAGATTGTGGGTCTATGGTCAGTGGTTACACCATTCTATGATATTATATGATCATGGGTACCCAGCTAATTCTATACTGTACAGGATGTCAAAACATCACACAACTTGTCAAGAAATCCATGAGAATGTCCAAGTGATCGTGACACATTGTGGCTCTCTGGTCACTTGGTGACAGATTGTGGGTCTATGGTCAGTGGTTACACCATTCTATGATATTATATGATCATGGGTACCCAGCTAATTCTATACTGTACAGGATGTCAAAACATCACACAACTTGTCAAGAAATCCATGAGAATGTCCAAGTAATGGTGACACATTGTGGCTCTCTGGTCACTTGGTGACAGATTGTGGGTCTATGGTCAGTGGTTACACCATTCTATGATATTATATGATCATGGGTACCCAGCTAATTCTATACTGTACAGGATGTCAAAACATCACACAACTTGTCAAGAAATCCATGAGAATGTCCAAGTGATGGTGACACATTGTGGCTCTCTGGTCACTTGGTGACAGATTGTGGGTCTATGGTCAGTGGTTACACCATTCTATGATATTATATGATCATGGGTACCCAGCTAATTCTATACTGTACAGGATGTCAAAACATCACACAACTTGTCAAGAAATCCATGTGAATGTCCAAGTAATGGTGACATATTGTGGCTCTCTGGTCACTTGATGACAGATTGTGGGTTTATGGTTAGTGGTCACAGTATTGATATTATATTATTATAATAATAATACTGCTTATTTATACTGCTCGAATGAGACTAACGAGTCCCTTTACCCCAGCAGTAAGCTTGTACTATTATTGTGGTCATTCGAACCCTTGGCTGGGATTCGAACCCGCGACCTCCTGATTACCAGGCGAGCGCTTGACCACTGAGCTACCACGGCAGTTACTATATTATATGATTGGATTGTGGGTACCCAGCTAACCTACCTTGTTCTATATTGTATAGAATGTCAAAACATCACACGACTTTCCTTATACGCGTAAATAACACTGAGTGGAGTTGTAATGCAAAGTAAATTTCATTGATTTGTTTACATTCTGTTCCATGAAACTTTTATGAATGCAAAGTGAGGAGTAAAATGTGACTTTTTCTGCAAAGAACTTTTTCACTCCTCAGTTTACTTTTGAATAATAATATATTAATATTAAATATTAAACTTTTTAATATTAATTAATATAGAATATTTTGAATATTGGAACTAAACTCAACTTAACTGAAAACTCTAAAAATAAATCAAATTAGAAGAAAAATAAAATCGGTACTTAGATAATTCAGTAAATTTTGAGAATGAAAAAAATGTAAACAACTTCTCATTAGGCCAGTGTAAGCATTGTAATGCAGAAGATTTTGCTTCGTGGAACGCAAATATTCCTCACTCCATTTTTTTTAAAAAGTGCCAAGTGCGAAGACTTTCTCGACACTGGAGAGAATCAAAACTTAAATACGGACTCAAAAGACAACCAAAGACTTAGTGCACTCGCCGTACTGTCACTCCATGCTCCATGGGGACTGAGATGTTGACCCAAATGAAGTTCTTGAGAATATGACAGCAAAGAAATCTCGAAAATTTAAATTTTGAATTGTTTCATTCTAATAGATGACATGTTTGTAATTAACAAGTTTTATAACGGAAAATAATTAACCAAATTCTCGTGTGAACATCACACGACTTTCCTTATCTATAAAAACAGAAGAAGTAGGTATTGTAATGGTCTGAAATTTTCGATGTCGAGTTTTCAATGCCAAAACAGGTTTTTAGGTCCCCAGTGCCCAAATCGAGTTTCAGCCATTGTACTGAAGAAAGGGTTTCATTTCGGTGACAGAACTAGGTATTATAAAAGCTTCAATAAAAATGCGGAATTCACTGCTGGCACCCTCCGGGTTTTTACATCTTAAAAGTGACAAATTTGTCAAGTTAACTGAAGTCATTATTATTTGACCGTATTTTGGGTCCAGTAGATCCTTATCGAAGGTCAACGTTACGGACAAACTTAATTGACCGAACGAAGATCTAATTTTAAAATGACAAAATGGCTGATTAGCTTTTGGCATAATTGGACAAGTGGGGCCCAAATGGTGTCGATTTCAAATGAGAGAAATCTACATCTACCGTAGAATCACATAAGTAGGTACTAGTATCTAAATCCAGGTGCTAAATTTATGAACAAGTTTTTTCTAATTTGAAAAACTTATCTATCGTTTCGGTACAGAGAACAGCTGAACTTGAGCGGACACGTTCCTATCTAAGAGGATATGGTTGGGACACGCTTTAGGGATTTTCACCCTTGGATTCAGCTGAGTGATTTTTCATCTGAACTTGGCAGGCTTATGTTCAAATTTATGAAGCTAGACTATTAAGATGCTTCTTTTTACCTTTCAGTAGTGATGTTTAAGATGTTCCAGCACCAGCGTCAATGGTACGTTGAATACACGAGTAAGATGGGTGGGTGACCTCCTAGGATCAAGCCCTGGTGATGATGGTAATTCTCTGAACAACCCAGTTTGGGTGTGATCAATGTGCGTAGCTAGCGAAGGGAGTGTAATACTCCCGTCTCGAATATCCTTAGATGTCAGTCACTGCCTCGGTAGCATAGTGGTTAAGCGCTCCTGTGGTACATAGCATGGGTTCAATCCCAAGCTGGAACTGGATTTTTTCCCCTTAATTTGAGTATTTTACCACATAAAAAGAGCTCTAAGGGCAAGGTAGTAGAAAATGCCTCGGGCATTAACATCGCTTAATGGTTACCTTCCACTCAAGAGTCTATATTTTTTTTGAAAGTTCAAAATGTATTCCCTCCTTTTAAAAAAACTCTGCAGATTTGGCACATTATTTTACTGATGGTTTATTATTATCTATACTTATAAAACGCAAAGCCCAGTTGGTATACTGACTGACTGATAAATAATCAACGTAGCTCCACGATGGCTAAATCTAGACTTGAAACTTGGAACACAGGTCCCTTTTAGTATGTAGGTGCGTAATAAGAAAGGAAAAAAAAATAAAGTTCAAGTGGGAGCAAGTTACCGCCAAAAATGACGCTATTTAGCGGGTCTTTGTGCAATTTTTTTTCTGGCAAACTAAAAGAGATAACGCAAAATTACCGAGAATAGACCCCCCCGAAAATAGTATATAAAGACCCCATAAAAAATATGAAATTTGAAAATTTCCGGTTTCTCCCCGATTTATGGACGGTTTTCACCACAAAAATCGGAATTGAGAAGTACCACTTCGGGGTGAGCGAGAATGCTGAAATTCGGTACAAAGGTGTTCCGCAGTACAAAAAGTCAGATCTTTGAATAAATTATTGAATTGACCCCGAGAGTGAGCGGTGCTCACTCTCGGGGTCAATTCCACCATTAATTCAAATTTCGTAACCGTAGCGAAGCTCGGGAAAACAGCTAGTACTATTATAAGGTTAACAATAGCTATTAGAAATAAAACTCGTAATTCTGTAAACTGTAGATCTCACATTCTGTAAATTGTTTACTGTAGTCATATGAGATTTGTCCATACCTACCAAGACAAAATCAGATAAGGCGACCCCCTCCCCTTGTATGCGACACTGGGCCATATTATTAGGAATATTTCATTTCATCGCGTAGTGTCGCTTCAAACAGCCTTCTGATCACACAAGGGGAGACAGGAGACCATCTTGAATCTTAAAATAAAATAATTAAATTTCAACTGAAATTTCGACATCAATTCAAGCGAATCTTTACTCGAATATATTTTTTATACAGGGTGTTCAACGGGTGTATGTAGGGCTGGATTAGCAACGTGGCAGATGTGGCAACTGCCCAGGGCCTCGCGAGTTCATACGCACAGGGTAGGATCCCACTGTTGAAATAAAAATATCAGAAGAGATATTGCCGTAAAACTGCTATAAATTTGTCAACAGCTCATTTCAAACTTCAATGACACCATGATTCAGTGTAAGGTCAATTTAGAAAAACGAGTGGCGGATTTACCGTAAATGCAACATAGGCCATGGCCTGGGGCGGTAAATAAAAATTTTCATGGCATGCTGCAGCGAAAATCACATTTCTTGTCAAAATAG
The DNA here is from genome assembly GCA_012654025.1 of Pachypsylla venusta. Lineage (NCBI taxonomy): Eukaryota > Metazoa > Arthropoda > Insecta > Hemiptera > Aphalaridae > Pachypsylla > Pachypsylla venusta. Next base: position 16,749,786 of record CM022879.1, on the reverse strand, counting down.
GGGCGGCAGTTCTAAATTGCCCAGGGGCAGATATTATCTTTTTTTTGGCTTAACGTCTCTTTAACATCTATTGGCCATTCCAGACGGGGGTTTTACCCTCCATTCGCTAGAAACTTGCAAACCAGCTACTCACATTGACCTCACCCAGCCTGGGTTGGGCCGGAAAAATGAGCCAACGATACGTAGTGTTCCCAAGCGGTCACCCATCCAAGTACTGACCACGCCAGACGTTGCTTAACTTCAGTGATCTGACGGGAACTGGTGTATTTAACGTGGTATGATCGTTGGCTAGATATTCTCTTTTTTTTTTT
>CM022879.1:16693671-16748760 GCA_012654025.1 Pachypsylla venusta | reverse complement strand
GTAAAGCACCAGTGACAATCCGAATACCTGCATGATGGACAGGATTTAGCTTTGCTAAAATGTTTTCCTTAGCAGAACCATAAACCATAGACCCATAATCGAATATTGGGATTATGTAAGAAAAATAAAATCTAAGAAGAGATTTACGAAGAAGGCCCCATTTTCTATTGTTAACCATTTTGAGCATATTTAAAGCATTAAGAGCGCGGCTTTTTATATACTCAATGTGAAGATTCCATTTAAGCTTGGAATCCCAAATCAATCCTAAAAATTTAGTGTTAGTTTTAAATTTCAATTGATTACCATTGTAAAAAATAGTAGGATCGCTAGGACAACGGAGCCGATTAAAGTTGATGCACACTGATTTATGTGGATCAGTGGAAAAAATAACACCATTAGAATCAGCCCAAGCTTGAAGGTCATTTAGGGTAGATTGAAGCATTAATTGAGACCTTTGCATGTCGTTGCTCCTCAACATAATAAGCAAGTCATCCATGAACAGAAGACTTCTTATAGGACGTTTAATAACGGAAAAAATATCGTTCAAGAAGATTATAAAAAGAAGAGGACTGAGACTTGCCCCTTGGGGGATGCCATTTTTAAGAGTATAGGGAGAAGACAGACAACCATTGCATTTTACCAGAATGGATCTATTGGAAATTTTTTTTTTTAGATAACGAACAATGTAACCATTCACTCCTAGAGATAACAAGATATTATTATCTTTCATTCCTAAATCGGAGTCTAATGTGAATATTGTGAATTAAATAAATTGGCTGTGATGAAAATTAAGTATTTATTGCAATAAATTCGTAACTAATTCCAGAACACCCTCATAGTTTGTAGAAGCATTGTGAAATTTTATTGAAATGATATAAGATACCTCCAGATGTGGCGAGGTAGCATAAAGACAGGAACATGAGAGCAGAACAACGGGTCTCCTAAAGCGTACGAGCACCTATTTATAGAATAAATGTTAGAGCTAATTGATGTCAGAGACAGTCCCAGCAAAGTAAGAGTAACTATACTATTGATTCAGTGAACTATAGACCTCGCGCAATATCGACGACTATGAAGAAAGAAATGGTGAATGAGAGAGAGAGAGAGAGCGAGAGAGAGAGAGAAAATAATTTATAATCATTAAATTATAACTGTGAATGTCGAGCCCGTAACAATCTTCTCACTTTTATTTATATTTTACTTAATCCAGAAATACCCATACAAAGATTTACCTTTACGTCATCAGGAAACGGGTTTACAGGATAAGGGCAAATTTAATCACATGTGATATATGTTATTTAACCAGTAAAAAAGAAATAGAATCGATATGGTTTCCTTGTCCAACTTTCGTGGTCGAGTGTCGATGTTGATATGGAGTTGTTGTTTTTAATTAGTTTGTTCATATTAGGTATATGAGGCTACCATAATAATGTGTGTACATTGACCGTTCCCCATGCAAATAGTATTCTATGATTTCCCACACGTGAAATCCGCCTTCTCTCGAAAACGATAGGAGAGTTTTTCTAGGGTCCCAGCCCATGGTTTTAGGGAGGTACATTCCCATCAATTTTTCGATATCTCCGTTTTGGCTAAGTAATTAGTATTTTCGAAAAATATCATTGGGTCCAATACCGGATTCGAACTTGTAACTCTCTTATACCTTTTCTAATTTTGCAAACTATGACCTAAATTAAGGATTAAGGGGCCACCAAAAAAAACCTATTGAATTTGATGAAAAATCTGAAAATTGGACATAACTCGAAAACAGTTCAATATATTTGAATTCTCTATACACCTTCCTCATGAATCACTCTGTCCATTAGTGATCTGCATGAAAATCCGTTATTTATCGCGAACAGACTGACGCGGCCAGGGATCTTGTTATATGATATGTACTACGTAGTGATACAGGATGGTTCATATAGCCAATGCAACACTAACAATATCTAGGTACCACTACAAGAGATATCTCATTCAAAATAATTCATCCGGTCGATATACAGGGTGTTTCAAAAGGTTATGCAATAAAAAAACACTTATAGTAGAGTTCAAATAAAGGCCACTTTGCTTAATAAACCCCTATGCGGAAATGGATCCCAAGGTAGCTAGGGCCACCCAATGTTGGCACTTAAAAATCGAATTATTTTGCGATTGACTTAATTTTTTGCATGACGTCTCCGATTGTTATCATGCTTCTTTGGTGAGTATTTGACACTTTTTCCTCGATCAGAGCGGAGTTATGGGGGGTCATGAAATGAAAATGCTTAAAACTTTTTGATGCGTATTTTTTTTTCGTGTTTTAAGGTTTGACATGTCTTCTAAAACTTGTTTTGCTACAAAAAAGCCCGGAATAGCTCTTGTCTAAAACCAACCGTTGACCTTTTACAATTACAAAAAAATGCCCAATCTGGGTCTCGAACCTCGAGATGAATTTCCTGGAGATGCAAGTTCGAGACACAGATTGAGCAAATTTTTTGTAATTCTTATTTGCCAAATACTCACAAAAGAAGCACAATAACAATCGGAGACGTCATGCAAAAAATTAATTTCACCGCAAAATAATTCGATTTTTAATAATTATTTTTTGATTTTGAAGTGCCAACTTTGGGTGGCCCTAGCTACCTTGGGGTCCATTTCCGTATAGGGTTTTATTAAGCAAAGTGGCCTTTATTTGAGCTCTACTATACGTGGTTTCTTTTTTTGCATAACCTTTTGATATACCCTGTATAACTAATATATGCACAACCTACATAAAAATCTTAACAGAACTCTTTATTTAATCCAAATAAGAACATCATCACCAAACCAAACAATGAAATTAAAATAAAACCTGATGCATGTATGTAATACCTATGTAAATTAGAAACCCTAAACCTAAGTAGTGAGGTTTCAGAAAGGAAGAAGGTATTTTGAATGGATGAGTTTAATTAAAAACCCATCACACCGGATATTTGGTGCTTATTGAAAATATCTTTCTGTGAAAGAAATGGGACCTAATAGTTCCATTAATTTAACTAGTGGTTCTGTGAAATATAGACCTCACTCTTTTAACGTCTGTAGAGTTGATTTTGTATGATTTTATGAGATCCCCTGATGTACCTATAGCTTAAAAATCTACGGAGACATAATAGTGTTATGCTTGGTTGTTTTTTAAAGTAGCCCCTCCTAAATTTTATATTAGGGGATCTCTGAAAAAAAAATGTAGGGCCCTCCTAGTAAAAGTTTATGGGGGCCCAACATGACTTGCGTCGTCACTGTTAATTGGGCATCAAAGGGCTGCCATTTGGCCCAAATCTCAATACCAACCAATTCACTGTATTTAAGCACAACGTCCAGCAAGGGTTTACTTGGTGGACGTGTTCATTGATATCTATAGTAGTTCTCTAAACTGTAGACCTCACTCAATTAGAATGACTACAATGAATCCCAATTCTATAAACCTAATAAATGGCCATAGTGTGTAATAGCCCTAACTAGTGGACGTAGCACTTGGAATTCCGAAAAGAAAGGCCGCATCAATAATAATAAATGTCCAAGGTGTCAAGATTAATCATTGTACAAAAAGATAAAGAAATAAAAGCCAGACCTCTTTTTTCTTTAATCAATACAAATCGAAATTAAAACTAAACTAGTATATGTAGGTAAGCTTGTAACAGAAAAGTATTATCATATTGACAAAAATAAGAAAAAGAAAAACCGTTAGCCCTCATTTTCAAGTCCCCTACACATATATGTATTAGGTACAGCTGAGCATTCAATTGCAAAAGGGTGCGGGATACATACATGCATGCTTGTTCCCCTGATAAAATAATTCAAAAAGGGGGGCTGTGATTAGACACATCTGCCCAGAACAAAATAATGGCTTCAGATCATCATGCAAGTTGCTTTATCATTAATTTCTGATGGGTTTTTATACGCAATATGTGTCATTTCTATCTATGCTTATACAACGCAACGAGTATGTTGACGTACTGATTGACTCATAGTCAACGTAGTTCCACGATGACTAAAGTTGTTTCGCTCGTGCTTCGCTACGATTCTTAAATTCCTATTTTTCTTTTTCAAGGACAATGAAATTGGGGGGGGGGAGTTTGGGTTTGTGTCTACTCTATATAGTACAACCTTTAAAAACCAACATTCCAAAATTTAAATGTATCGCCAGGGGCCTTAGAGATACGGTCATTCTGACTTTTTAGTATTTTCTAAATTTTATTTTGCCCGTTCCCAATTTCGAACTGGTAACTCTGGAATGGCTGGCCATACCTTTGCAGATAATGTCCTAAAATAAGGACTAAGCGGCCACCTAAAACTTTCTTGCTTTGAGTTGATATGTTGTCGCGACAAAATTGAAGATCGGACAAAATTCAAGTCGCGACAAAATTCATCAAAATCGGACCGCGACTGTCCGATTTTGGTGAATAAATTTGAAATTTGGCCGTAACTTGAAAACAGCTTGACATATTTTAGTTCTGATAATTTTCCAAGGGACGTAGAACATGATTTGGAGGGAGGGGGGAATTCCCATCACTTTTTCGCAATCTGTTACCACACAAGCTCTTACCATTCCTTTTTTAAACAGGATGAATGAAAATCGAAAGAAACGGTGCCTTCGATTGCACCCTAAAGATACCAAATTTCATCCAAATCGGTCAACGTGCCCACCAAAAAAGTGCCCATCACGACTTACGGCAGACAAACGGATTTTCTTTCTTTTTTTAGATTTTTGGNTTTTGGGGGGGGGGGGGGTATTTTTTTTGAGACGATTCCAAAGGTTTATTTTTGAAAATAATAAACCAATAGGTCATACTTGAAATTGTGAGATGTTACTTGAAGGTGGCATCCTCACGGACCGAGTTCAACTGAGCTGATGGTGCAGAATAATACAGAAAGTAACTCTGTAATATCACAATGTTTGTAACTCTTGTGATACTGAATATAATTAATGACATAACTATACTAGGATGCATAAACTCATCCTGTATGTGTATTGGGTGAGTGTGTCCTGTCTATAATTTGTAATGTGGTATTGGTATCCACATGTAAAATTAAAATTAATTGGAAATCGTTAGGTTGATCATATACAGAGGTCTCGCTGTGTGATCAGTAGGTATGAATTTATGATACCTATTGAAGAAGGACAAAATTACTGCCTTATCATTATTCACAAACCTACCTAATAACGGATCCCCCACAAAATCTGTGAACAGTAGACCTCACTCCATTCTTCCGATACGACTCATGAGCACTGGTATCGATACTTTGCATTCCATAATATAACCCTAGGTAGTCTGATGAGACTGAATCGGTTGTCGATAGTCTGACGACAGAGATGGTGGGAAGGAAACAACAGGTGCCTCTACCTCAAAGGTAGATCTCTACCAGTATAAATTAAATAGCCACCGGTAACTATTGCTAGAGAGATATGTTGGGACAGGGAGAACACCTAGTTTGGTTTTGAGCTGGGAGTTCTGTTTTGAGTCATTTTCAGTGGTAACAATTTACCAAAAAAAAATGTATTCTCTTTTGGCAATTTCTTTTATTGTTAGAATTATTTATGAACCTTTGAAATCTTTCTGTCGAAACGGTGCGGTTGGTTTCAATTTTTTTTGTCTGTAGTTTATGGAAAATATATTTGGAAACATAATTTGGGTAGCATCTGCCCAACCGGTTGAGCAGATGCTACCAAAATGAACACAGCAAATTAAATTTAAAAACGTATTCAAAAAATTGGAGCATAACATATATGCTCATACTACGAAGCATTTGTTTAAGTAAAAGCGTTTGCTTCGTTTTTATGCATACTATGCACTTATTGAATTGATGAAGTTATTGATATTGGTAATTAACTCTTCCGATAATTCGAAGGACATTGTTAGACCAATTTCACTTTTCACTAAAACTCTTATTACTTTGTTTCAGGACATTATGGGAGAATTTCATCGAACATACAGTAAGGTATGGTGGCCTAATCTAGAAGCAGAAAATAGTTTATCACCGTCAAGTAGTCCAAGTAGTTCAAATGGAAGCCATCGATCTCAAGATTCTGGATTTTCTGATTCTAGTAACTCTAAAAATATGGCTGAACAGTTAAGAAATTTCGCCCATACTCCTGATAGTCAAGTTCAGTCTAGTCCAGAACCTTATCCATGTGAAAATATTGTAGAAGAAGAGTGTGACGTTATTCTTCCAGAGAGCCAATATTCGGAAACACCAATTCGGTCTAGAAGACATTTGAAAACAAGTCCACAGGATAGTTCAAAACATTATAAAGATAAACAAAGATATAGTGGAGAAGGATCATCGAGTCTGATAACAGAGAAAAACAATAATAACGGAAAACAACATTCATTTCAACAAGATTCTCCAAACAAGATTGTCAGAGATCAAACTGAAATTGATGTTGATATTTGTAGAGGAAATCAAATTGAAAACGAAAAACTTAATTACTGTAGAAGAAAAGAGAATAGAAAATCTTTTGGTTTTCTAAGAAAATCTGAAAAAATACCAAAAGAGTATCGACATTCTGTGTCTTTAAATCTAGTCAATTGCCAAAACCAAGATATTGGTAATCCACGTTTATACCAAAGTTATTCAGAAGAATGCCAAAGACAACTTTTAGAATTACCGCATACACCTATTTATAGTCGTTTTCAAAATTGTAAACAAAATTCGGCTCAATCTGTACGTAATGGATTTAGTAACAATATCGAAGGAATTGAAAACCTACGGAATATTGATTCCGACAATAACTGTGTAAATAGTACTGAGCAAAGTCTTTCAAATGGGAGTTGTTATCCTAGAAGTTCTCAAAATGTTCAAAGCCAAAGGTTTTACTCCGATATGAATAGTGCTAATCTCAAAGATGAAACGCGTTCAGAATCAAGTAAATTTGAAATGGCTTCTTCGTCCCTGAACATGAAAGCAAATCAAAGATTGTCACTTCACGAAAGAAATAGTTTGATGTTAGAAAACCTAAATGAAAGTGATCGCCAACTGCTAGAAAATTTAACAGTAAATTATTTATCTAAACAATCTTCATTGGAAAAAGACGAAATTACGAATGAAAATTTGGACAAAAATATAGACAAGAAAATTATTTATGATAAAGTTAGTAAATGTGCCAACAATACAAACCTACACTCTCTATCATTAAACATTGTTTCAACTAATTTCGACGAACCATCAAATCTGAATCATACATTAGATAATGCGAAATACAATTTCATTCCTGTTGAACCTAAAAATAATCTGGAAAGATATCAAACATTCACACAAATATGTGACCAAGACTCCAACTGTTTTATCAGAGAATGTGACAATTCTATGATTGACGAATCTGGTTTGAGTAACGTTACAAATTCTCAGGGTCAATTGAGTATGATGGATGAAAGTATGGGGGAATCAACAAGCAGATGTAATACATTGCAAACACAGGATTCTAGAATGGCGGAAAATAGTTTTAACTCTTCAGGAGCATCGTACTATTTGAGTAACTCAAACACACACGAAATAAATGATTCCCATTCTCAAACAAGTCAGAGGGAATATTTGTCTTCAACGTTTCATGATGCAAGAACGCAAGCAACATATAACAGTGTGTCAAATGAATTAGAATCAAAGAAAATCAATTCTAGTCAAGAATGTTGTTCAAAAACTGTTCGGGACGTTATACAAACAAATGTAGAACATTCTCTACTTTTTGGTTCCATCAATTCTGTTCTATCAAGACTTAACACAGATCAATGTGATGATCACCATTCTTCCTTTGATGAATCATATACAGAAAATCAAGCAGGCCAAAAAGTTTCCATTCGGGAACAATCAAATCGTCAAAACTGTGCACAAAATGTAAAACTGGGAGAAGGATTTCAAGTCAAACATAGTAGAACCCAACAAGAGATTGCAGAAAATTGTAGACAGTCATTTAGTCCAACGAACAGCAAGCATTTCTTGAATATAAAAGTCAAACGAAGTTCAAGAAATGAGAGTAATATTGAAAGAGCCAGACGAAGTAGAAGTTTAGCAAGAAACCGACATTCAACCAGTTTTGAGAATCAAAGTATAGAACATGCCAATGACATTCGACGCTGTAAGAGTTTAAACAATATTGAAATGGAACAGATGGCGGATTTCAAAGTTCCAAAAAGTTTAGTTTCTGGGAAAGACTTAGAATTACCAAAATGTAAAAGTTTCCTTCAATCAAATTTAGATTTGATAGAACCACCACATTTTACTTCTACACCTAAAAAAATCTTACCATCAAAGGAAGTTGAATCTACCAGAAGGAAATCTATTACGAGTGAAAAAACTCAAAATAATAGGTAAGTGTGCTTCATGAAATACCCCTAGTAGTGTGTAGCTATTTCAAAACTTATTTGATTTCACCTCATAACGGGTTAACCCATGACGGAGATGGAGCAAGCCCCTCACACTCCGTCATTCTGTTTTGGATTATTATTTATAATAACGAACAGCTCCCATGGCTGAGTGGTCAGTGCACTAGTCTTGCACTCAGGAGACCCAGGTTTGAATCCTGGCAGGGGAAATAATTTTTCACTCTAGTTTGGACTATTTGGATGTTTTCGTGGCTCACTCAACCACGTGAGGACAATGGGTAGCTATAGAGATTAGTGCTCATAGCGACCCAACAGCATTGTAGTTAAAGTTGAAAAATTCTAGGTAATTGGATAATGAATAGATATTGGGAAAATTCTACAATGCTGCAGTGAGCATAATAAGACAAAGAAACAGCATTTATCTATTTTATTTATTGAAAGATTCCACTCCACGATCTTTCTTAAAGCTGTTTATCTTTTTGTTTCACGATAACTGATTCTCGATCGCTTTTTGTTCCACGATAATTGACTCTCGAACGCTTTTCCTTTTACAATAACTGACTCTCGAACGCTTTTCGTTCCACGATAACTGACTCTCGAACACTTTTTTCTTGGTTTGGACATTTATTTAAATTTTCTGATCAGCCTTTGAGACCTGTGACCACATGGTGGACATTATTCCCGAGAGTGACTGAGCCTACAATTCACAGAACTACAATACTTACAGAGGCATGGCTGGTCAGGACCCCATGGAACCCCTGGGTACGGCCTTCTAACAATACCTCTTCAAAAATGTTTTTTTTTCCTTTCTTTTTTCTTGGTTGGCGAGTTCCAAGTTTTATATAGTACCTATTACATATATAAATAAAGCAGATTCTTGAGGAACTGAATTTGAAGATATCGAGGATAAGTCGATCTGCATAGCTTAAATAGAGGGTACAGGTCCTACTCGTCAATGCTCTTCCTTAGTCTAAGGGGGTATGTCGTACACCTGTCTTCATCACTCTTCCTCAGCGTCCTTCCAATTAATGAAAAATATCCATAGGTACCAAAATAACGTCAACTTTTAGTGTGGGCTGTTGCTCATTATCTGATTTGTCTCTAATTATGAATACCAATTAGTAGTCCAGTGAGCTATAGAAATCACTCACTTAAAATGGTCACCATGTGGCCCCGATTGGCCAAAAACTAATCAGTGAATTCTATGAAGGTCATAAATGTCCATACCAAGTTTCATCAATATCAGGACATCAATAGTGTTCATTTATTACCTTGGTACAAAGAGACAAACAAAATAAAAATCGTGACCTCACTTCATTTGTTCAATTAAGTACATAACTATACAATGGACCGATTTCGTAAAAATCGGGTATGCTTAGTCAAATATTACCCCAAGTAAGATTCTAACAACCGAAATTCTATAATTTGGTTGCTATGATTTTTGACAAATTACGTGGGCACTTTTGTTTTCATTAATTATTGTGATCACATAAAGTCTGTCTTTGGACTCAGGGTCAGGTTCAACCGAGACCAACACTGTCATCCAATACTCTTAAACTTTATGAGTTGCGTGTGATCGACCGAACGACGGGGTGCCTTGCTATTTAGAAATGTGGGCTGGGCTGTAGTTTAATCATGATTATCTGCAGCTCATGTTGTCAGTCTGGTGTGTTAATTTATGCTAAATCAGCCGAACGAGACAGTGGCGGCGGAAGGGGTACCGTAGGATCCAAAAAATGGGGGGCCCGAAGGGGTCTCTTGAAATAATGAAAATGAATATTTTTTTCTGAGGCCCCTTCATCGGGTAAAGGTGGGGCCCCGGACATTAGGTCATGTATAACAAGGAAAGTGATAGATCCAAGGCATATAACGTGTTTAGGCGGTCCTTTTGGCCATGTATCTGCAAATACCTTTAAGAAGCATAAGCGATGCCCTTGATGAACCAAGGGTAAAATCCTTCAGGTGGATCTTTGATTCATGTATAACTTTATTATCCCTAGGGAACATCTACAAACCCCCGGATGGACTCACAACTATGGTAACCTAGCTTAAAATCTAGGTTACCATAGTTGGTTATAACGGGTAACGGGGATGAACTGTCCTTTTCCCCAGTTTTTTTTAAAGTAGACACCACAAAGTTTTCGAGAGGGTATCTGTGGGAAAAATTGTAATTTAAAGTTTTCGGGGTCCCCAACATGACTTGCGCTTTCACTGGAATGAAACATTACCGGCACAACAACACAGTCACAAAATATGTCAAGTTCATGGGGAGAATAAAGAAAACCCAAAATGGCACTTCTCAATCTCTATATATTTCTACGCCCAAAACAAGTTTCAGACATCAAGGAACTGAATTTGGTTCCGTGGCTGCATTAGTGAACGGTAAGAACCGTGTAAATTCGCTCATCCCGGAGTAGTACTTTCCAATTTTGATGTTTCGGTGTTGAAAACGACAATATATCGGAGACAAACTAGAAAAACTCAATTTTCATATTTTTTATCGGGTTATTATATATATATATACATTTGGGGGTCTATTCTTGGTCATTTTACTTTATCTCCTTTAGTTTGCCCAGGAGAAAATTGCCCAAAAACGACATTTTTAACGGTAACTCGCTTCCAATTGAACTGGAAGCGTGTGCCAAATATCAAGTCTCTAGGTTTAGCCTTCGTGGAGCTACGGTGATTATGAGTCCGTTATTCTCCCAATTGGGCCTGCGTTTTATAAGTATAAATAATCAATTTTTTATCATTTCCAGATCTACAGACCCGCCAGTCAGTCATTGGCTAAGAGAACTTGCCCAAAGATATGATGCCGAATACATGACAGCGTTCCAAGCGAAAGCCTTGGTCTCCGAACGACTTAATCAAAATAATGTGATGACCGGCACGGCTTCCCAATACATCCTAAATTTACAAGATACCATCCGAACGATTTCAAATGAATTTACAAAACTTTTGAGGTATGTATATTTCAGAAAAATTTGAGGGCCCGAATCGGTAAATGGTCCATTCTTCGAGGATTCTAGACACTGATTAGGTAAGCAGCTATATTTTAAAAAAATTTAAGCCTCTAGCTCTTACCATTCTCCTTTTAGACAGCAATACTGAAAACCGCTAAAAAGAGGCAAAAATCACCTAGGGTGTATTCGATTGCACCCAAAGGTTTCAGGGCAAAATTAGAGCCCGGATGAGACCTATATACCAAATTTGTTCAACGCTAAGGCAAAAGTGCCCATCACGGCGTACGGCGGACAAACGGATTTTTTTTTTATTCGATTTTTGGATTCTACGTACCTTGAAACGTATAATATCAAATGTTGAGGGGGGTAATATTGTTTTTTTCGTGACGATTCCAAAGGTTCATCATTGAAAATAATAAACCAAAAACCTAAATTGACTTCAATCATATATCATATTAATAAAATATTGGAAAACCCCTCCAAACAGTCTTGTGTTTAATTTCTTTGTCTAGGGGTGCTTGTAATTTTTTTTTATTACCTAAACCTAAAAAGGTACTTTTATTATATTTACCCATTCATCTGGTGTATGCTAGCACGCGTCATGCGCCCTACAGTCTGGTGATCTCATAGGTCCATGCCATCTGGTTTAGAGTTGTCACGGAGTTTGATTTTCATTGTTATGACCACGTGGCTCATTGCAATAATAGTAGTCCCTCATAGAGGAAGTAAATACTTTGTTTAAGATTGTTTCCTTCCTTGTGTATCTATTAACACCTGGATCGGGGCTAATAATATCATCTGAGGTTGCTAACAGGCCCGAATTTATATTTTTAGAACTGGGGGAAGATTAATGTGTTCCATTAAAAAGGCCGATGTTAAATGCGCATGACTTTTTTTGCTCAATTACCGTTGGCTCCCCTTGTGTACGCAACTGTCCGGAGCATAGTGGGTAGGACGCCTGACGGGTTATCCATTTTGATTCTATACGTACAGTATGTTCAATAAATTACGCTATACGTACAGTATGTTCAATAAATTACGCTATACGTACAGTATGTTCAATAATTCACCCTACACGTACAGCATGTTCAATAAATTACGCTATACGTACAGTATGTTCAATAAATTACGCTATACGTACAGTATGTTCAATAAATTACGCTATACGTACAGTATGTTCAATAATTCACGCTATACGTACAGCATGTTTAATAAATTACGCTATAGGTATAGTATGTTCAATAAATTCCACAGTATGTTCAACAAGTTTATAAGCGAAATATTTTATGACATGACTGTTAGCGTTATAAAATCATACCCAAAATCTTCAGGAAAACTATAAAATGCATTCTGTGCTAGTTCATATTCATATAACATAAAATATTACAAGCTGCATTATATCTATATTGAAAACAATATGGATTCTGTTAGAATTAAATTTAATAAGGAACTACATGAGATCTAGAACACACGGATAACAAAATAATTGCAAGTAGGTAATTATAATCCTCACCTGAATTTGAATTGTGAAGAACGGAAGAATGCAAAACTTGGGAAACATTGCATATTCATTAAGAATAACGGAACTAAATTAAAATAGGTAAATAGGTAATTATTATTAAACAGCCTTATATAGTAGCTCAGTTGGATGAGGTGGTATATTCGGCTGTTGGTTCGAATCTCCATTACCCAATCGTTCCAGACACGAACTGTCGTAACTGAAAAATCTCCACTTTTCAGAGAGCCAATTTTTTTTTTTTTTTTTTTATCTACACGAAAGTTTGTGTTTGGAAATTTGTCTAAGAATCTGAAATGATTTTCACTATTAATTGTTATTATGTGTCATTTTCCGCTATCTAGGCGCACGGGGCAGGCCATATTCCGGACTGACGCACGCAGTGCGTATATTTACACGAAGGGCTTCACACCGTATTCCGGTATTCCCTACCCTCCTAACTTTTCTTCTGATTATAAAAATGACTTGAAATTTGGAATATAACATAATCACCACTATGGAATGTCACATAGGAAATTTAAAAGCCTCAAGATAAAATGTTCAAAAGATACAGGGGTACAAAAAGTCCTAATTTTACTACTCAATCATTCAATCACTCATCAATATTATGAGGCACTTTCCATGGAGCTAGAAACACGAAATTTGGTGGAGGTGTGTATTTTGACCTATTTATTTTTACAAATATATTTTCAAAAATCAATGTTCTTATTTGCAGGCAAATTGAGAAGTACAAATGGGAATTAATTGGTCCTTTATCTCAAAGTCTAATTGGCCACATCAAGCAATTCCTGACCGCAAACAATGTAGAATCTGCTATTATGATGGAGGAATGTGAACTCTTCAGAAGAGAAGCTTTCAAGGAACCCGTCAACAGTGAACAGCTAAAAAAACAAATTTCTAGTCTTGGAAAATCTTTTGCTATTGTAGTTGATCAAATTTTACTAGATCAGATAAAAGTAAGTACATAGTGAACAGTCATTTTTACTAAAACTGATAAAAGTAAGTACACAGTGAACAGTAATTTTTACTATCACTGATAAAAGTAAGTAGGTACACCCTGTAAATTGTGGCCTCAAAAAAAAAAAAAAAAAAAAAAAAAAAAAAAAAAAAAAAAAAAAAAAAAANAAAAAAAAAAAAAAAAAAACACAGTTTTCTCGTTTATATTATGTTTCGCCATAGGACATAGAGGCATGGCCGTTCTGCGTTACCCGATGTGACTTACCAAATTTGGTTAATAAATTGGAAATTTGACTGTAACTCGAAAACGATTTTATTTTTAGTTATGACGATGATGACCCAATTTCACCTCGTTCCTACGATTTGACGCAATTCGATGATTTTCTCTGATCGCAGGTCTATACCGATAAACCATATACAATTAATTACTTACAAAATATTCTCGGATCGCTTGCGTAGAGTGTTTGAAATTACCTATTTTCATCAACTTTGAAGGGGCTCGCGTTATAAAAATGACATAGGTCTCGCGAAAAGTTAATCCGGCCCTGACTATCTCAGATATTTCTACATTTTTTTTGTTCTTCAAATCTGAGGGGGGGGGGAATCGCCCCCTCTGTATCCGCTACTGTTTTGAACTTCCTCTTCATCATGTTTGATTTGTTTTATTGCAGACATTAATGTCAACATTGGAGAGTACCAAGAATTCCAACACAATCATTGCAACATTGGGTAATCTCACCAAACTCGGCCTGGACTCTTGTCATCTTGGCACTCTCGTATCTCGGTGTAATGGAATTCGGACAATATTAAATGTATGTCTTCAAGTACCTTGTATTCATGTGACTATTTGTACGTTAAGAAGTATTGCTGTTCTTTGCTCAAGTGTGGCATGCATAAGAGAATTAGAGAAGGTAAGTGTCAAAGAAACTAGCAAATTTAATAAATACTAGTATGTGGTAAGGGTTGTCCGTTCCTATACCACATCCCAAACGGTAGCAGATAGCGAAAAATTGATGGGAATGAAATCCCCCCCCCCCTAAAAAAATGGTCTAGGACAGGGGTTCTCAACTTTCTCTTACCAAGTACCACTTGGTATTTTTTTGGATTTTTGAAGGACCACCACCCTGGGTGGTTGTATAAAGGAAAATATAAAATAAATTCAGAAGCGATTTATGATTTTTTATAAAATTAAACAGTAATATACATAATATGATAATTATTATGTTATTAAGATATGAGAACATAATTCCACAAAGAAGCTGAAGTTAAAAAATACAAATGTACCTGATGAGATGGAAAACATAGTGGCGGAGTGAGTAGAAAGATGGGGAGGGGGGTTGAAACCACTTCCTCCTGTTCTGATGAGATTACGTACTACCTACTCCTATCAGAAACAATTGCTTCAATATCAGGCTGAATATTACTAATTTTTACGCCAATGTCATGGGACACATCTAATTTACTTTTGTTTTTCTTCTTTTTTTTACATAATGCCTACATTTATTTTATCATATTTTGTGTACAACTGAAAATGGCTTCGCGTACCACCTGAAATGGGCCCGAGTACCACCGGTGGTACGCGTACCGCCGTTTGAGAACCCATGGTCTAGGACCCCAGGTACATTATCACAACTAAAAATGTCGTTTTAGAGTTACGATCATATTTTCAACTTATTGACTAAATTCAGCAAGTCACGGTCCGATATTTTTAATTTTGTTAACATATCAACCCAAAGGGAAAAAGTTTTAGATGGCCTTTCAGTCCTTAAAATAGAACATAGTTTGCAAAATTATAGCCAGCCATTTCAGGGTTACAAGTTCGCAAGCGGGATCAGGTAAGATAATATTTTGAAAATAGATACTAATCACCCAAAGCGGCCATACCTCTACACACCTGGCGAAACATATAAACGAGAAATGTTTTTCTATTTTCAGTGTAACGGAATTCAAATTCTGGCGGATATAATTTGTGATGAACACAGAGATGAGACAGTTCTCAGTGAAGCGATTTCTGTGCTGGCTCAGATCACCGCACCATGGCTGGATGACAATCATAATGTGCAAGGACTAAATAAATATGTGGACGGATTTGTGTATTCACTGACCAGTAAGTGACACTTTGTCGGTATTTGGTTTGGTACCTCTTTTACTATACAATAAAGAATTGTGATCGGGGAGATGAATGTGCATAGCAAACCTGTGCCATTACAATAAAGTATTGTGATCGGGGAGATGAATGCCCATAGCAAACCTGTGCCATTACAATAAAGTATTGTGATTCGGGAGATGAATGCCCATAGCAAACCTGTGCCATTACAATAAAGTATTGTGATCGGGGAGATGAATGCGCATAACAAACCTGTGCCATTACAATAAAGTATTGTGATCGGGGAGATGAATGCCTATAGCAACCCTGTGCCATTACAATAAAGTATTGTGATCGGGGAGATGAATGCCCATAGCAACCCTGTGCCATTACAATAAAGTATTGTGATCGGGGAGATGAATGTGCAATATGTGCATAGCAACCCTGTGCCAGCATTTTAATAAATTTGGAAAAAATCAAAGTTATTGAATAGTGTTAGATATCGGAAAATCTTACAATACAGCAGTGTCACCGTAGATGTGACATAATAACATAAAGAAGCAGCATTTTTTATTGTGATCCTGCAAAACATAATTTTGCTTAAACTTTATTTGGCGTCTGACAAGAACGCAAATTCCAAATTAAAGATCAAATATGTCATTTTCTCTGACAAATTATTTGATATACCTACAACAGCTGCGTCGGTGAGTGCTCTCTAATAAAGCCTGTTGCTTCTGGGCCATTTTTACACTATTTTGGGTCATTTTTTACTTGTATAAAATGTTGCTTTTTCGATTTAATCAACAAATAAATTTCACAAAATCACTAGTAATATTGGTATATAACAATTTCTAATGTTTCAGAATTAATGCGAAAACAATTGAATAGCGAAACGTTGCTTCTCATCGCTGCCGCTTTGGCGAATTTAAGTTTCATGGAAATACAAGCAATTTCGAGTCTTCAGAAATACAACTCGATAGGTATGCTATGGTATAGATAATTTAGTTTTCTAGGCAATCCACAATAATTGACAGTATTAACTGTTCATCACAGCAATACAATGAAGTTGATCATATAGACGTTTAAAAAGAAGAAAACCTCATGAGCTCCATCCCTAAGTTCTCCAGGGGGGCCTTTAGACTATATATACTATATAGCTTCAACATTTCTCCCAAACATCTGCGGTGTCCCCGGTAGACCCAAAACAAAGTATTTCCCCTCCACATATTAATTCCGACCGTAGATGTGAACCTAAATATGTGTTGTTAAAGGTTGCCGGGGGGGGGGGCGACATGATTTCGCCGCCACTGCAAACAGACTTTTCAAGAAAAATCTTGGAAATAAAACCAGACTTCACTTCTGTCTGTCAATTAAATCCAAGTGTTAAGTTTACAGATTTTATTTTGCAGATATCTTACTAACTGCAGTTCGGAAGTTGGCATGCAGAGCAAGTGTATTTCTACAAGAACAAACTGCTACCTTGATTGCAAACATGGCAGCTGTTCCTGAAGTGAGGCCCAATCTAGGACAGCACAGAGCGGTGGTTGCTCTGTTATGTTTCTTACAAATTAGACATTCGCCTTTACAAAGAGCACCAGAAATAATGGCCACGGAAAGATTGCAACATAAGGCTGCCATTGCTTTATCCAGGTAATACATTGCATCTTACAGTATTAGGGCAGGCCTGGCGACAGGGGGAGGGGTTGATTCCAACGAACCCAGTTTGGTCACTCCATACTCCAATTTGAACGAAAAAAATATATGTTTGAAAAAAAAAAAATTGTGAAATTCTCAAACTCATTTGTCACTATGATTCAGTTATCAGTTTAACGCAAACATTTGTAAGAATTTCTCAAGAGAAACACAATGATTATTCCGAAGATTAACGTAAAAAGACGAAAAGCGTGAGGTACTTTTGAATCTGCCATCCACAAGGTCAAATAAAACTTTTATTTAATAAGGCACTATTAGTTAATGTACATCACAAAAACTGTGATATACATTAACGATATTCGAATAAAATCCCTAGATTACAAAACTCCCACTCACTACAGAGACAAATTATTAAAACATGACTTGGCCCAACCGGGATCTAATAAAGGTTGAACACTGAACTGCCTGCTAAACAGGTCAAATAAAGCTTACATTTGCCTAATAATAGAAACACATGGGAGTGGAGTGTTCATCGAAAGCTTATCTCTTTTCTCTATCTTCGACCCCCCCCCCACCACAAGACGAAAGGGCAAAAACCTTTTTGCCCTTTTAGTGTGGTGGGTATGTGCTATATTTTGACGTGCTAAATTTGTTATTGTGGAGAAACAATAATAATCAATAATTCAACATTTTAATTTTCATTTTGCTCTCTCGACCCCTTCTCTACACTAGTAAGGTTTGGTACACTATGTTTAATATTACTTTCCTCATTATTTACTTTATTGATAATATTATATTGTATTTTTAAATAAATTAATTAAAGGCATAATTCTGCAAATAACAATAAAAATTATATAGGTACCTAACACGTGGGGTAGAATTTTGATTTTTTGTGAATAAATATTTTTGATTTTTCGTTAGTAACTTTTTTCGTGGAATTAGAATAAAGTCAATATTCCAGGAATGTTCATATAAAAACACGTCAAATGACTTTGCCATTTAAATTTCAGAACCTATAGATTAGGCGGAGATAAGGGCACTACCTGTCACCAAACAGGTCGTGCCAGGCAGCATTTTGCTGTATCCTGTACAAAAGTGTGTTTGTGTCATGGCGTGAATGAAAATTTTATCAAAAAAAGATGGTTCCAGAATTATTATTAATTTAAAATTATTTATTAATTAAATCATTTGTTACATATTTCAGACTGTGTAACGACGTAGAAATCGCTCGTCAAGTTGTTGAATTACAAGGTGTAACGCGATTGGTTAAATTGTGCAAAGAAGAACGAGAACGAAATCATAGCGATGGTGTATTGGTGGCCTGCTTGGTGAGTCACAGACAGAAACCTTTCTCATTATGTCAATGACTATTCTTCTTAAAATTTTGGCTTTATACAGCGTGTCCTAAGAAAACAAGTAATCCTTTTAATTACGTATACTAGAGCTCAAAGAAAGGCTAATTTGCTAACCATGTGTCCAGAAAACCCCCTCTATGCAAAAGGTCCGAATAATTTTATTGAAGGTCCATTTTTCCGTTCGCGCCTAAAACTCGCAAATGTATTTTGGTGGGTCCGGAATTTTCCAGATATAGAGTGAAATATTCTTAGTACAGCTTTCTTACTTTACTTGGGTGGGAAAGATTTGGGTGGCATAATATATTATTCTACTTTGGGGACGCCAGACAAGATATTGATAATGGTGGCCCCTTCCTTGTCCTGCAATAATGTTAAGGGATAAAAATCATGAGGATTCAATTTCATGGGTTGGCTGGGTTTGAACTCACACCCTACTGTTTACCAGTCGGAGCGTCTTACTACTACTTCACCAACACTTAATATTCGTAGTAGCTCGGATTTATCAAGTTTTCCACATCCTTTATGAGTTTGGAGTAGTAGATCAAATATCACCCCGTAGTAATGTATTACACTAAAAACATTCCGAAATAAATGAACATCAGAAATAAAATTTAAATTTTTATTGATTTTCAGGCGGCTTTGAGAAAAATTACAACAATTTGTGGGACTGACAGTGTTGAAGAATTGAATGCCATTGAACTTGTGGAGCCAAAATTGTATGACTCGTTCATGCTGTATTCAACCAAACAAGAAAGTTACGTTTAATATATATTTGTCATTAATACAGTAACCGACACAATTAGCAGCCCACCCAGTATTTTCCTTAACAACAACACAAAATCATATTTATCTACATCTATTTTAATACATCCTGGCATTTTATTTCCTACCTAGAATTATGATTTTTATTGAGAAAATCGATAATTATTGGGAGGGCTAATCGAGCAGACCAGCGTATGAAAGAAGATAGCCCAAATGATAATGAAAGATATTCATCTTTTAAAATTTTACTTACCAAAATGAATGGTATCTACATACCAAATATCATCTATATTGATCAACACTAAGTGGCAAAATAATTTTTTATTCGATTTTTAGTTTCTACCTACCTTGAAACGTAAAATATAAAAATTTTGAGGGGAGTAATCTTTTTCGTGATAATTCCATTTATTATTGAAAATAATATTAATAGCCTGTTTTGTTATTAAACTTAGTAAAAAATTAATCACTTTTTTCTCATTTTTCTTTTTCTCTATGACATAATTCTCAAGTCAAAGAAAACGAGATCCCCACCACTTTTTAATTTACATAAATTTGAATTATCTAAATTTTTTAAAAGTGATAAAAAAAACACCAAAAACTGCTATCAAAAAGTAAAATTTTGGAGAATAGAGAAATTCCTCTAGAATTTGAACTGACCCTGAAAATTTGAATTGACCGTGAAAGGTCTACAAAAATGTTTTTACAAATCACCTCTATAGTAAGCTTATTCCCAATGTTTTTACTAATAAAAAATAGGTTTATTATTGAATTAGGAACCATGTCAAGTAAAACCAAAAAGGAAGTGTCATCAATCAATTCTTTCCATTATTATTGAATTAGGAACCATGTCAAGTAAAACCAAAAAGGAAGTGTCATCAATCAATTCTTTCCATTGTTTTCTTTTAGAAATGTATTTTGTATTATTTTTAATATAGATATTTATACCTACATTTTATATTGCTTTAAATAAACTATTTTTTATACATTTTATATATATTTTTAATTCATGAAAGGTTTATCTCAGGCTCCAAAAATCATATTCTATAGAGGGTGGTCTACAAAAACATTGCAAAAATTTAAGAGGTTATACAAATATACAGTCAATTTTTGCTTGGTTTTCAAGATGGCGGACATTTTACGTTTTTTCCAAAATCTTGTACAACTTTTTATTTTGCTGGGGGGAGTAACTCAAAATGTGCGCCATTTTGAAAACCAAACAAAAATAGAATGTATAAACTCTTCAATTTTTGCAACATTTTTGTAGAAACAAACATAATTTAATTTCAGGAATAGACATTGATATATTTTTTTACACTCTTTACAAAGAACAGAGTTCAAGTTGAAGTAAAACTTTGAGGTGCAGAAAAAAAACAATGCATGTAAATAAGAACGTCAAAGTTATAAAAATATAAATGTTCTTTAATAAAATTTAAAATATTAAAAATAATCTTAATATTACAATAATAATTAATGCAGTTATACAGGGTGAACAAGTGTCGGCCAGGGGTGAGTTTTTTAAAAACAAATGAAAATTCATGTGTTTTTCAGTGGGATTCATTTTGAAGGGATTTTTTTGCCGGCCTTTGCCGGTTCGAAAAAATCTATATAAGTTATATTCTATAAGTACACCCTGTATACCTAAATTCTCGAAAGAGGCTGACAATTATATTGGTCGAAATCGAGCTATTTTTTTTCAAGAAAAAGAGATTTTGATGTTATGTCAACAATGTCACCAATTTTTTCATCGAATAATGGTCGGATCCACTAATCTTAAGATAATAGGAGATCTGATAGAAAGGTAATGATAATGTCCTCAGTGTGGGCGATCTGGAAATACTTGTTTTACTTTCTAGTGTTTTACGATGACCGGTTCTACGCACAGGGATTACTGAGAACACATGCTATCACAGTCCCAGCCAAGGGACCATCAAAACCTTGTTGGTATCCTCATATTAACCTATTTCTAGGTTCAAGTTTGAACACTTGATTTTAAAAGGAAAACGTCACAACAACTGTAGTATTTTACAAACGTATGTTAAGGGAATTCGATGTTAAAAAAAAACACAAAAGGTAAAGTCCGTATTACCTTAAGAGCACTGAGGCAGAAGAAAGTTCAATATAAATTTAAGCGTGGGTTTAACAGCAACAAGAAATTCCACAATAAATATCAGTAATAGTGGTTCCAAATTTTTCTGAAAAAAATGGAACTTGGTCTTTTTTTAATGATATTTTTTTTTTTTGTGAATTTTATGATATCTTCAATAAGATGTTTTGATTGGAAAATTATAAACCAAACTGAAAGTCAGAATGAAGCTGAATAATATCTGAATATTGTGGACCCGACTCTTGCTCGCAGACAGACACATACATACTTATCTAATTGTATAGCACACACTTTTCCACATATACAAGGAAAAACAAATACATGTTCTTATGGGAGATTTCTCGCTGTCTGCTATGCAAAAAGGTAAATAAGTAAGAGGCTGTCTTCGAGCACAATAAAGATATATTTATGATCCTAAATATTAATCTCAATAGTAATTATTAATAATAAATCTCACATCACGTAATTCTAGCGAGTAGGTAATAACGAAACAAACAATTAACTATAATAAGTACAAATTAGAAAAAAATTGGGCACAATGGTGAAATTGTGTTGGTGGTGACGTGGTAAGACGCTCTAACTGGAAAACAGTAGGACGTGGTTTCAAACCCAGCCAACCCATGGGAATTCATCCTCATGAATTTGGGATATATACCACGAGTAGAGTGGCATAAAAGGGGCCGGGATTATCACCATCTAGTCCGGCGTTTTCAGGGTAGCATAATATGCTATCCAACACTTCCACCACCATCACCAAAGTAAGTAATAGTAAAATTGACATTAGGAAAATTTTCTCTACCACGGTCATCCTTTGGAAGCAACTACAAGCACACATTACTACGAGTGATTTCAAGAGACTACACGCAACAAGACTTCAAATAGAATTGGTCGCTTGAAATCGCTCGTAGTAGCGTGAGCTTGTAGCGACTATATGCTACAAGGCTTCAAATGGAATTTTCCGCTCGTAGTGGCGTGAGCTTGTAGCCACTTTTGAAGCGTTGTAGTAACTGTATGCTACAAGGCCTCAAATGGAGTTTGTCGCTTGAAATCGCTCGTAGTAGCGTGAGCTAGTATTTTAGCTTCCTTATGGAATGTTCGCCCCTTTCATTCTCAAAATACATGGTTTAGTGGCGTAGAAGTAAGACGCTCTGGCAGGTTAACAGAAGGGCGTGGGTTCGAACTCAGCAAACCCATTGAATTTCATCCTTATGAATTAGTTATTTAGCATTATTGGAGGACCAGGAAGGGGCCGAAATTATCAATATCTAGTCCGGCTTCCTCGAAATAACATACTCTTCAACTCCCATCACTACACTATCTGCGATGATTACAGAAAGGAAAGAATTAATGGTGAAGAATTAATGGTGACATTAGGAAACGGCTATTCTTTGGAAGCGACTACACGCTGCAAGGTTTCAAATTAGGTTTGACGCTGGTAGAAGCGTGAACTTATAGTCGCTTCCTTATGGGATGGTTGCCCCTTCATTCTGAAAATAATTAACTAGGGTGTGTTGAGGAATAAAAAATATTTTGATCTTAAAGAATTGAGATCGTGTTTTGTTAATTTTGGAGGTTGAAAGATTTTCATTGTGATCAGTATGCCACATGCATGGGATCAGAGAGACGTGTGTTCCCAATTCTGAGCAAAACTTATAATTAGCAAATCAAAAATGACTGAATTTTTTTTTCTTACAAGAATAAAAATTTAAGAAGAGACCTAACAGGAACATAAAAAAATAAAAATAAGGTACGGTAAAAGTGCCACTAGGGGGCACCCTCAATATGGTGGTCCGTGTGTTATAGTTTATGGCCACATCTTCTCATACATTTTGTAAAAATAGGGTTCTAGTGGGCTCCTAGGCATACCAATTTCGTGTGTTAGGAGATAACATACAATTATACAGTGGCTATTCCTACAAAGCAGGGGCGAATACAGGTCTCAAGTTGAGGGAGGACGATCGGAGCTCCAACTTATATTCGACATAGGAGTAAGTTGTAATCATAAACAATAAATTTTAGAAAACCGTTTCCATGACAGCCGTATACTCCGCGGATCACAAAACCCCACTCACTACAGAGACAAATTAAAACGATCTTGTTTTTTATTTGTTTCGAGGAATAAAAAACATTTTGGAGTGTCTTAAAAGAGTTAAGATCGTGTTTTGTTAATATTCGAGGTTAAAAGTTTTTTTACGACATGCCCCAACGAGAATCTAATGATGACCCTAACAACAAGCTCCTATAGCATTTGGATAGGTACCTTTACAAAACAATAGCAACACATCGGAGTAGGGTGTGATCATTAAGGGTGCATCAAAAGCGTATCTCTTTTCTCTATCTTCGATATACATGTATTCCATTTCAATTTATAGTTCGATTTGCGATTTATCGTTTGGCAACTACGCTCTCTCAATTCTCGTAAATCAAACTATAGTTTTTATTGATGGTAATGGTATGACTCCAGAGATTATTAAAAAGTTCCACTTCAAAAAGATCCGTATCGGATGAAACACATCTTACACATCGAGTTTCTCCTTGCAAAAAAATGTTTCAACTCCAATAATTTTAGTCACGAAACGCCACTGCCATTACATATACATTTGAACGGGACCTATTGGCATAGCAGTTTACAATTTATGAAACGATGTGGCCACTTCTGGTACTTTGACCTTATCAAATTTATAATAAACAATAAAATTATCTTCTGGTAACTTAATGAACGGAATGAATTCACATCTAATTGGCTTTGCCTCGCCTTCTCATTCGACAGTAACACTCTTAGCTAAGTTCCTTGGACAGTCCACATTGCATCCTTTCAGAACTGCAATGTGGTAGGATAGCAGTTGCATTGGAATGACGGTGAGAATGCCCTGAGAAGAAACAAATATATAATTATATATTTTTTAACTACTAGCTGGGTACTATTTCACAATAAACTACAAGACAATATTACAAGTATCAAGACTAGTTGTGTCCGATTCAAACTATAATGCTGGTCACATTTTGGTCCGGTAAGGATAACAGTCAAGCACTAGTCGAATCCTATTACAGTCACGATCAGTCTTGAAGCAATTTTTGTCGGAAAGAAACCGAACTAATGACGAAAAAAATGTAATATTCTCCTTCTGTTAAATCGCGAGTATGATTATACCAACCATATCAGACCGAGACTGGACCGTCATGGTAGTGTGACCGACAACGTAGTGTGAATTGGCCCTTATGGGTTTCGTATTCAAATAAATGACTTAATTGTCATCTGCATAACAGGCAATTGTTTTTTTTTTAACCAATCCTAGCTCTACTAAAGATATGATTTTTTTTTAAATTTATTTATTAAGGTGCAATTTACAATTAATTTACTTAATCTATAACTAATTACACCTTTGTGATATTAATCAGAACTTGGAAGTGCGGAGTGGTAAAAAAAAAAAAAAATACTGCCAAATCTAAGTAACAGCATTCGTTATAACCCAGATGAAATCAGTGGCTGAAATCAGTGGATGAAATCAGTTCGAGTGGAAGGTCGAAATAGGGGGATGTTGTCGTTGGAAAAGTAGACAATTTTTGGTCGAAAAAATAAAAAAATACCAAATTGAACTCTTTCTGATTACAGCGAAACGGCATCAAGGAAGTTATAAGTTAGTTTAGCTAGTTGTAAAAAGAGGAACCTTGCGACAGCTGCTTTTTTTCTAATTTGGATTAACGTCTCTTTAACATCTATTGATCATTCAAGACGGGGTTTCACCCTCCATTCGCTGGAAACTTGCAAACCAACTCGCACATTGACCTCACCCAGCCTGGGTTGGGCCGGAAAAATAGCCAGCATTACTAGGGAGCGAACACACGTGGACACCCACATGGCACAACCTTGCTAGGCGTTGCTTAACTTCAGTGATCTAACAGGAAATGGTGTATTAAACGTGCCATAGACGCTGGCGACAGCTGCACTAAATAAATAAATAAAACTCTGCCCCCTGTACCTGGAATTTATTCAATTTTTGAAGTCTACGTTCATTATTGAAAATAATGGCCAAAGTATAGGTAATAAAATTCTTAGCCCTGTGACGGAGAGACTCATAAGTATTAAAAAAATCCGTCTCCACTATTCGGGTACAAAACCCTAAAAAACATTGGAGAGATTAACTGAGCCTTTACATTACCTGAAGACAATCTACGGTGTGCGGAACTTTCAGAGTTTTCCATGCTAAAGCTTCAGTTTCAGCGTCTTCTTTTTCACAAATAACAATTGGACGTCCATCCCTGGCAATAACTTGAAGAAGTGCATTCATACATTTTACGTAGACAGGATCTCTAGTGAGGATCATTATCACAGGCATGGCGTTATCAATTAAAGCAAGTGGGCCATGTTTAAGTTCTCCGGCCATTATACCTTCACTGTGCATGTATGTTAGCTCTTTGATTTTCTAAAAACATAACAACAAATAGAATTTGATTTATACATTTTAATTTTGAGGTTTGCTTACTGTAGCCGTGTTGTAGCGGCGCGGCGTCATCCTCTGTCACACATTCGTCTACTCGAGTGGTATTTGCAGGAACCAGACAGGTGCCGGAATAGTTTCAATTCCGGCCATAACTAGTAGTAAATGCAGTTACGAGACCGGATGTGGTTGCTCCATCTGAAAAGGAGTTGAGTGACAGGGGCTGTCGTGTGGGGGTTGATGGTACAATGCTAGATGTCCTTGCAGTCGGTGCGTAGAACCGATCATCGTGTTCTTTTATAGCGAATCGGTAAGCCAAAGTTAATGTTGTTTTTGCAACAACTCCATAGGACTAGCTACTCTCGTCCTTTCACCACTTGAACAGATCATGGACTAACAGGGTAGTTGGATTTGATGCACAGTTAAAGAGATGTGAAGTGTCGTGAGGTTCAAATTAATGAGAAAATCCTGCCTCTGCTGGGGATTGAAAGCCACGTCCTTCTCTTTACCAGGCGAACGCTTAACCACTGAGTTACCCAGGCAGTGTAGAGTATACCTAATTAAATGTGAGTGTAGATGTGAGTATGTAGGTATGACAATGAGAAATATGAAAAGCGTAGAGAAGAAAACTTTTTGACAGTATGCAACAGCAATTTAAATTAGTTAAATACGAGAAGTAATATTGAAGTATGATTAGATATGTCATTAAAACAAGAAAAACGAAAACTAACCAGAGCGCCCTCCATACAAGTAGCATAGTTATATCCTCTACCCATAAGCAACATAGATTTCTGTTCATACATTTCTTTGGCAAGTTTCTGAACTGCCTCATCCATTTGTAGAACTTCTCGAATTTGTTCATCAATACGTCCGAGACCATCAATTATCTGGAGAAGAAAAAAATATTATTTTACTGGCTAAAGAAAATTCCCTTTTCAAAAAAAAAAAAAAAAAAAAAAAAAAAAAAAAAAAAAAAAAAAAAAAAAACNGAAAAAAAAAAAAGTATAAACTCGCTGAAGGGCGGGAAAATGTCTTAATATGACATTTCAGTTGTCCCTTTTTTGGCCTTTTGCGTCGGACGGCGTCCCTCAGACGTTTCAGTTACACTCGATTACTGTTCTGCCCCATCCCCTATACTCAGGAAATTGCTCCTTAACTTTTTCTGATTCAAACAACTGAAAAAAAACTCCAAAAGAGAAGGTTTGAGAAGATTTCGGAGATTAAGGCAAGTGCGACGAAGGATTTGAAAGCTATCACAAAAGAAGCGTACCAGGACTGTTTCAACAAGTGGAAACACCGTTGGGATAAGTGTGTGCATTGGGAAGGAGAGTGCTTTGAAGGATACCCAGTCGTGTAACTTCCAAATAAAGTAGATTTTTTTTATGACCTCAGTCCGCGTATTTTTTGAATGGACTACGTATTTGTAACTCAAAATGGTTAGCAATAACTTTTACCGTTTTGGTTAACCGATTCGGACAAACATAAATCAAATCAACCTCTGAAATTTTAATAATTAAAAATAGGTGGCAAGTACGTTGGCCACCGTCACGTCTTTTAAAGAGTTAAAAAAAATACCTCTTTGCGTCTTGCTTGGAGCGATATTCTATCTTCACTCATGACTAACGCGAACATGACCAAAGATATGAACTGAGATGTATAGGCCTTTGTAGATGCCACTCCAATTTCAGGACCAGCATTGATATGGATACCACAATGAGATTCTCGTGATATGGACGACCCTACAGTATTGGTTACACCCACAATTAGAGCACCTCTTGTTTTACAGTAACGTAATGCCATCAGAGAATCAGCAGTTTCTCCTGGAAACAGATAAAAATCGTAAAATATTTAGTGTGTAAATATGGCTGTATAAAATTAATGACAAACGGCTTTTTGTTTCGTCAGTAATATGGGAAAAATAGTATTCGAATTTTCAAAATCCCGTTCCGGTGGAAAAGCTAGCAGTACTGCCAGATTCAAACTTGACAATAGTAATGCTATGGGATCCATCTTTTTAACTCTCTTACTTCGTTGCATTAACAAAAATATTTTTTTTTATTATTAATAAACCAAAATAGAAAATTTGCCAACGTTTTAATGGCACATTGGATCACATAAGTTAAGGAACATCCAGTGCGGTTTTACTTGGAGAATGACCACGTAGCTTCGAGACCTCGAGATTATATCCTCTACCATGAGTAACCCGGGCTAGGTAAGTTCAATGTGGGTAGCAGGTTTGTAAGTTTCCAGCAAATGTAGGGTAAAAGCCCCGTCTCGAATTGCCTTAAGATGTTAAAGAGACACTAAGCCAAAAATAAAAAATAGAAAATTTCAACATACCAGAATCTTGAGTTAGCATGCGAGTCATGTAACTGGACGCACCTGATTGTGAAATAAAGAAGCAGACATCATCTCTGAACACGGGTGTGTTTCTGTCAAGGAAATCAGAAGCGAGTTCTACCATAACGGGAAGTTCGGTTAGTTCTTCAAGAAGTTGTCTTGTAGCTACGGCACTGTGATAACTAGTGCCACAACCAATAAGCATGAGACGTCGACAGCGGCGAATTTCTGGGATATAATCCTGGAAGAAAGAAAAATATGAATTTGATTAATAATTATTTAATACTAGCTGTTTCATCCGTGCTTCGCTACGATTCTCCACCCTGTACATTGTAGCCTATATGTGCCTTAAATGTTTCTTCTGCACCATAGGGAAATGGCCATTAGTACTTTCTAAATTTTAATTAACCCGATCTCGGTTTTGAACTCAGGAATGGCAGTTCATAATTTTGTAAACTATGTAGTAAAACTGTCATAAAAAAAATCAAGATATCGAACTGTGATTTACCGAATTTGGGCAATAACCCAGAAAAGTGGACATGAATTAGATAGAACATAACCGGATTGCTACCAAAAAAAGTATGAATGACTTCATTATAATTAATAATAATAATTATAATAAATGATGTCTTTGATGACTTTTTTTTTCTTTTTGTTTGAGGAAAGAATTTTTAAATATTTTAATTTTCGTTGGATCGACTTTTTCAAATTAGATAGAAATTTGAAAAAGTCGATATTTAAAATTCTTTCCTCAATGGAAATAATTAGAAGAATTTGGTGTGATTTACAGCTTAGAATACTTATATGTTGTTGAATCCAAAGTTTACTAATTCCTGGGTTGAATTTTTTATAGACCAAATTTCTGTGAAATCTCCCGGAAAAAAATAATAAAGTAAGTTGTAGAGACAAACTATCCAAAATCCACGATAGATCTCCAGTTTCGATTTTTTTTCAATAGTATTTACAAAAAATTTGTACTTGTTTCGTTGCTTTAAATTTTGAATTTGAAAATTTAAGGGATTTTTTAGGGTTAAGCTGAAATTTACGAAATTGCCGTCAACACAAAATACTCATTACCTACAGTAATTTGTGTCGGGAATAACAAGATCTACTTACTCTTTTAATATAAACTGTGTTCATTAATAGAATATATATTAACGTTGCGATTTATTATTATTTTTATTTTTACGTCTGGCACACAATAGAAAATAACGCTATCTATAAAAGAGCTTGGCTTACCTTGATACCACCCAAAATAACGGCCCCAGTCTCAAAATTGATTCTTCCTCTCATTGTGTTGACAACGGATTCAGGCTGTTCAAAAATTTCTTTCTGCATGAAATAACTGTAATTGCCTACAAACAGAACGACAGATTTTTTTTTTTTAATTTGGCTTAACGTCTCTTTAATATCTATTGGTCATCCAAGACGGGGGTTTCACACTCCATTAGGTGGAAACTTGCAAACCAGCAACCCACATTTACCTCACCCAGCCTGGGTTGGACCGGAAAAATAGCCAACATCATGAGGGCGCAAAACCACCTGGACACCCACATAGTACAACCTCGCTGGACGTTGCTTAACTTCAGTGATCTAACGAGAACTGGTGTATTCAATGTACCATAGACGCTGACTGGAACGACAGATTTAATTTGAAGTTAGAAATATTTAGGATTTAAAAAGAAGAGCCATGTTGAATAAACCAGTTCACTTAGAATCGCCGAAGTTAAGGAACGTCCAGTGAGATTTTATTTTATGGGTGATCAC
This sequence comes from Pachypsylla venusta, assembly GCA_012654025.1. Classification (NCBI taxonomy): domain Eukaryota; kingdom Metazoa; phylum Arthropoda; class Insecta; order Hemiptera; family Aphalaridae; genus Pachypsylla; species Pachypsylla venusta. Next base: position 16,718,482 of record CM022879.1, on the reverse strand, counting down.
CTAGAATATCTAGATAAATAAGCCTTCGTGATCCTTGCTATTTTCGGCTCAAGGCTAGGTGAAGTCAATGTGGGTATCCGGTTTGTAAGTTTTCGGCGAATGTAGTGTAAAACCACCATCTCGAATCTCCTTAAAAGTTAAAGAGACTTTTAGCAAAAAAAATATATTTAGACAATTTTTAACCTACCAGCATATTAGTCTGTAGAGGAGAAGGTAAAACCACCATCTTCAACCTTACATGTCAAAGAGACGTTAAGCAAAAAAAAAATATTTACATAATTTTCACCTACCAGGATATTACTCTGTAGTGGATATTCCTCCATTGAAAGACGATAAGAAAATAAATAATAAAATTTCATTTTCAGTTGATTACCTTTCATGATTTGCTGGATCTCCATCTTAAGAATAGTAATTTCTCTGCCATGAGGATCGTCCAGAGATCGACGCAGTCTGTGAATGCTGAGGCTTCCATCTTTGACGGCAGCAACGTCATCATCCTGGAGAGAGCCAAACAAATAATATTTAATAAAAAATATTTTCAAGGAATCGTAAATAAATAATAAAGACAATATCGATTCTAAAATTTTTAATTTGTGGCGTGCTTTCAATAGTACTCAGACTATCATCGTCAGGCCGATGTTGACTCTACGGTGTTCAGAGTAGAATTGAATAATAAAATAATATTATAATAAATAAAATAATATTTATTTACGCCACAGGAAAAAAATTAAGATATAGGACCGTTACCGTTAAGAAAGTACTAATTTGGCCGTTACTCTAAAACCATTTGACATTTAATAATTTAATAAATTTCTTGGTTTGATTTAGGGGGGAGGGGTTGCCATCTGCTACTGTTTGGTTATAGTATTGGAATAAACAACATCTACGTCATACATAAAAAGACACTAATTTCTGATTTAAATATTTAGATTTTGTCAAATTTCTAGCATTCTACAATATCAATATGCTAAAATTAGCCTAAAATTAGTAAAATTAGCCTAAAATCTGAAATCTGGTTGTGCGGCACCAGATTTTTGGTCCGAAAAATCTAAACTTGGTTTCAAACCCGGTACCGGGAGGTACCAAATGTGATTCACACTCTGCCACGGAGACGTAAAAATTGTCTTATATAATCAACGAAACATAATTCATTATGCTGGCCCCTCATATTTATTTATCATCACAAAATCAAAGTTAACATTTTTCAAACAATTTTTCATTCAACATTTACAAAAAATACTTAGGAATATAATTCAATAACACATTTTTCATAGACAAAAGCAAACAATTTACCCCAGAATGTGTGCTGCCAAAATCATAGTTCACGGTATAATTGTAGGAGTATTTTTCTACTTGTACACACAGCGCAATACAATTAACTTTAAATAAATTCAAATTACGCTTCGAAAATAATAAAATACTCAAGAACAAGAAGCCTAAACAAATGAATTAATAATGTGTGCAGTCATATTCCACGGGATAATTGTAGGCGTATTTTTCTACTTGTACACACAGCGCAACATAATCAACTTTATATGAATTCAAAATACGTTTCTAAAATAGGAAAAAGTCAAGAAAGGTAAACTAATAACCTCAGAATGTGTGCAGCCCAAATTGTAATTCTCGGGATAATTGTGGGTGTACTTTTCTACTTGTACACACATCTCAACACAGTCAAATAAATTTAGATAGTCAAAATGCGTTTCAAAAATAATCGAATGGTAAGTCTAGCTCTGTATAAAAATAATTGGGGGAAGCGCGAACAGAAATACATTCAGAGTAAGTAAAAGCATGCTTTCAATTTTGCACATTAGATTATTGTTTCATTGATGTTGACTCTGCTTATTATGGCTAAAATATGCCTCTCCCCTTCTTCCAAAATTTATATTTTATGTAACTGACAATGGGGAAAAGTTTCAGAGAACATTTAGAAACCTAATGAGGCCTACATACCATTTTTCATTAACATTTTAACGCTAAGTGACCATTTTTTTTTTTTTTTTGTGTTCTACGTATCTTTCAATAAAAATGTGTATCAACTAACAATAATATTGTGAGTCACGAGAGCTTTCGTCTATTACGACATTCTCAAGTAGCTGTAACGACATTCTCAAGTAGACTCTACTTGAGAATGTCGTAACAGACGAAAGTGCCCGCGACTCACCATATTATTTCTAGTTGATACACAATTTCTGATTAAAATTTATATATCAGTAAAATAATAAATCGATGTGTTGAATTAGTAGTACCTAGGTATTTTTTTAACCCCTTGCACTGCACTAGCACACTGGAAATCTAAATATCTTACTTCAAGAAAAATGACTCGGTTAGTGTGTTCAATGACAGCGCTGGCATCTGATGCAAAGAAATATTCCACTTGTTTATCTTCCAGAGGTTGAAATTCCGAAGTCGAATCATTGCGGGGCAACATAGTTGGCAGTTCTGAACGACCATGAGGTCTGTGATCTGAATTCAAAATGAACAGTAAAGATAAAAAGGAACTGAATGTAAAAATGAGCAAATGAAGGGTAAAGATAAAAAGGAACGGCGCAAAAATTGTTGGTTAAAAAATGGAGGTCACAATGAACTATCACGGTTGCAAATTTATCCATTAAATAATAACATTTTCTTATTATTATTTAACTTTATTTTAATTAAAATTGTCCATTTCCGTCAGATTATACCATTTTTAATAAAAAAGAATGATAAACAAACTTATTAAAAATGTAAAATAGGTATTTGGCAAAAGAGCTATGTAGCATAATTTTCGTCATTTTGTTATATTAAAATAAAAATGTCTCCAGATAGACAGAAGTACATAATAGGGAAATTAGTATTCCAAATTAGCTCAAAAACGAGGCACTAACTCTGGTCATGAAAGTAATTTTATCTGAACTAAAATTTTCCATGTGTTCCAAAAATATCTACAAATTTTCAAAAGAATTATGTCCAAGAAAGTTATGGACATATTTGTGACGTCTGGTGTAAAAAAAGGTAAAAAATGCGAATAACTCAAAAATACATCTTTTATTAATACGTTGAAGCGAGCATTTTTGGTAGGTATTGGTATCTAGAATCAGCCCCTTAAGTATTGTCCTCCTTAATTGGGACACCCTGAAGTAATGCAAAAGCGGTTCCGGGGCAAAATTTTTTTTTTTTAAAAAAAACTGGGACACCCTGTATATGAATAGAGTTCACTAGAACAAAAAGTGTGCGTTTGATTTAGTGAGTATTGTGCTGTATCATTATACTCAGGATGGGTCGCCGATGTGAGGATGATAGCCACTTTGTCGTCGTTTTTATCGAGACGTTAAACTATGGTGACACATCGTAAGTATAATGACACTCTAGAAAAAAAAACATACCTACCCTTTTTGTTCTAGTGACCTTTTTTCATATCTACCACAGCAAAAAAAGATGCAGCACAATACTCACTCAATCACACTCCAGACTAAAGGTACAACACCATTGTTCTGGTGACCTCTTTTCATATCTACTGATCAGTTGGGAATAATATTCGAGTATGTTCGGGATTAGTTCACTGAATTCAAATACATTGAAAGTGGTAATAGTGGCCACCCTTACTTAGTGGCGATTTCTGTTAATGTTGTACCCCCCCCCCCCCTAAAATCTATGTGCAGAGGATTATTCACTCGATTTTTTTATCTTGAAAATTTCTCAGTGTTTTAATAATTGACAATTTTTCATACCATGTAGGTATGACATATCAAATTTCACACACTACCCAACCAAACTAACCAACTGAATTTCATTGTTATAAACCAATTATTAGTATCATCTGTAATTTTATCAGAATTTCATTCGTTTAACATCTCTTTCCACACGAAGAGTATACCCTCCAATCGCTGGAAAATTAGAAACCAAACCAGTTAAATTGACCTCACCTAACCTACATGATCTTCCAACAAGTAAAATCTTACTGAACGTTGTTACTTATTTTCAGTTAACTTATGGGAACTGGTTTAATCAATGTGCCATAGACGCTCTCAAATTTTATCAGTTAATATGCACTTATACGGATATCTACATAAAAAAAATAACCAATCTTACAAAACTGGAAATTCAAATAAAAAAACTCTACCAATGTGACACCTGGGTTTATTATTTTTCTGGCAAAAAAAATGGGGGGTACCCCCCAAAAAATTGAGGGGAGGTTTCGTGACGATTCCAAATCTGGGGCGTATTTAGACCCTACATTTGACATACCTACCAAATTTGAAGTCTCTGGATCTTACCATTCTCTTTTTAGACAGGATTAATGAAAACCGCTTTTAAGCGGTAAAAATCGCCAGCGGTATATTTGATTGAACCCAAAAGTATCGGAGCTAGCTGAGACTCCAAATATGACATACATACAAAATTTAAAATCTCTAGCTTTTACCATTCTCCTTTTAGACAGCAATACTGAAAACCGCTAAAAAGCGGCAAAAATCTTTTTTTTTTCGAAATCGATTTTTTTTTATTCGATTTTTGGATTCTACGTACCTTGAAACGTATAATATCAAATTTTGAGGGGGGGGTATATTTTTTTTTTCCGTGACGATTCCAAAGGGTCATTATTGAAAATAATAAACCAAAATTCAAGTGAATATTGTATGCAGAATTTATTGGAGAATTATAAATGATTTTATACTAAAAACCAAAGTTGACCTCAGCCAGCGTCTACGGCACGTAGAATACACCAGTTCCCGTTCAATCACTGAAGTTAAGCAACGTCCAGCGAGGTTGTACCATGTGGGTGTTCACGTGGGTTCGCGGCCTCGTGATGCTGGCTATTTTTCCGGCCCAACCCAGGATGAGGTCAATGTGGGTAGCTGGTTTGCAAGTTTCCAGCGAATGGGGGGTAAAAGCCCCGTCTCGAATGACCAATAGATGTTAAAGAGACGTTAAGCCAAATTAAAAAAAAAAGTTGACCTCAAATATCTTCAACAGAATCCTGGATATTTGACTGTTTCACTTAAAATGTATAAAACCCAAATATCACTGATTAACAGATTCACACACTTACTGTTCACCCAATCTCCTTAACAAGTTAAACTAGAAAACTAATATTTCGTAGAGATATTTTTACAACTGATCATCAAGCTTGAGGAATCAGCTCCTATTTAGTACTATTTCTAGTTAGAAAATTTAAATTTATGCTAATATCTTTGCTGTTGTTTTCAGACCAAAGAGTGTCACAACCCTTAAATGAGCACGCCAGAATATTATATTATGTTCTAGATTGATAATGTCTGCACACAAATAATTGGTTTTATTGTGATCTGCATTTCGGTCAATAGTTTTATACTAATTGAACAACTGTCCTTAAAGCACTACATGCATTTAAACCATGTAAGTATAAAATCAATGGACTTACAAAACGTACCACCACCTGAAAAATGTGGGTCTAAACTTTGCGGATGATCGGAAAATCCTCCACCGAAGCAAATAAAAAAGTGGAAACATAATTGTGTCGTGCTGTACAATGCAATATGTATATTTGTGGTCATGTACGATTGTCTTTCGTTCCAAATCAATTCGTATAAAGATATTAACAGCAAAGCTGTTATCCCGGGAAAGTAATGTAAGGATGTATAATGGCAGTTGTTGTTTTTTTGTGGCGATGTTCCCCCTAAAATCGAATTTTCTCCCCATTTCTAGATTGAGGTTAGAAAGAATGAAAGAAATAAGTTGATATGTGTTTTTTTTAGTATTAACGTAGGACCAATATAAATTTTGTAAAGTTGGGTATTTTACGATGGAAAATGCCAAAAAAGTGTTCCATTGTTGGACAAAGACATTTTTATGTATAAGGAGTCATGGGGAGGCACATCTAGACGGCTTAATGAGCAAAACTAGTTAGTCAAAATTAGTAAAATTTACAGGGAAAAGTAAAAAATCCTTCTACTAAGTGGAGATGTGTACAATAATAACAAAATTTGTCATAATGAACTTTCAATTACACGTTGTGTCAAATTCAATATTTGACACATACGAGGTTTGCTCATTAGACCGATGATATCTAATCTAACATCTAAAAAGAGAAAAAACTGACAGTGGTAGAAACCGTCTGTTGTCCATTCGAATTATTACATGTCGTATCAGTTTGTAATCGCATCAGGTCTGATAGGGTTGAAAAAATTGTCAATACCAATCTCGTACATGAGGTGTCGTCTGTGTTATATGGATTGTCGAGCGACAAAAGTAGTTTCAGTATGTTTGATAAAGATAAACTGAAATGTAATCTCACATAAAGAAAAATAATCATAATTGGTGTCCATTTGCTAAAGTCAAACTGTAGTTGTCCAATAGTCATATGTTTATAGAAATATTCAGTCGGTGGTCCGAGAGTAGGAAAGAAAAATGCTGAAAATAATAAAATTAGATAAAAGCAAATCATGAACCAATAAAATATAAACTAAATTCAACTCATAATCAAAGGCGATTTTTGTTTACGTTAAGTCATTTGTGAAGGAAAAAAATTAAAATTTCGATTTTTCTTCATTTAATAGGAGAAAAACTGAAAATTGCCTCTTTTTATAATAATAAAAGGAAAAAAATAAAATTTCGATTTTTTTTTTTTTTTTAGTAAATGGGGAAAATCTGAAAATTGTTTTTTTTTTTCATTAATAAATGGGGAAAACTGAAAATTTCGATTTTCCTTAATGGGGGGGGGGGACAATATACCTTTTTAACTTATTTATAACTGAGCATTTTTCCCCTACTAAATTAATAAAAAAAATATTCATGAATTTTCTGTCATCCAAATATGGAGGCGTTCTGTTTTTATCACTTCTCGGATTGTCTTTCCACAAAAGAAAGTAATGTTCCAATTTTTTTTATATATTTTTTTTCGCCAAGTAAAAAAAGCGAACTGCTTTTTGACTTGAGCAGTTGTGAAACTATTTGAAACGTAAACAAAAATTACTTTAATCAGACAATCACATAATGTCACAATTCGTCTTCATTCATTACAATTACCATAACTTTGAAATATTTAATTAGAAATTTTGGTTAATAAATCCATCACCAATATAAGCAATTGCATTTTGACTGAATATGTAGGTTACACGCCCAGAAATATTTTTGATGCTTTTTATGTATGTGCGTGTGACATTGAAAATTAATACCTGACAATGGATGTAGTTCAGCGTCTAGGAATGAGAACACAAATGAGAACATTGCCAACATAAAACGGGAAAAAGAGAGAACAAACAAAAGTCAGAAAAAGAACAGAAATAAAAGTAAGAAAAAAATAAAAAGCACAAAATTATAAATTAGTAAAGTGGAAATATTAGTGAAATCACACAAACACAGTGAGAAAAACGAAACAATGTGATGTGCAGTTAACATAGGAGAGTTAAACCTTTGTGAAACATAGAGCGAGGTGCCGGTGTTCTAACGCGTATCAATTTTAAAATCTCTGTTAGGTATATACCTGCGAATGCTTCTAATGGATATAAAGGGTGTCCCAAAAAACATGTAAACATTTTAGCCACGTATACTGGACTACTGGAGCAAAATAAAGGAAAATAAACATGGGACCGGAAATGCACCCTCTCCCGCAAGTTCCAGTTTTTTTTTTTTTTTTTTTTTTTTTTTTTTTTTTTNCCAGTTTTTTTTTTTTTTTTTGCGTTCACGCCCAAAACTCGCAAACAGTAAGTGCTATTAGAAGAGGATGAAAAATAGAACTAATTATCCTGCCATGTTCGGGGACGGAGTTATGGGGATGCTCAAGGGTTAAAAACACAAACGCCATTATTTTTTTAATTAATTTCAATGAGTTAAAATATTTTTTGTAATATTTAATTTCAATGAGGTCAACTTTGAAGTATACATAGTTCTTGTCTTCAGTTTCATTTCATTGAACAAAAGTCTTCGTTGTTGGGAAAGTGTTACATTTTTTCGATCTGTTTATTGAATGAGAAAATTTTATTAAAAGGGTTCAAAAGATAAAGCAATATAGTTGAACCTATGTTTTCAAATCAAGATTATGAAACGTAGGAGCCAATGATATTCTTCTTTTTGTAAACTGGTTTAGGAAACACACGTTCAAACAGATTACTCAATGAAAAAAGAATAACTTATCTGGTTTTGGGATATGACCAAAAATTATTAGACTGTCCCCAAAAACTACTCCATGTTCTATAAAATGAAACTATAGATAAGGGCTGTTAATACTTAAAAGTTGTGCTCATTGTAATATACTTTAAGCTCCCAAACTCCGTTAGGAAACATTTGCGGGAACATGATTAGAGAGAAAAGAACTATTATTTTGACCTCTCGTATTTTTTTAAAAAATAGACACCCTGTATACGTGTATGCATGTGAAAGCATGTGCTTTTTAATGGGAATCTGTACCGTAATTTGGAGATCAGATTAAATATTACTATCAATTTAAGGCATTTGGAATTGAGGTAAGCTATTTTTTTAGTTGAAAAAAAAAACGACTTAAACCGGTGTATTAACCCATAAAATGAGAAGAAAACTTTTTCGATAATGACAGCCAATAGATTTTATGATTGTATTGGCAGCTACTGTATATATTTTATTTAAATCCCTTTTATTGACTCACCTTTTCCGTATAAGATTGGGATATGGTCCGTAGCAAGTCTTGTTTTAGTTTTAATTCCAACAAGTAAGGGACTTCCTCGCCGAGTGGCTACACATTCTCCAGGAAACAGTTTACTCTTGAAGCAAAGTGCAAATGCTCCTTCCTGAAGAAAAAAATGAAAACATTTTATTTAAATTAAATAGATTGAGCATAGAGAAGAGAAACCATCCTCATTTCTTATTTAATAAGCTTTCGATGCACTTCTTACATCCGACTCCAATGTGTTCCCATTGATTGGCAAAGGTAACAAAATACAATGGAACCATGTTTATTTTGAGTTGTAATACAGTATTCATTAGACTGATTATACCGTTGTTAGATCAAATCGTGTGTTAACAACTTGTCTCTGTAGTCACAGGTGGATTGTCATTCCTTATGTCTACAATTCCGTAGTAGGGTACCAAAGTTCTGACATAATTTTCTTCACTCACCAGTTGCTGAACGACTTGCTCAATAAGTTCTCTGAAGGAATATGTAGGATGTTGGGTGTAGATATGATGCACTAACTTTGCTATCACTTCTGTGTCAGTGTCAGACTCAAACTTGTAACCTCTATGACTAAGAAATGCTTTCAGTTCCTTATAATTTGTTACAATTCCATTGTGTACCACACAAAACGTGTGATCATTGTCTGACCTTTGTGGATGAGAATTCACTTCACTTGGTGCCCCATGGGTTGCCCATCTAGTATGAGCAATACCAACATGGGTATCACTTGTGGCTTCTACATTCAATTCTTCAAAGCCTGAAAAATTAAATTATTAAATGTTAATACCCAAATTTTAATACCGGAGACTGTTGTTGTTAACGTTTCTGACGACATTATTTTAAGACCAACGAGGGACACAGCTCCAACACGATCACTACAGAATTATAAATCATGTTCTAGGGCACCCATTCAAATACATGCTTTTCATGTAATCTGCATTTCGGGCTATAGTTATATATTGTTTGATTGATCCTGGGTTTATTTTCTGTTCTTCGTTCCTTTAACATCTATGGTCATCCGAGACGGGGTTTTTGCCCTCCATTCGCTGTAAAGTTACAAACTAGCTCTCCACATTTACATCACTGAGGTTATGTTGGACCAGGAATAGTCAGCGTTGAGAGGGCTCTAACCTACGTTGTCACAGAGCAAGTAAAAACTCGCTGGACGTTGCTTAACTTCAGTAATCTAATGGGAACTGGTATATTCAACGTGTCATAGATGTACGATTTAACCCTGGGTCTAATTTTACCAAAAAATAGTCGGATTGAAAGGTACGCGATCTTTTGATCACAGAAATATTTCCAAGTAGATTTAGTACGAAGAACCAATCACCTATGAAGTCCAAGAACTATTGGTTGGCTTCTTTGGTATAGGATTAACAAAAACAAAACCTTTGATCAATGTTACCTACCTTCAAATATTTCATGCCCAATGCAGAATTTCTCAAAATTTGTGGTTCTACTAAAGATTTTGTAAATGTCGAGAAAGGATCTTTCTGAAAGTTTTTTTTTTTTTCATCGCTGAAAGTGATGGTGATGGAAGGGTTGGGGTGCATATTATGCTACTTTGATGTCAAGATGTTGATAATCCTTCATGTCCTCCAATAGTGGTAAATATATCAAATTCATGAAAATAAAATTCCATGGGTTTACTGGGTTTGAACCAACGCCCTACTGTTTATCAGTCAGAGAGTCTTACCACAACAACACCAACCCATTTCTAAGAGTAACTTACGTGTTTTAATTTCTTCTTCTAATGCTGTAACTTTTCCACTTTTTTTAACAATTGTAATATCAATACCATCTGCTGCATCCAATGCAATACCTGAAATAAATTTGGTCAGTATAACATGAACCATATAATACAAGCTCCCATGGCTCGGTGGTCACTGCACTAGTCTTGCCTGGGAGGGGCAACAATTTGCCACTGTGGTTTGGATGTTTTGGGGCCCACTCAGTCTCGTGAGGACAATGGGTAGCTATGAAGATAAAGGCGTATAGCCACCCGGTGCCAGCATTGTAGGTAAATTTAAAAAATTCAAAGTAATTGGATTATGCTGCAGTGATCCCAAACTTGTGACATAATAATACAAATTAACAGCATTTTTCTTGAACAATAATTTTTTTTTAAAAAAAAACGAGCGAAGCTCAATTTTGGGAACTCTTTTGAATTTCGAAAAAAAAAAAACTGATACTGAAACTCATCTTTCTTATTCTAAATTTTTTTTTTTTTAGAGTCCCAGAAGGATCAACTTTGAAATTTTAAAAAGTATACCACTGTTGTATTACATTTTTGAATATTACAAAATATTTTGAGATTCATTTGAGGTTGAGATTTTAACACTTTTGCAATCAGACTCTGTATCTGTTTGACGGTTTTCACGAATCCTACCAAAAGAGAGCTAAAGCCTCTTGAAATTGGTTGCCTATTTGTATCAATTTTATAAATTTGGAATGAATACGAGTATCATTCGTCTCATGATAATGTTCACACACGTAAGGACCAATCGTTGAAATTCTAAATTTGGTCTCGGGGGACCTTGACACATGACTTTTTTTTTATAGATACGGAAATTCGTGTTGTGTTCTCACCAGATTTTTTATTGCAAATCCTAAAAATTTTAGCTACGAAACGCTACTGTTGATGTTCTTACGACCATGCTGCGCTTCTATGTGCAATGACCCTTAATAACTGCAGGAAGTCGCGATAATATAGAAAAAGGAAAATAGAATGAATCATACTGTGTTATAATTAAAATTTCTTTGAAGAATTCCAAAATTTGATTGCTAAACCAAAAGTATTCTGCCGTAAGATAAGGTCTGAAGAGCTAAATAAATAAATAAGTTCCAAATATCACTCACTCTGAAATACAGGGTGTAACAAAAAAAGGTGCATTCTTTGACACACCACTTGTTCACTCATTCTGATATACAGGATGTAAAAAAGAAAGGTGTATTCTTTGACACCACATGTTCTATGGGTCAAATGAGAGGGGTATGTTCTCTGAAAAAATGAGTGCACAGCGATTTTCAACGAAGTGCTTATGTCTCGAAATTTCAATTTTTCAATTATCTTATCCTATAAAAGGAAAGTATTGTAATTTGCAGTCTCCCTGTCCTAGTGGATATCACACTGGCTTTGGACGCGGGAGAACCGGGTTTCGATCCTGACGGAATCGTTTTTTTCCGGAACTATGCTGGGTTGTTCGGGGTGCATTCAGCCTCGTGAGGACAATTGAATAGCTAATTTAATGTGAGCATCGACCAGTGGCGGAATTACAAGAGCAAAAATATATGTAGTGCAGTGATAGTTTAGTGTAGTGAACTTGTTCTGATGTGATACTCACAAATGTAGATTGTGTCAATGCAATATTATACGTTAACACAAATATTAACACATGTACATTTTGTTACAAAATATTGTAATTTGTTGAAAATTTCAATGTCGAATTTACAATGTCAATCCATGTACAGGCCATATACAGGCCACAGAAGACACCCACTTCACAAGAGGTCTAGTCCATGGACATGCGGGTTCTAGGTTGGTAGAATTGGAGGGACCGGATAGTTGAACAGGTGACGAAGATCCAAGATCATGGCGTCACAGTCCATGAGAAACACAAAGTCTAGCTTTGTAATTAGGGAGTAAATAGCGTCACCCTCTTGTGACAAAATATTGTACTTGTAGAAGATTTCTAAAATGACTATTCAATTTATTAGAATTTGTCTTGCGATATCTTGGATCATACGGAATAACTAGTCCCCTACCCCTGAAGATGGTGTCAAATCGGTGAAACATGTCGGGAAAATAACAAGATAACTGAGTAAGTAAATCAAAGAGAAATAGTGAAGTGTATTAGTTTAAACCCTCATATAACAGTTAGCACTTTTCGGTTCTCAATATTTTGTATGACTGTATGCAATATGCACCTTGTTGCATCATTTGGTTAGGAAAAGTAAATAACAAATCAGAAATATGTCTGAAGAGTTATTGTTGCAGAATTATTATAAATCAATCAATCATTAAATTATTGTGTATGAATGAATCAATGAGGTTTGTTAGGAACAAACCTCACACAAACATAATCGAAATAATTCACAGTGCAATTCTAAAGATAAATATACAGTTTGTAACAAAATCCATGAAGAAAAAACTCTCTCAATGTGAAACATGGGTTTATTTTTTTATTGGCTAAAAATGCCAGTTGCTGTTGACCAATATGTATGTCCTATTTGGGGTCTAATATTGATCTCCCCCAAACTCTTTGCCACTGTCAGTCACATATAGAGGGTTCCATATTAAAATTTTAGTCTTTTCGTTCAAAAATTACTACAGATGAATATAGGAAACGTACTTTTTGATTTCTCTGTACTTACCAGCTGAATCATAGCCACGGTACTCCAAACGTTTCAGTCCTTTGACTAATAATTCAATAATTTCTTTGCGTGTTTTCGGTGTCAGGTAGTTCAGGTATGCAAATATTCCTGGAAAACAAAAAGAAATTTGGTTTGTAATTCGTTCGTGAGAATAGTTAGGTACCTTAAGATGTAGAAATATTTCAAACATTCCTACATCGACTAATAAAACATATAAATTCTGGCACCAGCTATCTCTGAATTAAATACTGTTGGACAAGTAATAGCAATAGAAAATAAATATAAAGGACAAGTAATAGCAATAGGAAATAAATGTATTGGACAAGTAATAGCAATAGGAAATAAATGTATTGGACAAGTAATAGCAATAGAAAATAAATATAAAGGACAAGTAATAGCAATAGGAAATGAATGTATTTGACAAGTAATAGCAATAGGAAATAAATGTATTGGACAAGTAATAGCAATAGGAAATGAATGTATTGGACAAGTAATAGCAATAGGAAATGAATGTATTGGACAGGTAAAAGCAATAGGAAATGAATGTATTGGACAGGCAAAAGCAATAGGAAATGAATGTATTGGACAAGTAATAGCAATAGGAATGGATTGGACAAGTAATAGCAATAGGAATGGATTGGACAAGTAATAGCATTAAAACACGAAAGAAATTTAAAGAAAAGACTGGAAGCGATGGCGATCTATGTGGTTATGGGAAAGAATGTTGAACACAGAAATGAACAAATGAAGAACTATTAAGTCTATTAACTATTAAGTCAACATCATGAACGTGCAGTCCATGAAACGTGTCTAGCTGTCTAGTCCAGCTTTATAGTTATGGAGTGAACGATCAAAATGGATAAGAGCCGTTCACTACAAGGCTTTGTTCTTATATAAACGATAGTTTTAAATAAATAAAAAAAAAATATTTGTGCAAGGATCAGTCCTTTGGGCGATTGCGATGGTCGGTCATCCTTTCATGACGTACGCTAAGAGTCAAACATAAGCTGGAGATTGTTTCAATTTCATATAATTATAAGCACATTTTGTTGCAGGCGAATGTGTATTTCTCATTTGGTACATTTCTCCCTTGAGGCAATCTCCACAAGGATTAATGAATGCAATACGAAGTGTGCTACCCAAGGTTCTTATTAAAGAGTGGTAACAAAAAAACAATTTTGCTGAGGTTCAATACCTAATGACACTTTGTAATCGATCAAATCTACTAAAGACATATTTCTTTTACAGATTTTGCCCCCAGTCCCATATTGTAATGTGTCAGAGGTTAAAGAAACCTCTGAAACACAATAAATAATAATAATATTCAGGGGGAAAAAAAAATCAAAATTTGCCCTATTTATAGAAAATTTGGTGTGAGCATCATACGACATTCCTTATCTATGAAAAAATCAGCTGTGAACATCACACGACTTTCTTTACCTATAAAAAAATCTCGTGTGATTATCACACGACTCTCCTAATGTATAAATAAATGGTACGGAAAACCTTACTAGACTTTATCTTCCTTATTCACTCTGTATTGAACACTCTGTATTAATATTAAAAAAAAAAAGCATTTCAATTAGATTTGACAGCCTTCGACTGTTGTCACAGCTTTTTAGTGAAGTATTAATTAAATTATATTTAACAGCCTTCGGCTGTCGGCACAGCTCTTTGGTAAAATATTAATTAAATTAGAATTGACAGCCTTCGGCTGTTGTCACAGCCCTTTAATAAAATATCAATTTCATTACATTTGGCAGCCTTCGCCTGTTGTCACAGCTCTTTAGTGAAGTATTAATTTTATTGGATTTGCAGCCTTCGACTACTGACACAGCTCTTTAGTGAAATATTAATTTCATTGGATTTTCAGGCTTCGGCTGTTGTCACAGCTCTTTAGTGAAGTATTAATTTCATTGGATTTGCAGCCTTCGGCTCTTGTCACAGCTCCTTTGTAAAATATTAATTAAATTAGATTTAACAGCCTTCGGTTGTCGTCACAGCTCTTTGGTAACATATTCATTAAATTAGATTTGACAGCCTTCGGCTGTTATCACAACTCCTTAATAAACTATTAATTTAATTACATTTGGCAGCCTTCAACAGCCTTTGGCTGTCGTCACAGATCTTTAGAAAAGTATTAATTAAATTAGAATTGACAGCCTTCGGCTGTTGTCACAGCTCTTTAATAAAATATCAATTTCATTACATTTAGCAGCCTTCGGCTGTTGTCACAGCTCTTTAGTGAAGTATTAATTTTATTGAATTTGCAGCCTTCGGCTGCTGACACAGCTCTTTAGTGAAATATTAATTTCATTGGATTTTCAGGCTTCGGCTGTTGTCACAGCTNTTAAATCTTATCAAAATTGAAATCATATTGCCAGGATTAGAAAAGTGGCCCGAATTTAAGGTTTGCAGCCCTAAAGTTCCCCGAGATGAAGATAGCACCCTGGTGCCTTAAAAGCACCCCCAGATGAAGATAGCACCATGATGCCCAAAATTTATCGATGATATGTTACAAAGAGTCTCTGTTTTAAATTTAATCAAAATTGGAGCTCTATTGTGACTTTTAGAGAGGTGACCCTGATTTCCGGTTTGGTGCCATAAAGAGCCGTCAGATGAAGTTAGTGTATGTTTAAAAAGAGTGTCTGTTTCAAATTTCATCGAAATCGGGCGTGGCGTTTGGGTTCTAGAGGATCGCCCCAAAATGACCTCTTTTGACCCATAAATAGACCCCAGAAGGTGCTCTCTCCAATGTTAAGGTTTTGGCTGGAATTATGGTCTCAAGGAATATTGATGCCAAATATAATCAAAATCGGACAAATAATAAAGGCTGTAGATGCGGGAACACGATTCTGCAGACGGTCGGACGTACGGATGGACGGACACACATTTTTTCTAGACCACTTTTTTGGTATCTAGTCGTCATAATTCGTCCAGAAAAGCAAAAAAAAATTATTTTTTTTCACCAATACAATACTTTACTTACCTATATACTTCGTATATGGGAAGATAAAGTAAAAAATCTGATGTGATCATCACACGACTTTCCTTATCTAATATAATAAGAGAAGAAAAGTATTATAATGGGCAAAAATTTCGATTTTGAGTTTTCACAATGCCACAACTCGTTCTGAGGTCCCCAAATCAGAGCCCGCCCAAATCTGGAGTTTCTGCAATCGGTCCTTGAGTATATGTGTTTGAACACTATGTCTCATGAACAGTAGAATATGTTGTTTTCTTTTGTACTGACCATACATACCAAATTTCAAGTCTCTGGTACCTGCCAGAGACTTGAAATTCTACAAAGAGAAGTTCAACTTCTCTTTGCAGAAGAGCAGGGGAATTTATTGTATTACCCAAAAATATCCCTTCGGAGTACGACGATTTTTTTTTTTTTTTAATTTGGCTTAACGTCTCTTTAACATTTATTGACCATTCAAAACGGGGGTTTTACCCTCCATTCGCTGGAAACTTGCAGACAGCATCAAGAGGGCGCGAACCCATATGGTACAACCTCGCTGGACGTTGCTTAACTTCAGTGATCTAACGGGAACAGGTGTATTCAACGTGCTATGGCTAGTGGAACGATTAATTTTATCGAAACCATTGACTCGACTTATATTTTCTACAAACTTAGTACAAAGCTATACAAATGTATTGTGTGGTTCTGCATTTTCTCCTAACAGTATAGAATACTTCCAAACTACCATTAGGAGCTATCAGAAGACTTCCAAACTATCTATAAAAAAAGAGAAATAAAGTAACCCAGTTCAATAAAAAAAAAAGCACTCGGCAAAACAATATTATACCCCTTTTACATGGTCCACCCAGTACATTCTGCATGTAACTTTTACACAAGACAGTTAAATAGAGATTAAGTCATAGACGAAGGCGAGGACGAAAACTTCCTTGTCCTTGATCAAGGCGTCACCATCCGTAAAGATACGTAGACAGCAGAACTGGATGGCCTTGGCTGACATGCAATGTGACATTTTCTTGTGGAGATATGAAGAGCTCGAAGGTATGAATGTGATAATAATTGCCGAGCATCACATAGCGATTGTCCAGATATTTTAAAATGTAT
The DNA here is from genome assembly GCA_012654025.1 of Pachypsylla venusta. NCBI lineage: Eukaryota > Metazoa > Arthropoda > Insecta > Hemiptera > Aphalaridae > Pachypsylla > Pachypsylla venusta. Next base: position 16,701,413 of record CM022879.1, on the reverse strand, counting down.
ATCCCACTCAATGGCCATTTACCACTATTTAGCCCAAAAGTCTATGAATATACAATGAATGGCTGTGCCAAGTTAAATCAAAATTGGACAAGGCGTTCGAGAGTTATCGTGGAATGGTTAGACAGAGAAATCTTAATTTGCTCGATCAATTGAATTAGGCTTTCAAGACTAAATCAGAATGAGATAAGATGTTTGGAAGTTAAGAGTATCGTAGTATCTACAAAATGACAAACAAAAGAAATTTGTCGTGTTAAACCTAGACCTAAGTATGGTCAGTCAAAAATTCGAAAACAAAATATTATTTTGAAATAAAATTCTATTGTGGCTTAACAAGCATTTCGAAAACGATAAAATTGTATCAAACGCAAAGCACAGTTGTCACTGTCTCATAATCAATGTAACTGGACGATAGCTAAACCTAGAAACATGAATGAACGAACCCTGCACAGAAAGATGGAAAATGGGCTTTCGATCATATTCACTAAAATTTCGAATAAAGTTACTTATTAGGGTGTAGATTAAAAGTGTGAACATGCAACGCGAAAGTCCATATATTATATTTTCCAGTGTTTATTGATCTTTGATGTATTATATTAAAAAGCTATAAGATACATAAAAAACACAGCACCCGCCACTCCCTTTATTAAGGACGCTAAAAAGTTCATTTTTCAGTTTAAGGTTTGTGGCCTGTAAAACTAACTCCATGTTGTGTCCATATAGGTTGGTGGTAAGACAATTCATCCCCATGAATTTAAGATATTTACCACTATTGAAGGACATGGAAGAGGTCGGGATTATCAACATCCAGTCCGGCTTCCTTATTAGAATAGCATATTAATATGTTACCCAAACCTTCCACCACCATCACTCTCCGTGATGGACACGGAAAATAAGCAAGTATGTTCAAAGTTTGGTTCCAGTCTGAAGACGTCGTCTCTTTGTATTTTGCTAGCACAACTAACTCCATGCTGTCTCAGTAAGTCCAATCATCTGTCCATATGTTGCTAGCACAACGAACTCCATGTTGTCTCAGTAAGTCCAATCATCTGTCCATATGTTGTTAGCACAACTAACTCCATGCTGTCTCAGTAAGTCCAATCATCTGTCCATATGTTGCTAGCACAACGAACTCCATGCTGTCTCAGTAAGTCCAATCATCTGTCCATATATTGCTAGCACAACTAACTCCATGCTATCTCAGTAAGTCCGATCATCTGTCCATATGTTGCTGGCACAACGAACTCTGCGTTAAGTCCACAGTTGAGTGAGCACGTAGACATGACTCTGGTCTCATGATCTGAACTGGTCTCTTGGATGCCCCCCGGATGAACAAGAATAAATTGTTTATTTTTAAAGCCAAGGTAAACTGCATGTTGGCTGAGTTTGGAAATAATAAATATTATGCAGATTTTTATTTTTTTGATCCTTTCTGTTTTGATGCACGAATTCTACGAGCCTCACATAATTCAATCAGAGCCCGATTTTAGAAAGCTATCGCTTTGGCAAATAATCTTATAGCGTTCCCTCTTTCTTGAGTACTTTTCCAAACTTATTTTTTTCCAAGAAAAAAAAAAATAGTATCACCCTGTTCTAAAATTGCCATCCCTTTGAGTCGGTGCATTTGCATTCAGGAAACTTTTGGTTTGAATCTAGTGCCGTTCCCGCCTCTTCCAAATACTGATCACAATAGACCACAATAAGTCACTAAATGATGTGGGTCGCAGTGGAAATCGCAGTCTCAATAGAGACCAGCAACCAGTTTAATAATAATAGTAATGTTTGCGCACACCCATTGGTTGAAATTTTAAGTTTTACGACCCAAGAAACAATTATTTGAACATATCACTCGATTCTAAGCGGTAAACTTACTTTACGGAAGCAACTGTCTTGGACACTATCTTGAATTGTATGTGTTTCATGGAAATTTGAGAGTGGGAAAATGGATTTTCTTTCCCAGGTGATCAAGACAAATAGATTAAATAAGACCCTTTTCACGCTTTTATCATCGCGAATAGAACAGAAAGTTAGGAAACTTGATGCTTAATTCTACCAATGTGACGGAGGGACAGTGAAATTCTAGCGCTAGTGTAAAAATAGAGAGCTTTGGTAGCAGAGAGTGAGTATTGCTATCGGTATTAGCTACAGTGAACGTAGCAAAAACGGCCAAAATTATCGTTCTTGGCATGCATTTCCTAATATAAACATGGGTAATAATAATTACCTATTTATATCTTTGAATAATAAGTGTTAAAAAATATTTACTTTTAAAATAAATTAAATTTAAACAAATAACACTTACCAAAACCAATATTTAAAATTACTAATTAAGACACTGGTTTCGAATTATTCGATTCATCATCAGTCTAGTAGAGTCGAACGATGGTGGTTCACATATCATCCTTCGACTCGACTAGACTAATAATGAATGAATTGATTCGAAACAGGTTTCTTCACAAGACAGTAATTTTAAATAGTGTTTTTGATAAGTGTTTTGTTTTAATTTAATTTATTTTAAAAGTAAATAATAATAATTATGCCGTTATTTCGTATGCTGTCCAAATGTAACTGCATGAGTTTCCACACTTTCTGTTCTATTCGAACTATCCAATAAAGATACAAATTATATTTATTAAAATATAAAGGGTTTTATATAGTGTTTTTGGTAAGTGTTTTGTTTTAATTTAATTTATTTTAAAAGTAAATAATAATAATTATGCCGTTATTTGGTATGCTGTCTTTAATGTAACTGCATGAGTTTCCACACTTTCTGTTCTATTCAAACTATCCAATAAAGATACAAATTATATTTATTAAAATATAAAGGGTTTTAAATAGTGTTTTTGGTAAGTGTTTTGTTTTAATTTAATTTATTTTAAAAGTAAATAATAATAATTATGCCGTTATTTGGTATGCTGTCTTTAATGTAACTGCATGAGTTTCCACACTTTCTGTTCTATTCGAACTATCCAATAAAGGTTTCGAACCATGTACTCTCGCTAATTTACACTAAAAAGAATCGCATGATGTGTGTAGTATTCGAGATTGCGGCTTTTTGTAGGAGTATGTAAGTATTTATATTTAGACTTATGGTTTTCATACTGATGTGTAGTAGAAGGAACTACAGGATAAAGCCTGATGAGGATAGTAAAACACGTACTATATTCTGCTCTATTTGTTATGCCAAACTGCGCCTGGGATTCCATAAGCCCTCGGGCTACAAGGAGGAGCAGAAGAAGAAGATAAAAACAACTACAAGCAGAAGACAAAAACAATGTTATTCTAAGTAAATAAAAGAAATCAATTGCTTCTATGAGATGGAGCAGACAAACAAGAAACAAGACAAAACTTTCATAAAATAGAAGAAATAGATCATTGAACTTTCATAAAATAGAAGAAATAGATCAGTTACAGNTATATATATATTTCTTTTTAAAAATGTGACACAGAGGTTTATTATTTTACTGGCTAAAAAAATCAGAAAAAATTGATATACTTTAAGTTGCAAGGTACATAGCGCCGCCACTAGCCCGCCACGAAGGGCACTATTGCCACTTAGCGTTCCTTCATACCAAATTGATGAAATTTGGTATGAAGGTACCATTTATTCAATAATAATGATGTCTAGGATGGAAGGATATGGATATGCTGTGTTCAAAGGCAACCAATGAAAAATACCTTTATAATAAAGATAATTTGTTTCTCTATTTGGTAGTTCCACCATGTATATCAAAGGTTTCTTAATATAAATACAGGGGCGAATCCAGAGGATAAATTGGGGGGGGGGGTGTACCTGGAAAATGAAATACTATAATTATGTGATAATGCAAATATAAACGGCAATTTTAGACATGGAATGTTTTCCATTTTAGAGAATCTCTCCAACATTTCTTCCATTGATACCTCAATATTATGATTTACATTGAGAAGAGCCAACCCTTCAGTCTATTCTGTAGCATTCTGAGCCAATTTTTGTTACGACGCGTCGTAAAGAAGAAAAGGGGCTTTCAGCGCTAAAATTTGTAGCTGGTAATGTGCAAAGTATGTAAAGCAAAGTGTGAGTGATAAGATGTATATCTTTGTCACAAAGATATATATCTTATCATTCACAGTGGTAGAGGTCATCTGAATCTTTGGGGAGTTAACTATACTCTAGTCCCCCCCCCATGGACACGCCACTGTCTAAATAAATATCTGTATAACTAAAATCAACTGATACAATAAATAATAGGAATTCGGTATTTGGTTGAATCATATAATTTCTAGAATTAAACTTTATTGATCTATAAATCTTACTTGTCTATTATTACAAAGCCTAATATTTTAGAACACAAGAAATTAACCAACTAATTGGGGTTCTATTATGTAAAGAGGCCATCAAGTTATGTAAAGTCGCGGTAACCACAAGTCTATGATGTAAACATCAATCAACGAGCCTTGAACTTGGTTGGCTTTATTTTTGGTTTATTGTTTTCAAAAATGAACTTTTGGAATCGACATACACCTTCAAAATTTGATATTTTACATTTCAAGTGTCTCTACAGCGAAGGTAAGTAGACTCCAGGAATAGATTAAACATACCTGTTCCGTACGCGGTACAGATTTTTGTATTCTGCGCATATCACTCTAAATACCAAATTTTGAGGTGGATATTTTTTGAAAACCAAAAGTTACTAAGTGGCAAAAATGCCGCTTACAGTGAATGTTGGACGGTTAAAGCAGATGGGCGGACTTTTTTGATTAGTTTTTGGATTTGCGTACTTTGAAGAATAAATTTTTGAATGGGTGTGTATTTTTTCCTATAATAACCAGATTCATCATCAGTTGAAGTCAGCCGCTCGATTGTCGAAACATACAGGGCGATATTGACGTCGGAGCGAAAGGTACTCGTTCTTTGGTCAGAAAAATATCTGGAATGAATTTGGGACGTTGTAATATTATAGCGGTGTTTCCCTTAAAATCATCTCTTCCCCACATTATTAGATTCATGTTTTAAAGAATGGTAGATACACGTTTAGATGAGGTTGCCAAAAAAAATTGATGACCCTACCTAAAAATTGATGAAAAATTGTAATGATAGGCGTTCCAGGTCGTCCCGGAACATAGGACCGGCCATCGTGAAGACGGTAGCTAGAACCTATCGCCTGATATGAATAGACATCAATCTCTTCTAAACACCCTGTACAAACATTTAATGAGTTCTCTTGTAGGTTTAATCAAAGGTAGGTATAGGACACGCCTATTGTAGCAATTTAAATGTTAATTTCTAAAGGCCTTAACACTCTCTGACATGATATTTTTAGTTTATAGTGCCAAAGTCAGATCAGAGTTGCATAACTAGCAGAGTTAATGTACAGCATAGGTTTATAACTTGGACTCAGCCATGTGTCTGTACATGAAGAGTGAAAGTACTTGCACGGAATTCATATACAGAGGTGTATAAAAAATAATATTTACGACGTAATAAAACAATCATTAAGATTGAATGGCATCAACCAATGCTCTTGTGGGCTTAATAGGCGGTTTGTCCTACGTACCTGGCAAATCCACTCGGGAATTTCGTTCCAATGATATCATCTCCCTCTATGTTCCAGCTATGGATTGGCTGGGTTACTGCAAACTGTGCTTCTTAGATCTGGCATTGGACCATATCTTTTGTCCGACCAAAAATAACCTACATCTGAGCGCACAGCAGTGCGCCAGTCCAAGTTACAGATAGCACTAGTGTATCTTTACACTAGAAGCAATTCACCAGGTTTTACACACCGTCACATACCTGGTTCTACAAGGGATAGGTGACTAAAATTTTCAACGTACATTTGGCAGCATAGTACAATACTACAGGATAATCTTCAAAAGTTCAAGTATATTAACCTGACCGACTGACTCATTAACTGATCATCAAAAAGATTAGGCACTTCGCGTATATCTAGAGCGCTGAAATTTTGAATGATGTTAGCAAATGACATCAAAGTAAAGTGAAAAATCCGAAAGTTTGAACTTTTTAACTCTAAATGCTCCAAAATGGAACCGCCATGGGGAAGACAATACAAAAAACACTGAAATTTTGCGTAAAGGTAGATATTCAAACACGATTAGGCGGGAAAATATTTATATTCCAACGCTTTCACACACAGTGCTCCAACACGGTTCCGCTTCAGGAAAGAAAATGCACAAAAGCTACATTCAAATGCTGGGACGGTGAAATCTTGCTTGAAGGTATAGATACTAAAATTCAATTAAACTGTATGCTTTGTAGTTTATGTTATTGTTTGATAATTTGGTGTTAGATCTCAGTTGGACATTGCTTAACCATTTTTTTTTTTTTTTTTTTTTTTTTTTTTTTTTTTTTTTTTTTTTTTNTTTTTTTTTTTTTTTTTTTTTCGATATATGTAATGTAGTCCAAAAATTAGAAGTAGATGAAAACAAAAAAGACAAACAAATAGTTACGGATTGTAATCTCACAAAAAATATCATTGAGAAAAGGCCAAGTTCCAAACACTCTTCCAAAAAAAATCGCCCATGAAAGTAGTGATATCTTTTATTGGTATTGGGGCCAAGATTATTCTTGCTGCTGTTCATCCCACACTTAATTTCAATATTGCACTTTCTTCTCTCTCCATTCTCTTAAAGTAATACCGACTTTACACTTGGTCAGTTTGTATGGTAGTGTTTTGCAATGCTCCTTTGTTTGCGGTTGATACTCGGAGTGTTGAGTATGAGAATAAGAACATTTTTTCCAAAAAGTTTGATAATTTTTCCGTACACAGTCATCAATAATATACGACAATTATTTATGAGCAGCTAAATTTCGAACTCCTTTTGGAAAACGTTTTAAAATACGAATGCTTGATTTGCACAGACTGATTTTATTCAGAAAGTCCGACAGGTCAAAAAAGAGACAACCCTTGTGTTTTCTTCCTCTGTGGATTTTAAGACCTCTCTCAGAATTGCTTACATATTTCATTACAAATCGTACACTTGATATGAACGCTATCGGAACTATTGTTATTATTAATAGGAAGAAAATGATTGTCATCAATCTCGTGAATAATATTTGTTACAGTAGTTTCATCACTGGGACTGATGTTGCATTCATGGTGATCAGATTCAATTTCAAAGTTCAGACATTGTCTGTTGTTTGTGTTGATTACTCAACAACTTGGGACCCACCTTGCACTCACATAGGAGTACCCTAAACGGTCTTTCATGATGTTGAAAATTGACCTCCGGCTTACCTAAATGTGTATGTTGAAAGTTGAACAAAGATTTGGTCTGGTATGAAACGGTCGTCCCATCACCCAAAGGAGCGAACTTTGTTAATTGGGTCTCCCTGCGTCACAGTGGAAGGGCGCCCACTCATGTGTTCATCTTGGAGTATATCACAGCTTCCCAGGAACTTCGTACGACAAGAACGGACCAACTGGTTCCACATTACGAATAATACACTTTTCCCGTACTCACCCACAAAGTTCAACGTACTTCATCGCTCCAATTTTTTCCGAGGAGTCAAAAATCGAATCATGGAACGTACTAGGTAGGTGTACGAAATGTTGGTCGGCAATTCTATTTCTTTTTAAATCTTTGAATAACATGTTAATTATAAGTGTTAAAAATATTAACTTTTAAATAAATAAAAACAAAACACTTACCAAAAACACTATTTATAATTATTTATAAAGAAACTAGTTTCGAATCATTCGATTCATCATCAGTCTAGTCGAGTCGAAGGATGGAAGTTGACT
>CM022879.1:16660733-16692685 GCA_012654025.1 Pachypsylla venusta | reverse complement strand
GTTCACACATTTGTAATGTGTCAGCGGTTTTAACCCCCTGAAACACACTAAATAATAATAATATGCACTTCACCGGGGTAGGTACTTCCGTTTTAAATCAGTAGTGGTTAAAAAAAAAACCCTATCAACATTAGTTAATAATAGATAAAATGTTTTATTTTACCGTCTTTGGTGACTATATCAAGACTACTTTTTTTTTTTTTTTTAATATTTTTAAATTTTCATTTTACCATTCAAAATAGATATTGAATGAAATGAAATTAATTTTATTACATCTTATATCATCGAATAAATACGTAGGCATTAGTAATGAAATGGCACTGGATGTAATGAAATTAATTTTATTTTACTTTTCATTAATTTCAACATTTCATTTCATTCATACCTTTGAAAGCACGAAAATTTAAAAATATTTTTTAAAAAACGATTCAAACAAATTCTTAAAATTAGTTAATAAAAAAAATCTAAAAACTGAGAATACACTATAGATAAAGAAAAACTTTCAATAGTAGTTCGGGCTGTCATCACCAGGACAATACTATCTCTTAACAACTCCAGTCCAATGGAAGTCGATGCCTACATTTATAATGAATAAATTTTAATTGGAGCATTATACATTTGTTTTTAAATGAAATAATAAAATTTGAAACGATAAACTATCGTTTATGAACACAAAAGATTGGGTGCACATTTTAAAAGAATTGGGGAAAAATGAATAATGTATATTTTTTTCGGGAGAAATGGAATGAGGAAAAACCCGTAATCGGGTGTATCCAGTAACCAAACATTTATCAATGACCAATCTTTCTATCACCAATTGATGTTTTTTAAAGAGGTCGGTACTGTAGCTAAACAGGTATAGGCCGGTACCTTCATTGTCATGCCCTCAATTTTAGTGTCAAATATTGCGAATCTGAGATACTTAGTGCCTGTCAAATGACATGACCATCCTCAAATTATTGGATAAACAAATTGGACATTAATTTGAGAGAATTATATGCGGGAATTATTTTTCCGTGACTCATTCAAGACTCATTCCTAAGCACTGCAGAAGAGAGGTAGTTGCTGTAGCTTAAGAGAGGTGAAGCTGGAGTGGTAACTTCATTTTCATGCGCCCAATTTTAGTATCAACTATTGCAAATTTGATATAGTGCCTGTCAAATGACAAGACCATCCTCAAACAAAAACTTTTACTGGATAAACAAATTGGACATTAATTTGAGAGAATTATATGCGAGAATTATTTTCCCGGGGATTGTTATTAACTAAGCACATCTTATATGATACCTATTTCGAAAAAAATGAAGCCGAAACCCAAACAACAGAATTAATTTGTTACTCACCACACATTTTAAGTAAATAATATTCCACGTATTCCAATAACCAAACACAACCGATCTATTCAAACGCAGAAAGAAAAAAGGACTGTTGAACGAAGAGTTCAACTTAATATAGGTACGTGTAACGATCACATTCTGATAAAAAAATATAGTAAAAAAATTATCAACAGTGAAGAAGTGGGAGAGATTGAGAGATAAGACTTTTTAAATTATTCCCGCCAGATATTTTAGATTAGAAATGTCGTATTTTAAAAATAGTTGTATTTCAATTATGAAATTATCGTCGTATCGTCAGTCTCTTCTAGGGCTTCCAATCCCGCATGCGGGATTTATTTTGAATCCCACATGGAGGATTTGAGCTTAATCCCGCGGGAGCCCTTAATTTTTAATATTGTAAGGAGGAAAGTTCTCAGTAGGTAGGTATATCCTCATACATGCACCATCTACGCTAACTGCTTTTACATATACTTGCCTGAACTTTGACTACAATCAACCAAGTGTTGTGTTTATAAAAATCTGGTGTGAACATCACACGACTTTCCTTATCTATAAAAAAGAAGAAAATATTGTAATGGGCTGACATTTTCGATGTCGAGTTTTCATTGCCAAAACACGTTTTGAAGTCCCCAGAGCGGAAATATAATTATACATTACACATGTTGATATATTACACTTGAACCTAAGTTGTATTTTTCAATTTCTTATATGACATTGATATGAATTGGCACCAAGGTTTAAGTTCTAGCTATTACCGTTCTGGTTTTAGGCGGAACCGCCAAAAAGTAGCCTTCAACCTCTAATTAGCGGCCACAAATATATTTCAATTTAACCAAAGTTGTATTTTCTTGTATGAAATTGATATGAATTTCTTGTATGAAATTGATATGAATAGGCACCAAGTTTAAAGTTCTAGCTATTACCGTTCACATTTTAAGCAGGATATGCGAAAACCACTAAAAACGGCATAAAATCGCCAACAGTACATTCGATTTCCAACAAAAGCTTATTTTGCCGTTCATGGCATAAAACTGACATACATACCAAATTTCAAGTCTCTAGCACTTTCCATTCTTGAGATATTTTTTTCACAGATAGAGGGACAGACACACCCACGGACCAATGGCTGAAACTGGGGAAATTTTGCTCTGGGGACCCCAACACGTGTTTGGCATTGAAAACTCGACATTGAAAATTTCAGCCCATTACAATACTTTCTTTTTTCATTTGATAAGGAAAGTAAAAATGATAAAATACCGATTTTAAATCCTCTTTTTTGTATTCCTTCACAATACCTAAGATGTTTTTTTTTTTTTTTAAATGTTGCGGGATTTGCAGAATTGGATCTTGCGGATCCCGCAGATTGCAAATACCGCATTTGCGGATTGGAAGCCCTAGTCTCTTCCTATTAGTCTTCTTTGTTCTCTGTCTAAAGTTTTTGAACGTATGATTTGCTTCCAGATAACCTCTTGTTGAACCAGCATAATCTATTTAATCCGTTTAAATCTGGTTTCCGTACTGGTCATAGTACTTGTTCTGCTTTGTTGAAGGTTTCTGATGATTTCAGGCTGCCATGGACAAAAAACTCGGCTCCATTCTGGTTCTGTTTGACTTTGGCAAAGCATTTGAACTTCTCTCTCACAGAGCTCTACTTTCTAAAATGAAATCTTTTGGATTCTGTGGGGATGTGGTTGAGTGATTTGCATCTTACTAGACCGATCGTAGTCAATGTGTTCTAGGGGTCGAACAGAATAGGTCGGGATGGAGGTCTGTTCCCTCTGGTGTTCCTCAGGTCACTTTCATCTTTATGCCGATGATCTTCAGATCTACATATCTTTATTATTATTATTACTTGGGGCGGTTGCTACAATCAACTCTGAGATTCAGCGGTTCGTTCTCTGGGCAGATGAAACTGTCTTGCCATAAACCCCCACAAAACCAAAGCGATGCTTCTTTGTAGCTCTGGATTTCGTTGTTCCATCTTGAACCCTTTCCCAATTATTGAGGTTGATTGTAATTACGGTTATTGAGGTTGATGGTAATACGGTCGAATACGTTGATTCTGCCAGAAATTTGGATATAATATTTGATAAATCTCTTTCTTGGGTCGATGAAGTATCTAAAATTTGGGAAAAAGTGTTTGGGGCCCTTTGGACATTGAGGCGCTTAAAACATTTGGTACCAGACAGATACTATCATTTTTTTTTGGAGCAAGTTACAAACTTCTTTTATTTAAATATTATGTGCTTCCTCTGTTGGAGTACTCCACACTTCTGCTTAACGGACTTACAGTTGAAAAATCAAGTCGACTACAACGAGCTCAGAATGCATGTGTGCGGTATATCTACAAAGTGAAGCATCGGGAGCACATAACTCCATATTACAACAGAGCGCGGTTGCTCAGGCTTGAGGATATTTTCTATCCTTTTCCTCTTCCTTCTAGTCCTAATACCTCTCCTTTGAAGTTTGTTAGTTTGTACACGGATCATGGAAGTTGATTGCGAGAATGAATGTGTTTTTTTTTTAAAAAAAAATTCAATAGGTTTTTTTTTTATTGTACTGTTTTTGTAAATATGTAATCATTATTATTTTTTGTAAAATATATAAGACCTCTGGTTGGACTGTGGGGGTAAAGGGACTCTTCAGTCTCATCCTCGCAGTATAAATAAGGTTGTAATGTAATGTATGAAATTATTTCGGAACGTGACATTCTCATAGACATATGTAGATTACTCCAGGAGTAATTAAGAATTGGATTTCAATTTTGTAAATGTAGAATTTCTCACCACAGTGAGGCCAAACAGCCCCTCCTCAATTTGTGTGACTAACTCAGCATTACTAAAAGCATCATATAAGTATCTGCTTAATTGTCTTCGTGGGGCTGAGTGGTATTTTATTGCGACGCCAAGTTCGCAAATAAAACGACCTTAAAATTCGTTAACTACAGTTCAAGAACCTAGATACTTTTGTGTTTGAAAAAAGATGTGTCCCAGAACCGCTTTCGAATTACTCTTGGAAGTACCTAGCTTACCAATTAGGAGAAATCACTATTTTGATATCGGGATCATTGTGGACCAATCAGAAAGACCTAAAATTTAGTTCTCATGAATTTGACCTTTTCATTGGTTCTCATAGATTCCTATATTATTTTAAACAGCAACTTCTCCTTTCCATAATAAATAACTCATAATATGGGCTGTCCCAATAAAGTGAATGTGCGCCATTATAACTGACATGATCTGGCAGCACAAAATTATTATTTTTGACAATTTAAAACTTTTAAAAGAGAAGACAAGATTTATGAGACTAGGTAGTACAAATCTATATTTAGTATCTGAGGAAGGAAGAATAAATAAACAATTGGAATGACAAGATTAAGTAAAGCGTTTAACAAATCAAACAAAACAACAACACTTCATAATAAAATGCATGCTTCAAATTTCTCAAATACATATTAGATTCCCAACATCATGGTGGATTCAAAAACGCATTCTCCCAAAAAAGGTCTATATCGACATAGATTATAGTCCTTCTTACATGTATAGGACTCCTTGTATGTTGTTCTGAAATTATTGTTTCATAAACATGAAAAAATTTAATTGCTCGCAATTTTTTTTATAGGCAACATTGATGTTATCATTAATATCATCGACAATCATTCCCATTTGAAATAACCATATTATTTTATACTGTTAATTGTTGTTACAGTTAAAGTTTTTATACTGTTGATTCTTGTAAAAACACATTACCAAACTGTAGAGAATGTGACAGCAATTGTGTGGAAGCTTCGTGCAAAATTATGTCGTAATCATCGAGCGAGTGGCTCAGAGGGTAATCAGAAACTACCAGGACGTCCGTGAAGTCGTCCACATTTCAAAGCAAGGAAACGTTTTTAACAACGTGATAACGACAGATGCACAGATCGAATAACAACGCAAAACCAACACTTTAATATTGAAATTAACAAATATTAAAGTTAAAAATAACAAAAAAAATCAACCAATAAATAATTAATAAATAATAGTTAAAGAAAAATATAATTAATATTTTTTAAAAATAAACTAAAAGACTAGATTAATATTTTGGAAAAGAAACTGTTTCGCTTTTTGGTAAATTATATCAGAACGAATAAAATAATTAATATTTAAATAAATACTCAAGAGAATGGCACTGATAAAAATACTCATCAGGAATGCCGAATGAAGAAAAAAAGAAGAGTAGTGTTTACAATTAAATAGAAATAGAAAGGCTAAAATGGGGTTAATCGAACCTGTGTGATGAAAAACAAACTAAACTTGAAATNAAAAAAAAAAAAAAAAAAAAAAAAAAACATTCTGGATTCTAGACTCAAGCTTTTTTATTTACATTATTTATTAAGGTGCAAATTACAAATAAGGTTAACTTATTCTGTAACTAATTGCACCTAGGTGAAGATTGATCAGAAATTGGAAGAGTGGTCGAAAAAATCTCTGGTTACCCCTCACCTTCAAGGTAAGTCGTAAAACAGCTTGAGAACGACTAATTTCATGTGTTCTTTCTTTTAACCTCGATGGTTCTATTCGCCCGATTTTAGAATGATAATAATAACAACTAAAATGAATAAATCTACTCCGTTCAGTCTATGAGTTGTGTTTTACCTGACTAACCATTAAAGATATAGTTCAGGGAATTTAGAATTAAAAATTGATATATTTGAGTAAAAATGTTAATTAGACCTTCCCCATCAATATTTTTATATCTCAAAAACGGTCAGAGATATGACAAAAATGTATGGAAATAATCTTGTGGTAAATTTAATTGTCATTCCTTAAAGCCTAGAAAAAAATTGATAAAATTGACCCTTCTCGACTTATATGCAAAAAATAAAGCGTATATAATTCAAGATGGTTCCGCAGCTTTCTTACCTGGGGACATTTTATGATACTGATGAGGAAAGTCTAATTTAACATTTTCAGCAAAATTTAGAACTTAATCATTTAATGTTTTAACCCATCTTTTCAACTAAAACTCTTGGTATAGACCAGGTGAAAATAAGTATTTTCACAAAGTTCACGTGAATAAAAATTCATGTATTTTTTTAAACAAGATTGCAATAATAGGTACTCCTTTATTTCAATCATAGCATAAATTTTATGTTAAAAGAAAACTATTTTCCCACGGAATACATTATTTCATTCTATCGCGAAATAAATAAAAATATCTTTTTACTCCACAAAATGAAATATAAGTAAAAAGGTAAAATAAAAATGGACAAGTGTACATTCTAAAGTCTATACAAAATTAATGAGTTGCTAAATGACTAAAAACAAAACATGAAAATATACAGCGTGTACCAGTTAAAAAGTGTTTTCCTTGAGAGCACAAATGTTGTTCTACTGATCAAAGAATAGGGGCCATATATATATATATATTTTTTTTTTTTAAAAAAAAGCTTCTCAACGGAAGAAAAAGGGTACCACCCTTTTTGTGCAACCACTTGAAAACGCATTTTAGCTTTAAATGACTCTCTCTAATAATTACATTACAATTTCTTTCACTCTTTAGTTGTAAGGCAAAATAAAAAAAACACAATTATTTGAGTTTTTGAAAAGAAAATTGACGCTTTAAATTCAAGCATTTGCATTCATTTGCCAGAGTAGTTGTTCCGGGATTTTTAAAAGTTATAAACACGCACTATTCAAGAGTTTGGTCTTTTTGTGAGATTTCCTGCTGAAGTCAAAGCCTCCCAAAATCAGGAAAATTTAAAGAATAAAGGTGATACAAATTTAATTTTAATCTAAATTACCTTCACGAATTATTGCAAAATTCGTAACTTTACCTGCCGTTGCAAAGCGTTTTTACAAATTATTTTATAGAATATACCCCCTCCCTTTATTTTACTCATAGAACATTTGGTATCAAGGAACGCACTTTTTACACAATAAAGAATAGAACAGAAAGTGAGGAAACTTATTAACCCATGGGGCGGAGTGACGGTGAATCTCTACGCTAGTGTACATAGAGCTACTTGGAACTGGGAATTATTATGAAATCGACATATCAGCTGATTGAGTGTGCACATCAACATCGTCTTCGTAAACATCAAGGCTCACGATAACGACAGCAACACAAAAAATCGTACTTTTTATTCATACTCTAATCTAAACATGGGTAACTAAAATTATGTCGTTGGTTGGTGTGCACAGTCTTCAATGACTCCTCATTTGATGAGGCGGACTCTAGCGGCTGTTCACATGTAACTGCATGAGTTTCCACACGTTCTGTTCTATTCGTTATGTTTACAGCCTAAATCAATCGTCCATATTATAAAACAAAGTTGAAATTGAATTAAAAATTGAAAGAACACTATTTTCTGCAAACTTTGTTTTATAAAATAGACACAAATTACAAATCAATTTATCATTGACAAGCACCATCATTCATATGAAAACAATAAGGCTGGGTTTCTTCACTCGTAAACTCCGCGGTTTGAGTTGATTTCAAATTAATAATCATGTTTAGTTGTTAATTTTTACATAGTTATTTTCATTCCATCGCGGAAAGTAATGGTTGTGGAATAGTTGAGTGGCATATTATGGTACTGTTGATAAACCCGGTTTCTT
Organism: Pachypsylla venusta; assembly: GCA_012654025.1. Classification (NCBI taxonomy): domain Eukaryota; kingdom Metazoa; phylum Arthropoda; class Insecta; order Hemiptera; family Aphalaridae; genus Pachypsylla; species Pachypsylla venusta. Next base: position 16,684,746 of record CM022879.1, on the reverse strand, counting down.
CCATGTACTCTAATAGTGATAAATATCTCAAATTCATGAGAAAAAATTACATGGGTTGGCTGGGTTTGAAATCACGACCTACTTTTTACCAGTCTGAGCGTCTTACCACTACACCACCAATCCACTTTTACGTTAATCCTGAAATTTAGTTGTTGATTCATACAAAAAAAGGACAAAACTACTGGTTTGCAAACCGAGGAGTTGATCAAGGCGAGAGAAACTGAACCTAAATCGATTTATCGAACAAATCAATATTTTTTTAAAAAAAATCTTCTAGATACCTACCGGACATATTACGAGGTCGCTCACTTCTCCATTATGTGGATTTCATTAAATATGTATCACTGCCCTCCCCTCCCCCCCACCAAAAAAAGGCTGACCAAAAAGGTAAGGCTAGCACTTCTTGTTATCTCTTGGTAGGTGAAACATTGTCAAATTTAATAGAACTGAGTAGATGCATAATAAAACATGCATAATGCGCAATCACTTAATTTCCCGGGTCCCGTTGAGGGGATTGTCGAATAAATGATTCCGGGATTTTTAATGTTCATAGCATAAATGCTTGGAATATTTAATCATTTGTCATATCTACTTAAATTTTGCTAAAAACAAAACCCCCAAACTCCGTCCCTGGACATGGTAGGATAATGAACCTTTAAAAAAAAAAGTACAAGTTGAATCATGGGAATCATTTTTTATCCCGAACCAATAGCACTTAATGTTTGCGAGTTATTAGCTCGAACGCAAAAAAAATCTAGAACTTAACGGTCCCGTTGCGCGGAGGGGGTTTATTTTCAGACCCATATTTATTAAGCAAAGTGGTGGCCTTTATTTGAGCTCTAGTATAATACGTGCTTAAAATGATCACATGTTTTTTGGGACACCGTCCCTTAAAGTTATCTTATGTGCAGGCATGTATAAATAGAACATTTTCGAGGGGAGCGTTAAATTGAGTTTTTCATTGCTGGAGGCTGACGATGTTGTGTCACACAGAAGAGGTCGAATTGATTTGTTCATTAGAACTGAAACACAAGTTTTAATAATTCAATAAATAAAAACAAATAAATTAACAAGATTTGGTAACGACACTATACAAATAAAACTAAAAGACACAAATGTGTAACAAACAGAGACACGAGTAGGGTGGGTCGCTGTACGAAAAACACAATGTACCACTGAAAACATGTACTTATCTAGCTTGTGTTGCTTCCTACGGGGAAAATGATCACTGCAGTTCATTGGTTTACTGCAGTAAAACTGTTTTAGGTAAGAAGGGCTCTTTTGTGTTTTACACCAAAAAGCTATTTATCAAAAACTAAACTTGAGAGGTAAAAAAAAAATTATTAAAATGTTTTTTTTTTTGGAATTTAAATAAAGCCGCTTTTAGTATGATCAAAAACTTTGCTTAAAATTTTAATTATAATAAAAACAAAGTAATCATAATGTAACATAATGACCCACTTAATGTGAACTAAGAGCATGCTCATTTATATATTAGGTAATTTTTTTTGGCTATGATTTAATGTATGTTCCCTGGTACATCATGTGATGTGCCCTCGTACATTAGTTATTAGTTATACGTACCAGTGTACACTTTGTCTTGCTTCATGGAAAAAATAATATTTATTATTTGGCATGTAATAATAGTGTTTCTAATTTGGTTAATTAGAAGACAACTAAATTCGTTCGTTTACCTTAGATGTGTGCACGCACTAGGAGCAGGTTCAAATATAAAGAAAAGAACTTCTATCAATAAGGTATATAAAATACTGTATCTTCACTTGATTAAAAAAGACTACAATTTTACAGTCAAGTGCAGATAATTGTATTTTATCTGCCTTATTATGGTTTTAATAAGGCAGATAAAATACAATACTTGACACAGTATCTCAATTCATTCAAATTATTTATATTATTATGTTGTAAAAGATGTCATAAGTTCGACTAAGTGGAGAGGTAATAAGGATTTGACTTACCGTTTTTCTATCCTAGACTTACACCAACCTTCCAACGATCATACCTAACATTTTTCAAAAACTGTTTGCAGGTCTCCATTGAGACTCACTGCAATTATTAATGCGACCTTTATTTAGGTCTATTGTGACCAATAGTTCGACAAGGCAGGGATGGAGTTATATTAGAACCAACGGCCTCCAGGTTATGAATCCACCGTCTCAACTAACTAAGCTACTGAGGCTGTTGGATTATATAACCCCCATTCGAATTGCTTACAAATTGTACCGAATTGTTTACCATCATTATTTACTAATCAAATTCTAATAATCTATATATAATAATACCAAATCATTGTTTTCAGTAGGCTCGTGGGGTTATAAAAGTGCATTAGAATTTTGATCCTAATTCTTAACCTATTTGTTTTATTTCATAGAGTTTCGGCTTCTAAGGTTTAGTAAGACAGTGAAAATTAGTAGGGTGGTACAATTTAGATGTATAAAAATACATTTTAGGTATGTGCCAAATGTGTCACTTATAGAATTTATTGCTACAGAGGGAATGTATTTCTTCTAGGAAGGGACTCTGGGGAGCGGTTAGGAATTTTTTTTTTTTAAAGATGGATAAAAGTTTCCTAACCTCTCAGGTTAGGTTAGATTTTACGACAAAGCCTCCCAAGAAGAAGTCAAAAACTCAAACATAAGTGGGTGGTGAGAATAAATACCTATGAAGGTGAGTGCTGATATATAAAAAAAAAAGAGTTTGAGTACCTCTGGTCTAGAGTTTACATTGATCTCACTAACCTAGAAAGCAATTGACAGCCATGCACGCGGCATGAAATCAGTAATATAATGTATAGTAATAAGGCAAAAGTGACAGGAGTGCTCTCTGTATGCTAATATATCTTAAAAACAAGGTTCGAGTAGTTTCCTTAATGAAATTTTAATACGGAATCCTATATACATATCTAAATGGGTACCGAACATACTAAATTTCAATAAATCGATCAACGTTAAGTGGCAAAATGGTCGCTTGCACGGCGCGCCGTAAGGCAGATGAACGATTTTTTTTTATTAGATTTTTTTTAATTCTACGTACCTTGAAACTTAAAATATCATAATACCCCCATTTTTTGTTTTCATGTCGATTCCAAAGGTTCAATATTAAAAATAATTACCAACAGATAAACCGGTCAGTTTCGCTGAAAATGTCAACGAAATTGAAAAGTAAAGGAATCCTCGTCATAAATAACGGAAGTGTTTTTTAAAGCCAAAAAATTAAACATGTTTAAATACAAAATAAATCAAATACATTGAAAACATGTTTTAAGGGGGTAAAAATATATGTAACAAACATGTGATATGAAACATAAATATAATCAACATGCAACAAACAAAATCTAAAGAATGTACCTCTTTGCCAAAGTGAAAACTGAGGACGTCAATGAGAGAAGCAGAAACAAACAAATATTACATACACTGGGTTAATTGTTGTTATTACTAATGAAACGTTACATAGGAGAAGTTTTCCAACACCATTAATTTTAGTACTGGACACGGAAAGTACGTAAGTTCGACAAATTCCGAATTCCTGTTATATTCTTTGTCAAGAAGAAAACGGTAATAAATATAACTTTTTCCACCCACCAGAAAGTTTGTTATTATGCCTCTCGTTTTGATGTGGTTTCCACACTTTCAGTTATGTTTTTAAAAAACCAGCTTGATCTCCTAAACTTCCCTCACCAGAGGACACCCTCCCTCTATTGGTTAAATATGAAGAACAGAATCGTATTTAAAAACGAATCAAATGTTACCTACCTTATAAGAGATCCACCCGATGCATCCGATCCTTCACTGTTGTATCCCAGAGATATTTGTCTAGTCTGAAAATCAAAAATAATAGAGACATTCAAAGATTAATTATCCAGGGTGTCCGAAAAAAGCATGCAATCTTTTTAACCACGTATACTACAGCTCAAATAAAGGTCACTTTGCTTATTAAACAAGGAGTGCGCAATAAGGCCATGAAGTTCCATTTTTTTGCGTTCCTGCCCAAAACTCGGAAACAGTGAGTGCTACTGGAACGGGGTGAAAAAATCATTCCCTTGATTAATCTCGCACTTTTGAGATACCACCAACTTACCCTTTCACTCAGACGAGTGGCCACATTTAATTTCATAACTAACTTCTGTCTGTTGACCTCTAAACCATGTCTAGACATCTCAACTTACCCTTTCCGTCTGAGTGGCCACATTTGATTTCATAACTAACTTATGTCTGTTGACCTCTTTAATTTTGTAAACTTCTAATTCTTCCCTAAGTAGTGACGTCACACGGACTTGCTCTAAACATTCTTGCTTCAAAAGCAAAATCTAAAAAAAAAAAAAAAAAAAAAAAAAAAAAAAAAAAAAGATGTGCATGAAATTATTTAGAAGAATAGATTGGACAAACTGAAAAATACATGTGAACATGATGGCCGGTTCTACCCATCAGACGACCTAGAACGCATAATATCACAGTTCTAGTCATGTGCAATCATACTGTATTGGACAAACTGTAAAAAATACATGTCCACACGACGGCCGGTTCCACTCATTAGGACGACCTAGAACGCATACTATCATAGTTCTAGTCATGTGCAACGAAAATGTATTGGACAAACTGTCGCTACTAACATTAAAGTAGCTGCTAAAGCGTACTGACGAGGCTGAGTACACCCCGAAATTATAAGAAATTTCCGACTCCGTAGTAAATTAAATCCCGGTCCCGCGAGTGGAATACCAGTGTAATACTGGTTGGCCTAGCAATGATATTCATTGACTAAACCATTGTCACTAGATAACATACGAGTATTTTAATACAGGAACATTGTCTAGGATAATACAGTGCTGAACACAGTAGTTATGTTCGACAGACTTTGTCTGTTGAATAACCAGGCCTATCAGTAACAAATTAATAAATAATAAAGATGTAAATTTAACTTAATATCGTAGCGCATTGAGCAGTTGGTCATCAGTCGCCACGGGGTTATTCAAACAGGGAGTGCATCTGCACACTCCTGTACCCTGGTAGGGACAGAAACCCACAATCGTTCTACGAATACACACTAGACCAGGAGGACTGCTTTTGGCATTTTGGCACTGTGTAAACTCACTTGTCTCTTCAAATCATTCACCATAATTGGATTGATATTGTTGTTATTATGATTGAGAGTTTCAACTTCAGATTCCTGTAATGTAAATCAATGGATGGTAAAATTGGTTAACATTCTTAGATGCTTTAAACTTCTAGGCAAATTACATTTGTAAAATCAATTCTAAAAATAAGTCTCCCCTTTTCAACCTTCCTTTCTTCTCGCAAACCTTTCATTTACGCCCTCTATACAAAACTTTTCGCACTTTGGGAATTCACTATGAGCCTTTTGCGGTAAAACTCACTTTCTTTTTTGACCCACTTGAGGTCATTGAGGATACTATCTGTCAAAAGTAGGATCTGATTCTCATTTTGGGTACAATACATTGTTCTTAGTACGTTTTTATACAATTATCATTGTATTATTTTAATTTATTTTGTCTCATGCAATTTTATAGTTTTCTATATTTATTTAAAATAATCTATGTATAATGGGTACACCCTGTAAAGTTCCCAAAGTTTATCAAGAACCTATACGATTTTAAAGAATTAAAGACGTGATAAAAACATGTTTTGGGGGAAATAGTGGTAGTCAAGGGATACTTTTTGACGATAAAAATAACAAAAGGCACAACCTTCCAAAGATATGCAACCAAATGAGGCATCTCCGATCAAAATTAGTTTGGTAGATTTAGCTGTACTCCCGTAAACGTCCAAGAAGAATAAAATTACTATATTTTGAAGGTGTTCCTGTATTTTTTAATTTTTTTTTTCAAACCATTGATTTTATCTCATGCTGATGAGATAAAATCTCATCAGCATGAGAAAAAATCATTCGATTATTCATATTCAATGAAAATCACTCCACATATTTTTCCCGTGGCTTATAGACGTGAAGTAATATACAACTTAGGCAACCCATTCTATCTGACTTGACGGGTGGAGCGCTGTCGCGCTCCTCATTAATTAATATTTAAACAAATATGCCGAGTCGCTATAACTTACCTGAATAAGAACATCACGTAATAGTTCCAAGTCGCTTTTGATAGATGCCAAATCTTCTTCGATTGGTTGAAATGAATACCCCGAGTCGCTGCAACAAGAATCCTCGTCCTCATCATGCACGTATGTCAGCTAGAGAGAAAAATGAGATAACGTCAGATATTTTGAAACACAAGGACATTCATTGTTAGGTTCATGATTGGCTCCGCCAAAGCTTAGCACAACTTGATCCCAAGTATCAGTAAAGCAGGGACACATAGGGAAGTATTGTATGACAATACATCATCTCGAACATGGTCAGGAACATAATGAAATCATAAGCTAGAGATGTAGGTCGACAGCAAAGTATCAGTAAAGCAGGGACACATAGGGGAGTATGGTATGACATCATCTCGAACATGGTCAGGAACATAATGAAATCATAAGCTAGAGATGTAGGTCGGCAGCAAAGTATCAGTAAAGCAGGGACACATAGGGAAGTATGGTATGACATCATCTCGAACATGGTCAGGAACATAATGAAATCATAAGCTAGAGATGTAGGTCGGCAGCAGTATAAAGTCCCATGATATTTTTTAAGTTAGGATCAGATCAATTTTGGAGAAATAAAGTGCATAAGTTCCGAACGATAATAAGACCGGTGCCTGTGAAGATGGCAATTGAACCCACGTCTTCTTGTTTACCATTCTACTATGCTACTAAGGCAGATGACTGCCAGTTCTGTGCACCGGGACGACCTAGAACGGATATCCATTAGTGTTTCATCAAAACTTTTTCGGTAACCTCTTATGAACCTATTTCCACCTAGGAACACCAACAAACAACACAAAACATACAACTCGGCCTTCAATTAAAAAGCGAGCCCCCTGAGTCTCTCTAATATAAGTGATTTGATAACTCGGGATTATTTATTTGAAAAATATACTGTATTATGTTAGACTCTATCTCAAAGTCAAGGTCGAAAAAAACGACCACATCGCTATAAAGTATTTGAGAAATGCTCAAACTCTGAAATTTGGCGTTTGAGCAAGTTTTTTTAATAAGAAAAAAAGGGCTTTTCCCCAACCAGAGAGGCTAGGAAACGTTTATACGGCAATGACTCCCGCAAAAGACCTTACCTATAGGAAAAAGGAAACTTTCTATTTAATGTCAACCTGAAGTCATTAAAGCATTTTGCAGAATACCACATAGAAATGTGGTCGTTTTTTCGCCCAATGAACCGGTCACTCCCCCTTAACTTTTGAACGGCTTGGAATTTTTCAATTTTGAAAAGCTCTAGGGATAGGAAAAGGGCCATGGCCAATCGAATCGTTATGTTGAAATCCAGGTTCGACCCCCGGAAATGACTTTTTAAGTTTAAAATAAACACCTGCATACAGGGTGTAACAAAATCGAATTTTAGACCCTCTATCTCCACCCCTAAAAAAATCCTTATTTTATTTGTGCTTTTATTTGAACAAAAAATATATGTACCATTCCATTTAAATTTCTTGAGAAATCGACAATTTGTCAATAAAAGTCTCTTCCGGGGGTCGAACCTGGATCTCACCATATCCATCCGATTGGACATGACCGATTTCTTACCTCTAGAGCTTTTCAAAATTCAAAACCTCCAAACCATTCAAAAGTTAAGGGGGGGGGAGGTTGACCGGTCATTCTGGAACACACTATATATTCAGGGGCGGAACTAGAGGGGAGTTATAGATATAACTTCATATATCATATTAAACGATCGTGCTTGAACGTAACGTTTCTAGAAGTGCAAAATAAAAATTTAACACGTGCAACAAAAAAATAGTTCACAAAGAATAATGACGTCGGAATCGTCAAAAGTATGAACGTTTTATTATTATGAAACTGGTTGCAGATTCTATTAAGAATGGTTGCAATTTTAACTTACACCTTTATTCAGATCTGTTTATGATATAAACCCATTTTACTGTATACGAGGTGGGTCCAACCGCATCTTTCTGGCAGGGGAAAGATCATGCGACTACAAAAATGGCAGCCTTTTAGAGAATAGCTTTGCCAGTCGGAGTGAAAACAACCCCTTGGGAATGGTAGAAGGGTGTTTTGACGCAGAATTATTGGGTGAAAAAGAAAATCATGGTCAAATGAGACCAATTTTGAATAAAAATGATTTTTTTTTCTTTAATCCCCCTCAGAAAGGTACACGGATGTCTTTAATAAAGAACTACTGTGGAAGCAAGAAAGAATCATAGTCAACTGAGTCAGAAGTTTGGGCATTTCAATTTTTAGAATGACCACCATCTTTGAAGATACCACAAGCTTGTGGTAGATTCGGACTTCCCATCTTCCCAATTCACTTTGCACCAAAACTTATAGTAGCCTCAGTAGCTCAGTTGGTTGAGGCGTTGGAATCGGAACGAGAAAAATGTTGGTTCGAATCTAACTCTATCCCCGCCTCCTCGAATTATTAGTCACCATATAAAGAAAGCAGTGATAATTGCAATCAGTTTCAATAGATACTCGAACCCAGTTAAATAATAATAAAAGGATGATATCCAGCATTACATTTTCAGCCAAGGGACAACAAAAACTTTTCGGCAACCTCATATCAACTTGTTTCTACTCTCTTTCTGAACAGATGATTTTAAGAGGAACACAGCTACAAAAACAATACCAAATAAAACTACTTACTGGACTAATAATAGGACAATGTGGTCTCGGAAAACATGTACACAATAAGAATCTCCTGGAAACTCTATTGTGTACCTAAGTGGGAAAGATGAGAAATCCGTGATTATGAAATTTGGTTCCACAATTTCTTGTGTTCAACATACCTCTGGTACCGTCCATCCAATTTTGATTACGTGTTTGGTTGATGTTCACAGTCTTTGATGCTTCCTCCTATAATGTAGTGCACTCTAGCGTGTGCCCACATGTAACTGCAAGAGTTTCCACACTATCTGTTCTATTTGTTATCGTTTCTTAGAAGCTGGGATATTAATAGCGTAGGGAAAAAACTTTGTATACTTTTTGAAACATTATATGAAATAAAAATAATATAGTATGTTAAACGTATTTTGCGAGTGGACATTTTCAATTTTGAGAATATTTTTTTAACCTCTGCTCGAATACAAAGCTTTCCTACATTCGATGTTGAGGAAGCAAAATAAAATAAAGGGAGTGCTTTCTATGAGGATAAGGGGCGGGGGTATACTACTTTCTACAAGAATAGGCAATGGGAGGGATAAAAGCAGGCACGGAATCGGCACTCAGCACACAAGGGTTAGATTTATACTTAAAGAAGAGAAGAAAGAAAAAAAATAGTCGTTTACGTTACATACATACGAAGCGTGCGTGACGGAGACGTTACTTACTTCGCGACACACGGACCTTGCATCTCAAATAAGATCTGGACCTACCTCGCATGCGGTAATGTCTTTATTGTGAATTTTCTTGACCGATAGCCTGGAATTATCAACAGAACAAATCAATTAGAATAATTAACTATACAACACAGGGATGGTGTTACACAAATAACATACGTTCCTTGAAACCAAATGTTCAATGAGTCATAGTAGAAAAGGTATAATCTCTGAGAAAATGTAGAAAAAAATACCGCCCCCCCCCAAAAAAAAAAAAANCCCCCCCCCCAAAAAAAAAAAAATATATTTTATACTTCAAGGTCTGTAGAATCCAAATATTGAATAAAAATCCGCGTCCATCGCCGCTAACCACAGCTCAGTGTTGTTTGATTAGTTATTTTGTAAAATAACTAATCAAACTTTAACGGGGGGGGGGCTGATTTATTTTTCGAGAAGTTTCCAAAGGTTCATTATTGAAAATATAAAAATAATAAACCAGAAAATGCGATAACACGTGGAAGTACCTATGCAATATACTCTACTTCTCTATCTTTTCTTACTCAAAATATTAAACTGATGATGTTTAGGTCAACTTGCTTCAACCAAAGAGTATAACTACCAGCAATCCACTAGGTCTGCTACAAATGACTCCAAACCAAATACAAGACCCCAGTAAATCTGCAGACACTTCGGGTCCATTTCACAATAAAATAGGAGCTAATATTACAACTGTCATAATTTGCATAGTTTCGCTATTGTAAAGTAGTTGTTTTGGGAACTGTAGACCTCACTCAAAATTTGCCCCGCCATAGAATGTTCATATCAATTTTTAACAAAATCGGACAAGGCGTTCGAGAGTTATCGTGGAACAAACAGACAAACATCTGTTCAAAAACTAATTAGCTAATTCTATGAATATACCCAATTCATTCTACAAGGCGTTTGAGCGTAACCGTGGTACAAAAAGAAAAACGATTTTTTTTTTAAAAAAAACATGAAAATGTTTCTTTAGTTGAAAGTATCTTGCGATTTCATCTGGCATGTGGAATGTAATGTTTTCTTTTTCATAATTGTTCTTTTAGCGGTATTTCTCTCAAAATCACCTATTCATCCCATTTATAGATTCATGTTTTTAAAAAATGTTAGAAACAGGTTGATGTGAGGTTACCGAAAATATTTTGATGGCCCTTGGCTGGAACTATGATGGTGTGCGTTCCAGGTAGTCCAGTACGTAGAACCGACCACCGTGAGTATGATGGCCGGTTAAAAAAATGTTTTGCTTGTATCGTTCCAGACAAACGTGGTGTTAAAACTAGACCTCACTTCGTTTAGTCCAACAAATTTTAGTATATTCTGAAATGAACCCCCTGTAGACCCGTAACTTCAGTCGTAATAAATTGACAAAATTCCTGCTTCCAATTGCAGGGATAAAAAATGAGCATCCCTAGCTGAAACTGCTATTAAACGACAGAAACCAAAATAAATAAACTTACGGTGATTTATATGGACTAGAAATGTACAAGTTTTCAATTGTTTTGTCCGCCATTCTGCAAGATAACAAAACAAACAATTTTATTTGAAATAAGAGAATATGTTGAAGTACGAGGGTCATTCCAAAAGAACCAAAAGAGTTAGAAAGGTGGGGAAGATATCAAGATTTTTTGGATGTAGTGGTAACACTGTAAACCCTCTGCCAATGTGACACATCGGTTTATTATTTTACTGGCTAAAAAAATCACCTATCCCAAACATTGATATTTTACTTTTCAATGTACGTAAAATCCAAAAATTGAAAGAAAAAAATCTGTTATTTCATCCTCCGCCACTCGTACCCTGTACCTACACCGCACATCGTGAAGGACACTTTAGTCAATTGGGTGGCGAGAATAAACATTGGTTACTCATTAAAAAGACCAGGTCAGTTAAAAATATGAGGAGAAACTTTCGGGGCCTTTGGGCCCAGGACCAAAGATATTATCAAAGGGATGTCCACACAATTAATTTCTCAAACTGGAGACCAATTTCTACCAGCTGCTGTCCTTGGTAATCCTGCGCGTCAACATTGCGTCCGTTGTGGACGCACCACCTCTGGAGGTAAAATATGTTAATAATAATAATAAATATATATTATTCTGAATATTTTTATTTAATATTTCAGCAAAACTATTACAGACCTGAAAAATCACTTACTCGAAATTAATTTTTCATAGTTCCAACATTTTTTTAAAACGATTCAACCTCCCTGTTTTTTGAAATGTTTTACAGTTGAAATCTTACCTTTGACATTCTGCATCACTCAAATCAAAGTCAAGCATTAGATCTTCTGATGCGATACTTTCACATGGAGATAAGGTTCCCATTGATCTGGCGGGAGATTCACATTTCACACTATTATCATTTCTTGAGCATTTCCCTAGGAATAATAAAGTCTTTATTTGTACCAATGTAAATGTAGCATTTATTTATGGTAAGACCCAACAACCTTTGCCGATTTTTTGGGGTATTACAGCATTATTAAGAGCCTCATGTACTATTAATTACTTCAATCTAATACCATTTTTTTTTACTCTGGTAATGCCGCCACTAGTCTCTACTCACATTAAAGTAACTGCTCAATCATCCTAACGAGGCTGTGTACACCTCAAAATCACAAGCATATAGTCAAATAAATTCCGATCCCGCCGGAAATTGACCAAAGGTTCCCAAGTACAATGCCAGTGAGATACCTACTAGACCAGGAGGACTGTTCCCCTTTTATTTCCCCATTATGACAAACTCGGTCAATTTAGGAAATGGGTTTATTATTTTAATGACTAAATTTGATATTATACGCTTCAAGATATGTAACATCCAAAAATTAAATTAAAAAAATCTTAAATGAAATGACCCATCTTTGAATAATTTATTCAAAACACCTTTATAGCGAAAACAAAAAGGAACGTCTTTTTCTTTTACAAAATAAAGATGACAAGTCGCCAACAAAACGCATGAATACTTTGAGAAGCAAGCGCAGGTTACCATGCCAGGAAGTACAGCTAAAGAGTAGGCACAGAACAAAAGGTTGTGGCATGATACATTTAAGAAAAGCAACGTCAACCCCTGATAAAATAGGGAAAAGGAGAAGTTAAAGAAAAAAATCATTCGATATGTCAAAATAAAAACGCAAGGTCTGTCACCCAAAACCCCGAAAAATCATCTGGGAGAAAAAAATAACATATAGAAGAGTATTTAACATCACAGATGAACCCAGGCTTGCGGGAAAAATTGTTGGGATATATTTTAGGCATGACTCGTTTATTGTAAACTGGAAGAAAAAATAAAGGTAAAGGAAGAGCAAGAATAGAGTAAATGGACCACATGATGAGTTGTATGAGACTTGCTAACTATAATAAAATGAAAATTTTGGCTAAGAATAGATTTCAGGGATTACAACGAGAAGGCGAAGTGTTTAGTATTTGACTGATTGATGAATTACAAAATAACTATTTAGATAGACTTTTTTTATTATTTAAACTTTCTCCTATTCAAGAGCTTACACACATATAAGAAAACGAACCATTATTAGACGAAAATTCAAGTGCCAACCCCGTTTACCATACTTCATATTTAGGACCAAAAACTTACTGAGAATTTTGTTGTGCACAGTGACACCACTCTGGTCTTCGTCAAACACAAGTCCAGGTTGATCTGATATTTCATCGTCGATTAAAAAATCATGACCTCGTCCATCCCCTTCACCCTCTGAGAATGATAAGTTGGTTGGTGTACTAGGAGAGTCGAGTTCAGGAATAGCAACTGAATTTTTATCATGACTCGGGGGAGAAGATGCAAACTGATCACGGACTGAAAGAAATTAACGAAGAAGAAACAATGTCACATTAATGTGCGTAATTCCGAAACGATATTTTAGGGTAGTACAAGAGATATTTCTCCGCCTCTTCTTTAAAGGGAAGGTGAACTATACAAGATATTATTCGAAGATATATGGGAGTAACCACCTCACTACCCGAGTCCACCTGAGCTAATTGTGTAAAAATATAATGTAATCTTCGTTCTCATTTTTTCTACATTTCATTTTGCAAAAAGTATTAATATCAGAAAATAGGCTAGGCAACAGGTAACCACCCAATACATCAATTTATTCTTTAAACAAAGTAGTCTACCTGAAATGGAGGACTACTGCAAACCACTTGTTTAACTGTTAACTTAATGATGATGTTAATGTGCGTATACAGAGCTAATCATTTCCGATGATGACCAGATGTATGAGAATACAGATCCAAAGAAGTTGTTTGCTGCTAAAGTTTTAAATTGTCATCTAATCTTGGAGGCTAATAATATTGGGTAAATACCCGGGTACTTATTTTCCAGGTAGATACCCCGGGTACTCATCCGGGTAAATACCCATTTTTTATAAATAGCCGGGTATTTTTAATATTCAATTCTAAAGTACTCTAGAATCTAGAGACCCTTATCTTCCTTCTCCCATTGATAAATATTATGTTCTTCATCTCGAACTTGAATGATGGGTGTTAGGTATAGGATAGTAGAATAGACCTCGATTTGTAATTGTGTAGTCATTGAACAAAACTGACCCCATTCAATTGTCATCCAAGATCTACCACGGCGCCAAATTTCAGCTCAATTGGACACTGGGAAGTGGGTTAAATTAGATTTCTAAGATTTAACTACAAACAAAGATACATATGTATTAAACGTAATAAAAACCTTTAATATTAAAAAAAGTAAAACAATTTTTGTAGAGATAATGGGGAAGTTTATTTAATTTTTTTTAAAAATGTTCCATTTTTAAGGGTTCTAATAAATAGAACCGTTTTTCGTTCTTTTTTTAGAAATACCCAAATTTTGGGTATTTATTAAGGGGGTGGGTAAATACCCGGGTATATAACCATTTTTTATTTACCCACCCAGTGGATATTTACCCGCGACCCATCAATAGTCACAAGAAACATGTCACTTATAGTTTTTTTTTGTTTGTTTTAGGTTTAAGAGTGTTTTTTTGACAAGTGGAATGAAAGTGATCGATGATCGCCAAAAACTAATTGGTGAAAAGAGAAAGAAGTATAACCTATTTTCAGTATGGAAGTTTAGTAAGTCATAGTTTCATCAGTCGATTCCAAAGATATCCCCTTTGCACATAGTGTATTACCTTTTTTGTTTGGACTAGGTAACGAATTGGAGTCAGATGATAGTGGGCTATCAGGGGCGTCAACATCTTCTAATCTTTCATTTGATGACATTGCTGCCAACACAGCAAATGTTTGGTCCTCTACTGTGAGGAGTGTCTTACGGAGGTCAGCTTTCATATCTAAAAAACGAAGGGAATAATAAGACGATATTTAAAATGAAATCGAAAATGAAATAATCTCGAAATGTTTAATGTATGACACATAATTGACCATTCTCATTATTATTTGTTATTTTCTGATCGGTCTTTTTTTTTTTTTTCAATACACAAAAAGATATTTTAAATGAATAAAATTTCCGAGGTTACAGAGACGTAACACGGGCTCCGAGATGAGCCTTATATTCATTGCTGAGCTCGCAACGTTTGATGGTGTAACGTCACGATACGTAAAGTCTCTTTTACGCTCATAATATAACATTTTCCATTTTTTATTAGATATTATATTTTTTGAATTAACTTTAATATTTTATGAAAAATATTTAAGTAGATTTGGATGAAAAATGGTATAACTTTTGGGTGCAATCGAGCATACCGTCGGCGGTGTTTCCGTTTTTTTTTCTTCATGAAATCCTAATAGGTCAAATAAAATTAGGGTCGCAAAATCTATGTTCTATTGATCTTGGTAATCATGGATGTGAAAACCACAATGATAGTGTTCAATTCAGCGAAGCATGGCCAAATTAAGGACCAGCTTTTTTTATATCTCACACATGACTTGGTGAGCCCAACCATCGTAAGGACATTTTGGCATCTCCTACCTAGCTCCTGACTCATATCATCATCCTCATGCCTGATGGCCTCTTCTTCTTCATCAGGAAACGCCATAGTGTCCCCCGATCCTTCCATATCACCATACATGTCACGTCCATTATCAGGCATGTTATCCAGTTTCATCATTTCATCGCTGGCAGAGTCTTTTTCAAATTCATCTGTTTCATCACTAGAGGAAGATTCTTCCAAAGGCCGGGTAGAAGGAAGAGACAATGGTTTGGGTTTAGACAAACTAAGACGAGTTGGTTTACAAAGGCTGGAAAGAAAATTAAATATATTTTAATTTATGAAGAAGAAAATAGTATTGAAATAATATTTTAAAAATAATTTGTATCAGCTACTAAAACAATTGTTTTAGGATTTTAATCAAAATCAAAATAATAAGATCATAGTGCCACATGGTAGCCAGGTGTATGAGACAGCAGCTGTAGATAAGTTGCAGTCTACTGCTAAAATTTTCAATTTCCATCATACATCACTTCTTGGAGGCTGAAAATGGATACGGGTCGTCAGAAACATGACAATCACTGTAATAATATTAAAAAAAAAAAAAAAAAAAACTCTTGAGTGGAATGNAAAAAAAAAAAAAAAATAGACTCTTGAGTGGAATGTTACCTCTAGGCGAGGTTAATGTCTGAGGCATTTCCTACCACCTAACCCTTAGAGCTCCATTTTTATGTGGTCAAATACTCAAATGAATGAGGAAAAAATCCTGCCTCTGCTGGGGATTAAACCCACGCCCTCCTGTTTACCAGGCGAGCGCTTAACCAATGAGCTACCGAGGCAGGCAATAATAATAAATAATCGACTGTAATAATATTACGTCAGTAACACATGTAAAAGCGTTACGAACCTAAATAAAGATATTACAGAGTTGTTTTCTGTGTTTGGAGGACTCTATCCGTGAGGATGTCATCCTCAAGTAACTTCTTATAATCTCAAGTATGATTTACTTTTCCTCATGTCAGTATTTTTTTTTTTAAAAAAAAAAACATATACATATATATATTATATTTTTAATAGGCGCCCTATTCCAAAGATTCTACTCCCAATCTTGTGTCGAAGAAGGGGGGTGGAGTTGAATTCGAATCAACAGCCGCATGGTTACGAATCCATCGCCTCTTCCTATTGAGTCAGATTTTGAGAGATCAACAATCAGGTATGTTGAGAGTGTCGTAATAGATGAAATAGCTCCGTAACTCTATAAAAAATGTTTAGTAGTTGACAAATAAATCATCGATTGACCCAAGTGATGTTTAGCTTTAACTATATCATTTTTTCTTTAACGTCTCATTTTTTTTTCATTCCACGATAAATCTCGAACGACTTGTCCGATTTTTACTATTATTATTATCTTACGGAGCGAACTGTTTCATGTTATGGAACAAACGGTGACAATTGAAAATAATGAACCAAAACTTACGTTTCAAACACGGTTCCCTTTTTGGCAACGGGTTGTTTTATCTTTTCATTACTGATAATGGGCAAGACATGGGTAACTTCAACTTCCTTCAGTTCAAACTTATATCTGCTTGTATTGGATGGAACCATTTCTAGAGTTCTTGCTTTGGGTAGTCGTGTTATTTGTCCCGACTTTGGACGAGCCTGACTATCTACCGTTTTCAATTGTTGTTGAGACCTCATTCGCATGTTAATATCCTGTTTCGCACTTTTTGAATTTGGCACAAAATTATTATTAGTAGTTGTTCTTGGACATCGTTGAGGAATGTTTTGATTGTATTTGGTTGATGTTGATAAACCTGAAGACATGCAAAAAAAAAGTATTACCATCCTTGAGTAAATTATTTTTATTTAGTGTGTAATACAAACACTGCTGGTTTTAGATACATTAAAATAGGTTAAGTAAAAATTAACATATTAATAACTGAAATATATATATATATATTAAGGATATACTTATCCCTAAAAAAGGATAAAGCATTCTTCAGACGAATTTTAAACTCCCTTAGATTTCCCTCTCTCGGGAACACATTGATAGATCTGTTAATTCTAACACCACTGTCCAGAAATGAATGACCAAGCTCTTTTTTGAAGAATAAATTGAAAGTGACGATAGAACCCAGAAAGCAATACGATGACATTTTTATAAATAGTAACCGTTTTCACATTAGGTGTGGGTACAACCAAAGATCCAAATTTGAGAAGTTTTAATGTCAAAATCTGGAATAATTTCCAGATTGAAATTTTTCGCAACCGTAGCGAAGCACGTGCTTTTTTTATTACATTTGAGTTTGATTTAAATGCGAGGGTAACATTTCTGACCAGTTTAAACTTTTTTCTTCACATAATGTACTTCACTCTATACCGACGTAATAGATCGGACGAAGTGAAATTTAACAATTGGGCATAATGGACCATAGTCTCTGAACAATTAGTATAAAATTTATTTGAATAATACCTACCTGAGCCTGACATTGTCGAGTACGGCCTAACTCCGGGTGCACTGAGTGTGGCAATACCCGTTTTGTTGATATTCCTGATGGGATTTTTAGGGGATGGAGAAGTGTTGGTGGCATTGGTATTTTGAGGAATGTGTGTTTTGTAGGTAACTGTCTTCTTTAATATTGAAGGCGCCACGAGCTGGAAATTAAAGTACATCAATTTATTATGATTATTAGTTTCATCAATTTGCCGCGAGCCTACGAGATGGTTTTGTACCATCTAATCCACCCCTCCCTGTAAAATCATAATTTGTTTTCCCAGAACCCCATATGCACAACATCAGGGTTTTTTATTATTACTTATTTTTCTCTTTGAAATTACATACAATGGAATAAAACAATCTTTGTGAGAGGTTAAATTGTCGATTGCTGCTTATTGGCATAGAATTCAGGAAGCACCACAAAAGTTTTGTGGGGTCAAAACGTACAATCTTAATGGCTCATTCACGTTACCTCTATGAGAGATAACCATATGCTCAAGTCGTTCATGCAGAATATCCATCATGATATAGATCCATCATGATATAGATAAGGAAATTCGTGTGAACATCCACAAGATTTTCGGTATAGATAACGAAAAACGTGAGATGTTCACACCAGATTTTTTCCTACATGGTCCAACATTTTGTCAGGGTGCGTTTTGAAGGAAAACAAATCCTGTAACCCCATCTAGACATGTCTAGGGTGACATCTACATATTCAAATAAAGTAAGAATTTTGCTAATACGACTTACAAAACATCTTGTATTCCATTTCAACATCGACCTGTCCTTAGTGAAAACATCTGTATAATTTATGGGTTGTTGGTGGTGGGGTCAAACCTAGCCAAGCCATTGGAATTTTATACTCATGAATTTGAAACATTTATCATATGTAGTAGTAGTAGCGGGTTTTCTTCACAAAATCAACCGTTCACCGAAATTTTTTTGATGGCCCTTGGCTGGAACTGTGATGGTATGCGTTCCAAGTCGTCCTGGTGCGTAGAACCGGCCATCATGAGGACGACATTTAGCATATAATAATAGCCGGTGTTAAGGGATTCTTTAGTCTTATTCGGGCGATATATAAATAAGGATCATTATTATTATATAAGATTTTTTTTTCATAAAATCATACAAACTTACTCTGCTTTGTTTCGGATTCTGATTGATATTGGTGACTACATTGCTATTGCTATCAACCGGTTTATTGGTTTTGGATGTGACTAGATTATTGCTTGTGGCTGAAGTATTGGAGTTAGTACTGGTTCGTGATACACTCCGAGATCGAAATCCAAATCTGAAATAAATCAAATTGAGACAATTGATGAACGACATGAAACCCATTTTAAAAAACTGTTCATGTAACACAAAGGTTTATTATTTTACTGCCTAAAAAAATAATTTTACATTTCGAAGTACTTAGAATACAAAAATCGAATAAAATCCTTATGTCGCAGTAAAATATAAAATTCTGAGGGGGGGGAGGGGGTATTTTTTCGTGACGAATCCAAAGGTTCATTATTGAAAATAATAAACCAAAATTTTTTACAGTGAAAGTTTTGGTTACAATAAATAAATATAATTTTTATTCAATACTCGCTAACTTGCTTATTGACTGCTAGTTTCTTTTGGATATGGTACCGGGCATGAATGTTTGAATTCTGTATTTTTTAACCAATTTTAACCCAATTAGAGAGGTTAGGAAACGTTTTTACGGCCATGCCTCTATTGTTGCGTATATATAACCGTCCAACATGGACCCATGGCGGCCAATAAAAAAAGCGATTTTTTAAAGAAAACTTGTCAGATTGTTCCTGCCTTGTGTCAGACCCAGTTTCTTTCAATGTAGGTACTCAATATTATGCACCCGCTTTTCAATATACCCTTTGAATATATATTATTATATATGTTCTGTGAATATACCCGTTGCAGAAATAATATAATACGTTTACTGCTAGTTTCTTTACATCTATTCAAGATGTACCCGCTATTCATTTTACCCATTACTTACTTATTGACTGTGGGTTTCTTTACATTATCGTTGGTCTCCATTATATCTACAAAACTTTTTATTTTCTCTGAAGGTGCTGAAACAACTCTTCTTTTGAATCCAAAAGACGTGGCTACTCCACAACTTATTGGCTCCTTTTCTCGTTTGATGTCCTTTAACACAAAGTAAAAATAACGTAATTAATGTGTTATTATTTGTGTTAAAACATATTATTGTATTGTCATAATCACAGCAATACAAAAACTGCACCACTAAATCAACACAGTATTATTAATTTTTGCTCGTAATGGTGCCACTAATCACTACTCACAGCTTAAGTAGCTACTCAGTTGTCCTCATGAGGCTGAGTGTACCCCGAACAACCAAGCACTGTTCCGAAAAATATTTTGGGTCAACCAGAACCCACGAGACCAGTAAGGTTGCATAAAAATAAATTATAAATACTTGAATTGTCAGGATAGCTAATTTGAAATGTAATTGCCTAAACCAAGTAAAGTCTAGTTTTAACTCCATGAAATGTCATTTACTTCTTCTCAACACAGGGGATTCTTATAAGACATGGGCGGGCCAACATGAAACATCTAAATAATTAAATTAATACACATGATTTTTGTTGGTAAAAAATAAAAAATAATAATAATGTAAAGTTGTCATTTAATTTTATAAGTAAACAATTGTAATTATTATAAATAACCCAATAATTGTAAATTATTTAAACTTAACTATAAATAATTTTTTGTTTTGTGATAGAAAGATTTTTTTAGTTTAAATTTTCGTGTAATGACTATTTCATTTAAGAGATATGAATTGAATCTTTTGATTGATTCAATTCATATCTCTTAAATGAAAAATTCATTAGACGAAAATTTAAACTAAAAAAATCTTTCTATCACAAAACAAAATATTAAGTCTCAATAGACATTCCTAAATTAAATTAAAAATAAATAAATAAATATGTTAATTGTAAAAAAAGATATTTCTCTATATGCATGGAAGAAATGTGGACTAATGTTTGGTCAAGGCTTCAGAGGTACAGATGTGTCGTAAGAGTAAAGACGCAATGGCCAAATTTTATGATGGCTCAAAATTTAAAAAAAAGGTTGCAGTGGATGGCCAATATTTTGATATTAATGAATTCGTAATCGGGATCGTCGCTTTTGGGCTGATGAAAAATACAAGGACTATTTTCAGGAACAAATGCATCTGCGAAAGGTCATTATTTGATGAGAATTTAGTTGGCAGAAGCAATGGACTAAACATTTGACAGCTCTCCAGGAATATCTACAAAAAATGTTGCTGCTAAGCGGTGTTTCCCTTAAAATGAAATGTTCTTCCCACTTCTGTTTAAAAAATGGTAGATATTTTCCTTCTATATCTTACACAGGAAAATTTTCCTTGTATATCTTATCATAACAAGCAGGAGTGGCGTGTTCGATGGTAACCACCCGCATGACACTGCCGCTCTAAATAAGTTGTAGTATGCTGCTGAAGTTTTGAAGTGTCATCACAGTAGCGGATATAGATCTTCAGTTGAGGGGGGGGGGCGATCAAGCGTTGAGCTTAAATCTGATGTGATATTTAGTACTTATTAAAAACTAGCAGAATACGCCCGCTTCGCTTGGCGCCTTAGAGGCATGGCCGTTTATAGTTCCAACCTCCTTTTTTCGCGATAAAAAGTAGCCTATGTCCTTTCCTAAAGTTTAGTCTATCTCCATACCAAATTTCATCAAAATCGGTTCAGTAGTTTAAGCGTGAAAGCGTAACATACATACAGACAGACAGAGTTACTTTCGCATTTATATATTAGTATGGATATGGATGACGCGACAAACCTAAACCTAAATAAGTGAAGGATTTTTTTCATGCTACATATCACGCACATTATTATTTATTATAACATTATTCTATATACTCTGAGCTTGCTCTTAGGTTATTGAAAATAGAAATAACTTATGGTATGATAATTCAACATAAATGTCAATCTGAATAAAAAAAAAAAAAAATCGCGAAATTGAAGCATGAATGAGTTTTCTTTTAAAGACAAATTGCTAAAGTCTGTTTTCGAGGGGCGTGAGGCTAAGCTGAGGGGGGGGGGCGGCGATCGCCCCTCCCCCCCTGTATCCGCTACTGTGTCATCATACCTCATTTCATATTTTATTGACATGAGTTCCGAAAGCCATGCCAATGAGCGTAATATAAGGGGGGCGGCGATCGCCCCTACCCCCCCTGTATCCGCTACTGTGTCATCATACCTCATTTCATATTTTATTGACATGAGTTCCGAAAGCCATGCCAATGAGCGTAATATAAGGGGGGCGGCGATCGCCCCTACCCCCCCTGTATCCGCTACTGTGTCATCATACCTCATTTCATATTTTATTGACATGAGTTCCGAAAGCCATGCCAATGAGCGTAATATAAGGGGGGCGGCGATCGCCCCTAGCCCCCCCTGTATCCGCTACTGTGTCATCATACCTCATTTCATATTTTATTGACATGAGTTCCGAAAGCCATGCCAATGAGCGTAATATAATTACATAAGTAACATAATAATATTAAAATTATTTAAAGAATCCTAAGATATTATAAATAGTATTGGAGATTTGCTTTCTGTTTCAGGTGGACTCGGTCCGTGAGGATGTCACCTTCAAGTAACCTCTCACAATTGCAGTTTGACTTACTTCTCTGTATGGAAGTTAGTACATCATAATTGTATTGGAAGAAATAACACTTTCGGACCTAACAATAGTATGAAGATAAAATAATAAACATATGGGCTATACTCGTATTGTTAAAGTTGGGCTAATATGGGTGGCGTATAATGTTAGTTCGCCTCCACGTGGTGTACCCTGGGTAATAGTCCAGTAGTCAGGGATTTTTTGCTTGCAAAAATTGGGGAAATCTCGATTTTTATATATGTTTGTAGGTATGGACCTCACCTTTAAAAAGCTAAGTTTTCGACCTCCCAACCCCTGTGCGTTCTCCGCCATCTTGAAAAAGTCGCACAAAAAGCCGCTTTTTTAAGGGTTTCCTCAATTACTCGCTTCCTGTGCATTTTAGGCGAATCGTTGTAGCGATTCATTTAAACGACAATTAAATTTCTTGCAATTTCAATTCACACATATTTCCTGTAGGATGTATAAGAGTGCTCCTACAGACGGCGCCGTTTTGGCGTAAAATGCGGTTTTTGTCAAAAATGAACTTTTATATTAATTTTTACCTTTCTATTTTCTAAACAAAGCACCAATACCGCATAAACACCACAATAAAAGTTGTGGATATTTTAATTTTACACCGAATTCATATATCAATCATGAAAAACGTTTTAGTGGAAGGTTAAAAAAAGACAAAGAGCTGGTCGAAATGAGATTTTACTTATTTAATACATTGTTACATGTAACATATCGCCCATAAAAGAAAGGATTAAAAACGATGTGTGATTTTTTTTTTCTGGGGTTGTTAGGTATGGTGGGGAGATTATAAAACTGAATTTTCGACCTCTTAAACTGAGGGGGAAATTTAGGCGGTCACTCTACGCCAAAAAGCGCTGCCAAAACAGTATTTTGTAAATAA
This sequence comes from Pachypsylla venusta, assembly GCA_012654025.1. Taxonomy (NCBI): domain Eukaryota; kingdom Metazoa; phylum Arthropoda; class Insecta; order Hemiptera; family Aphalaridae; genus Pachypsylla; species Pachypsylla venusta. Next base: position 16,661,321 of record CM022879.1, on the reverse strand, counting down.
CTCGAGAATGGTTTATCTGAAGAAAAACAACGTGAAAACATGGCAAATAAAATTTCCTATATACAATTTGAATTCGCAAATTTTCTCTGTGCGATGTATGGGAACGCTGCTACTGACTTCGCTTTGGCGTTAAAGGGCGATTTTGATGAAAATGAGCCTTTATCCTCTTTTTTTTCGTATATATCCCCAAAACATCCTTTCTGAAGTTGAATATAATCTTACAATTTTAATTAGAATTCATATATTAAACATAGAAATCCCTTAAGTGGTATACCAAAAAGAGCTAAAGAGGTGGTCGAATTATGTCCTTTCTTATGATATGCCTGTATTATAACTCATATTTGCTTTTACATTGAGTGATGAACACACAATGATTATTATAGAACAACATATTGGTGAGAATTCAATAAGAACTCCCATTCAAGGATAAAAACATCACTAGATATCACTTTTTCGTCCAAAAAACGGCACCAAACCCAGTATGCTTCTGAGTACAATCCCTAGTACGCTGAGAAGCATACCTCGTGCTTTCTAGTAGGGGATAAAAAGAAGTGTTGTATTTACCCAAAGATAAAAATAACACTAGAA
>CM022879.1:16595195-16650541 GCA_012654025.1 Pachypsylla venusta | reverse complement strand
AATAATAGAGGTGCTAGACATGCACTGAGACCATAAATGCTTTGTATCTTTATATTAGTATCATTTTTTATCCGAATAACCGTTTTGTGTGGAGGTGCTAGGGAGGAGATTTGCAAAAACCTCCCCCTGCTGCAGTATCACCCCCAAATGCAACGCAGAGCTTCTACTTGGACGATTAAATTACTTAACAATTAAATCTCCCAATATAAAATTAATAATTTTGAGGTCAGACGTCATAAAATTACTAAATGTTTTATATATTATTATTATTATTTTTTATTTGGAATAACCGATTTTGAGACTACCTTACACCATTATATGCGGAGGCAGATTCCTTGAACACAGGTAACATCATTTTATTTTTCTTACACCATTATATGCATCCAATAGGTTTGCTGAGGAGGAGGCAGATATAGAGGCGTTTAAATTGGAGTATAATCAATTTTCTGAAAAAGTGTAAAAAGTAGCCTATTTTCGACTTTCCATTCTGACCAAACCGCTGAACCAAATTTAACGTTTAAATATGTTATTCGACGTCGAATTCAATTTTCATTACGTTTGAATGGAGCAATTTTTTTTCATAAATGCATCGTTCGAATGTTATACGCCAAAAACTAAAATTAACGGCAAAATTAAGCGGTTTTTGGTCGGTAAAAAATTTAGCTCGCCTCAGAAACCGTCGCAAACTTAGTTTACTAATATTCAGGATGGCCAACGTGAAATAAAATCAACTCCCGCTTTTTACTAATTTATTCTAGCTCGCCTTTTTTTTTTATCTAATTTGACTGGGCTATGACTGTATTTGATCTTTTTTTTTTACATATTCGTTCCGGTCGACGCTATAATATTTAAATATGGGTACATATAAAGTTATTTAGGGTAACTTTATAAATTCGTATTTGGCAACATTGCAGAAAACACATTAATTATCTCAATCAAATGTAAATTTATAAACTTTGAATTTTGGATTTTCATCGGTTTTGGTTTCTTAAATTAAACACAACTTTAAATACAAACTATTCATTCTTATGATAATGATTTACCTTCACATTGTTTCGATAGCAAAATAGTTATTTGCAGCTTCTGAACCCTATTGTATTCCTTCGTAGTATCTTGTATTTTCAGGACTCAAGATGCCTCGTATTATGATAAAAGGAGGTGTTTGGAGAAATACTGAGGTTTGTACAATATTCTCTTTATGTTATGATACCTATATTATTGTTAGCAGCATTATTATCGGCACACACAATCAGTTTTGCCCTGAGATTTTATTTCCGACCGCACACGTACCAAATGTATTTTCAGATTTGACGGTTTTTGATTGATGGCATCAATATCTATGCGCACACATTTTTTTTTTTTTTTTTTTTTTTTTTTTTTTTTTTTTTTTTTTTTTTNTTTTTTTTTTGTATGGACTGTATTGATAGAATTATGTACTGGCAATGCAATGAAAAGTGAAAAATATATTTTCCGAAATAATTACAAATTGTGAAAACTAAGTAATGAACTGGCAATTAGGTAGTAAGCAGAATTGTTGATGATCGTGGCCAATATCCAACATTTTTCCCACTTAAGCCCTTTTTTGAACATCCATTATGAAGTCTCCAAATTTTAGAGGAGTCCTGGACAATCTTGACGATCTTCTTGGCTGAGTCGGTGTGCTTAATGTTGGGAGCTGATCATCACAATTACCAGTCGGATTAACGAAATCGCTATCTGCTTTTAAAGGTTGAAACTCATTATTAATTGATAAATCAGTGTTTGGTGGAATTCATTGAAAAACTTTTTTTTTCGGTTGGCTTATCATTCTCCAATATTTTATTTCTTTCATGATCATGAACAGATGAAAAACTTACTTTAAATATTGAGTGCCACCACTTTTGACTAGATATGTTCTTGAACTTCCATCTGCAAACACAATTTTACCAGGGAGCCCTTTTCTATCTTTCATCAGGAAGACCGAAACATTGACATTTAATTGTGAGAGGGGTTTTGCATGTTGATTACACTGATCTTGTTTTTTAACTTTGGCGTCCCAGTTTTCCTGATAGTCCTCATGAAGTCTAGGTTTGACTAATTCTGAGTTCACTTGGAGTTTTGTTTTAAGTTTCCTATTGAAAAATAGTTCCGCAAGAGAATAGGTCATCCTGGCTAACGTAGAGTTTCTATAATTCATCAGAGCAATGGCTATATTTGTGTTGTCTTGTTTTTTTTTTTTTTTTTTTTTTTTTTTTTTTTTTTTTTTTTTTTTTTTTTTTTTTTTTAATGTTCTTGCATATTGAGACTCCCTTCTCAACTAGACCTTTAAACCGGCTATAAGTGGGACTTGAAGACATCTGATTGAATTTCCGTTCTCGTGCAAATTGTCTGTATGGTTCACTATTGAAGGGCACGTTATCAGTGCTTAGGACATCCGGAATATCTAACATTTTTCATGAGTCCTATCAATTCTTGTGTAGACTTAATTCGATTTTTTTTTCGCCATCCAAAGTAAAGATGTCAACCGAGACACGTTCCCAGGCTCTTGAAGGCATTGGTAAGGGCTGTAGTAGTTCCCTTTGGTTATTTTTAGAGTTTTGGACACAATTTTGACACCTTTCTATCATGTTTGAAAGTTCTGAGTTCATCGTAGGCCAGAATAGTATGTCTATTGCACGTGATTTACATATAACTATTCCAAGATGACTCCCATGAATTTCTTTTAAAATTGAATTTCTCAGGAACTATCACACTTTGTTGGGTCTTGGCCAATATGCAACAAAGTATGGTTTACGTAATCGCAATTTGCTTAAATGAGCCAAAGAAAAGGTGTTGGGGTATAAAATTAAAAGAAAATTTGAGGTAAAAGAAAAGAAATTTAGTCCTCATATTATGAAATATGACCGTTTAAATGGAACCTAACCTTACAACACACTGATAAATTTTCATTTGGGGCATGGCCTTCCAAACATTCGTCCTCGAGTATCTTGAAAAAACCGATTATTCTTTTGTATTCGGCCATACCTCACTGAAATGAACACTAAGTCTTGATGATTATATCTTAATAAAGCCTAATCAAGAATTGAGTTTCATTTAAGGTACCTAAGTAATATGCCACGCTCGTTTTGTTTTTCTTGGCGTTGCAAAACTAGCGTTTTGCTTGATTACAATGGGAATGTTGTTTATGACAAACAACGCTATGGGACCTAATATATTTTTACCAATATGTTTGGTGTAACGGCTATCTTTTGCAGAAATCTAAATACGATTTCTCCAAAAGATCAAAATGAGATTTTTATTTAGAAAATTATCCTTTCTTTTGTGTTGATTTATTACAGGATGAAATCTTAAAAGCGGCTGTTATGAAATATGGAAAAAATCAATGGTCCAGAATTGCCTCTTTGTTGCATCGTAAATCAGCCAAACAGTGTAAAGCCAGATGGTTTGAATGGTTGGATCCAAGTATTAAGAAAACAGAATGGAGCAGGGAAGAAGATGAAAAATTACTTCATTTGGCGAAGCTTATGCCCACTCAGTGGAGAACTATAGCACCCATTATTGGAAGAACTGCTGCGCAGTGCTTGGAGAGATATGAATTTTTGTTGTAAGTTTCTTTTTTTATTATTTAAATGATAATGAGGTAGATAATATAATACTATATCTTCACTTGACTGTAAAATGTTAAAAGCTGACTAGTTTCGTGCTCTCCTGAGCACATCATCAGGGCTTAGTTGAACGAAGATTCGGAGTTTACATGAGAAGAGATGTACAAAATTAGATTTATTTTTGTGTGTGTTACTATGATTCCTACGACAATCGGAAACATACGAGATCATCCGATCTTCAGAGGAATAACCCCCCCCTACTTTTTTTTTAAAAAAAAATAAGATAAATTAATATACTAAACTATATTGACTATCTGATGAGTTCAAATTTTTCGTTGGTTTCAAGTTGGTTATTAAATATTGTTTTGCCACTTTCAATTGTTTTTATAATCTCCTGAGTTTTCGTAAAGTCCTAGCTTATGATTTTCTGGTCTGGAGTGAAGTACTTTGACGTTCAGGCAGAAACTGGTATATTATTTTCTAGCATATAAGTGGCGAACCCGTTTTTTTCTGGGTGACTGTTATATACAGATGCGTAGTGCTCTTTTATTCTGGTGAAAATGGAACGAGATGTTTTACCGATGTATATTCACTTGACTCGTTCAACCAAGCTCTGATAATTTACTCAGGACAGTACAAAACTAGTCAGCTTTACCTCATTATGGATTCACTTGACTCAGTATCCCAATTCAACAAAATGATTTAATCTTGTTCCGAAATTTATTCATTCAAAATATGTCACTAATTGTGCCATATTTTGAATCAAAATATGGCATGCTGGAGGCAAAATGTTTGCGCAATGATACTATGGCATTCTTGCGAAATATGATACTTTTATGGCATTTAGAAAGTGGAAATTCAAAACTCATTGTTATAAAATATCAAAGAGGTAGGTTTTATTTATCTTTTGCCCAAGACATTCATAAGTATATGGATCCTTTGAATAATAATTGTAGAAAAAAATAAACTGTGCTGCCAAGTTTTCGATGGTGAACCAGAGGCAGTTGCTTAACAAGTACTTTAGTTAGGAAAAGGAGCGGTCCACGTCGGCCGATATGTTTCAGTGGGGTTAATAAATAACTTATAACCAGCATTTGATCTCGTGACATCTCTCGCTCTCTGATTTGACTCACTTTTGGAATGCTGAGCAGTCCCGAGTCCCTATATGTGTCTTTGTTCCTGTTATGATCACTCATAACTAGTAAACATTAAATAAATATTTCACCACTCATATGAGGTCTTCTTGAACCTCTTTGTTGGTTCTTGTGATGACTGTAGAATGATATCGTGATCTTTATTAAGGATCTCTCCGATATTAGATATTACTCATTTTACGTTGGAGCCCGCGCGCGTGTTTGATAACGATGATGTAATATACATTTTTTCCCCGCAATTTATAAAGTAGTGGCTACATAGATATCATCGTATGAAACTAGTTTTATTTTTTTTCTTAAAATAATGGTCAAGCAAATACCAAAATCTTAGTTCACAATTTTCTTAAATTTCATTTGATCACATTTTTACGTCGTTTTTAGATGAAATTCTTGTATTTTTGAGAACCCTATATTCTACCAATCTGTATTTGATAAAAATAAGAAAGAAAAAAAACTTAAGAGAAGTAACAACGTTTGAACCCAAGTTGCAATGAATGTGCTTAATAATTTACCTTTGGATTTATTGTTCAATCGAATGATTGTGTTAGATCCAGAAGAGCCAGCTTCTCTTCCAAATGGAGATCAATATATGAGTCAATTAATATTTATTAATTTAATTTTAAACATGATTGTTAATTTAGCAATTGTCTTGTATGTTTTAGTTCAATTGAGTTTATTTTTAAAAAATAGATCTTTATTTGTTAAAATTCGAGGTAATGTTGAGAAAATTTAAAGTTGATTTTTTTTTTTAAATCTAGATTCTTACTTGTGTAAGGATTAGCCTTTGTCAATTTTCTATCAAAGTATTGAATACACTGAAAAACAGCGTCCTTGAGATGGCCGGTTCTACGCGCTAGGATGGACTGGAACGCATACCATTATAATTCCAGTCAGTGCCAATGAAAAACTTTTCGGTAACCTACTATCAAACTATTTTTTTTTAAAAAAAAACGTGAATCTATAAATGGGATGAACGTTCTCACGATGACTAGTTCTACGCAAAACGACAAACCGGAACACATTTTATTAGTTCCAGTCAAGGGCCAGTAAACCTTATCGGCAACCTTATATCAACCTATTTCTAACATTTCCAAACTTGAATCTAGAATTGTGTTAACAGTTGGTTTTAAGGGGAACATTGCTACAACTATCACAACCGCAGTTAAGAAAGGATTTCAGCAACTGCCGAATCGATCGACGATTGCGCATAGAAATTTTCCATGGCAAACATCCATGAACTGAAAAATGGACACAATTACCAAACCCACCTCATTCACCAGATGTGGCTCCTTGCGATTTCCATCTGTTTCCCCGAAAAAAAGGTCGATGGTAAGACATTTGACTCTGACCTTCATGTGATTTTAAAAACCTCGACCAATTAACCTACGGCACTACGGTAAAAGGATTTTTTTTTTTAATTTGTCTTAACGTTTCTTCTATTGGTCATTCAAGACGAGGGTTTTACCCTCCATTCGCTGGAAACTTGCAAAACCAGCTACCCACATTGATTCACCCAGCCTGGGTTGGGCCGGAAAAAAGAGCCAACGATACGTGGTGTTCCCAAGCGGTCACCCATCCAAGTACTGACCACGCCCGACGTTGCTTAAAATCAGTGATCTGACGGGAACTGGTGTATTCAACGTGGTATGATCGTTGACTATGGTAAAAGGATTGGAACATCGCTGGACCAAGTGTATCGAATTTAAAGGAGACTATGTTGAAAAATAAAACAAAATGTAATCTCCTAAAATCATTTTTTCCTACCGAGACCACAAACTTATCAAATGATTCTTGTACTTTTGAGACAACCTTCTCATATCATTCATTTACAGATAAATTTTTTCAACGTAATATTAGCAAAAGTTCAATTCCAAATCCTGTCCCCTGTGTAAAGGAAAGTGACACTGATGAACAGAATGATAAAAACAATGAACTCGACAACCACGTCAAATATAAACATCAATTTAAAAACAGCCCTTTGTTACATATGGATAGCGTCAGTTCATACTCTTTTTGTAATCACTCTTTATATCATAGAAAATTGAAAGGAAAACAAATCTTAAAAGATATGAATGTATCTGAAAGCATACAAAATATTCTCAGAAATTATGCTCAAGAAGAATAAATTATTCCGTGAATAGGTACTCGTTGAATACCACACGACACATTCGACGTGAACATCACACGACTTTCATTATCTCTTAAAAAGAAGAACATGTTGCAGTGGGCTGAATTTTTTCCGTCTGAAGTTTTTAAACCGTAATACGTTTTTAGGTCGGTCCCCAGAGTATAATTCTCGAGTTTCAGCCATTGGTCCGTGCGTGTGTCTGTTTGTGGACAATATATGTCATGAATGGTATTTTTTTCACGTTCTATGTAGGTATATACTCAACTTGTATACCATAATTAAAGTTTCTGGCACCCCTTTCTTCAATTCGGAAAAACAATCAATGGTAGATTGGACTTTCAAAAAGTGTTATGGTGCATTCCATACATAAAATTTATATGAATGGGTATTCCATACATAAAATTGGGATGATTCTGAGGGCATGGTTCAATTATTCAATAGCCCCCCAGATTAGATGTATGTTGATAATAAAAACATTAGTAGGAAACAAGAACTTATTCAAAACTAAATTCTCATATATTCATTATGAGAATTTAGTTTACCTATACTTCTACCGTCGGAAACAATGATGCCACAATTGATTGACTGAAATATTATAAAAACTTTTTCTCAATTTTTTCCAGAGATCAAGCTCAGAAGAAAGAAGAAGGAGAAGATGTGGCGGACGATCCAAGGAAACTCAAACCGGGTGAAATTGATCCCAACCCAGAAACTAAACCAGCAAGACCTGACCCGAAAGATATGGATGAAGATGGTAAGCATTCCCTCCCAAAAAAGAACCTTCCCATATTGTTACTTACTTTCAGTGTCCTTCACGAAAAGTGATGCTGATGCGAGGGTTGGGTAGCATATTCCACGAATCAAGGTGCCTGTTTTTACCAGCCTTCTTAGTGTGGACAATAAACATAGTTGTAAGAAACTGAGATACACTTTTTTTCTTCATCATACCATTGCTCTTATTTATTTATATATAAGTATGCATTACTTATATATAAACGTGCGCTCAGATTTTCAACTTAGTATATTAATAAATTTACAATTTACAATGCTACTCTAAGGAGGCGGAACTGGATGTTGATAATCCCGGCAGCAAAATTTTGAAAAACAAAAGCAAAAGGGAGGAAACCTGAAATGTGATCAATGTTTTTTGTTTCGTTTTCAAATGTGATTCGACTATGAAAACTGACAAAATAAGTATTCTATCTCCCAACCGATTTGAGACAGCAGTAATAAATCCCGAATTATACTGTCATTTTGGTTCACGCTTTTTTTTTTTTTTAATTCTAATTTTATAGTTATGTCCAGGACTTCAATTGAAATTAATTTTTAAAATTGTATGGTAATCGGTTTATTAATTTAGTGATTGTCATGGTTCTGGGGCCCATTTCTGCTTTGGTAGCTCAGTGGTCAAGCGCTCGCCTGGTAATCAGGAGGTCGCGGGTTCGAAACCCAGCCAAGGTAGCATTTTATCCTCTCAATTATTTGAGAATTTGACCACAATAATAGTACAAGCTTACTGCTGGGGTAAAGTCTCATTCGAGCAGTATAAATAAGCAGTATTATTATTATGGCATAAACATCAAGAGTATTCGTTATTACTCTGCTATTATTATTATTTTTATTATTATTTCAATTATTAGCCTCCAAGAACTGATGTATGATGACAATTAAAAACATAAGCAGTATACTATAACTTATCTAGAGCTGATGTCTCATACATCTGGCTACCATCGGATACGATGATGCCACTATTGAATGAACGAATGAATGATAATCGGACCATTTTCGTAGTTCTTAACATGGGAATACAATTTTGTGTTCGATTTCTCTAAATCATATGTCAAATCACATTTGAGAACAGACAAAAAAGTTGATCACTTTTCAGGTTTTCCTCCATTTTGCTTTTGTTTTTTAAAATTTTGCTGCCATATTTGAAATCACCGCCATCGAAAAATAGGATTTAGTGTCCATCCACACAGAACCCACGAGGTGACGTTGAAAGTTGTCCAAACATGACATTCTCCACCCTGTAACTCGGCTATGCTTCGTCCATTTAGAGCCAAATACCCTGTATATGAGTGAGAATTATAAATTGTTCTGAACTCTAGCTAGAGTAACTTAGAGTAGTTCTGTGAACTGAAGACCACACAAAGTTAAAATGCCCACCATGAGGCAGCAGGTGGGCAGCCCATTCCATGAACATAATTAATGCCCATATCAATTTACATCAAAATCGGACAAGGCGTTCGAGAGTTACCGTGGAAAGATCATACAGACGTTTAAAGAAAAAAATCGTAGAGTTAAAACTAGATCTTTTTTTTTTTTTTTTTAATTTGGCTTAACGTCTCTTTAACATCTATTGGTCATTCAAGACGGGGGTTTTACCTTCCATTCGCTGGAAACTTGCAAACCAGCTACCCACATTGACCTCGCCCAGCCTGGGTTGGGCCGGAAAAAAAGAGCCAACGATACGTGGTGTTCCCAAGCGGTCACCCATCCAAGTATTGACCACGCCCGTCGTTGCTTAACTTCAGTGATCTGACGGAAACTGGTGTATTCAACGTGGTATGATCGTTGGCAAAAAAAAAAATAGATCTTTACTTCACACGGTTAATCAAACATCAATTTTGAACTTTTAGCTCTTGGTTTTCCTGAACTATCTGCTAATATATGTTTTTTTTTTAGAGTTGGAAATGTTATCAGAAGCCAGAGCTCGTCTTGCGAATACGCAAGGAAAGAAAGCCAAAAGAAAAGCGAGAGAGAAACAGCTGGAAGAAGCCAGACGATTAGCAGCGCTTCAAAAAAGAAGAGAATTGAGAGCGGCCGGTATTGAAGTTGCTCAAAGAAATAAGAAAAAACGGGGCATCGATTATAATGCTGAAATTCCATTTGAAAAAAGACCAACGGCTGGATTTTATGATACATCTCAGGAAATAGTAGACCCACTGGCTCCAAACTTTAAGAAATTACGTCAACAGCATTTGGATGGAGAGTTGAGGAGCGAGAAAGAAGAGGTAAAAGAAACGTTTTCCACAAGGTAACCCAGCTAGGGGTTGCAATCCGGCAAATTTTTGAATTCTGCGGGATTTCGAAAGCCATCGCGCCCCTCTCCCCCAAACTTATTACTTCCAATCCATTGACTTTATCTCCATGAGGAAAAGTGAATCATACTTAAGATTGTAAGAAGTTACTTGAAAATGACGTCCTTACGGGCCGAATGTTCCTGAGCTGATGGTATAAAATAATAAATTAAAAGCAACTCTGAAATATTATTAAGTTTTTGGTGCTTTCTGGAACTTGGCCTGGCGCACTGCCGTGCGCTCAGATTGGATTGCAAGAAATTACGTCTTCGGGTTTAATATAAAACTTATAAAACAATGTTTCCTTATTATTCCTGTTAATGATGGTAATGTTGAGTTTCTTCGAACTCACGATGGCCGGTTCTACGATCCAGGACAAACTGGAACGGCTGCCCATCACAGTTCCAGCCATGTGTCCTCAAAACATTTCGGTAAACTCATATCAACTTGTTGCTACCATTTTTCAAATCACCAATCCTAAAATCGGGACAACATAATATGATATTAAGGGGAACACCGACAACAACAGTAACCTCATTGTATCTTATTTTTCTAGCGAGAACGTAGAAAAGACAAACAAAAATTGAAACAGAGAAAAGAAAACGACATTCCTACTGCCATGTTACAAAACTTAGAACCAGAAAAGAAAAGATCGAAACTCGTTTTACCAGAACCACAAATATCGGATATCGAATTAGATCAAGTTGTTAAATTAGGTCGTGCTACTGAAGTGGCAAGAGAAGTCGCCATTGAGTCAAGTTCTGGACCATCATCAGATGCGTTGCTGACGGATTATTCTATTGGAACAGGAACAACAATGAAGACTCCGCGAACACCTGCACCTGTGACGGATAGGATCTTACAAGTAAGTTGGCTCGTGTCACACAAGTGGTAAAAGAAGTTGCTATTGAGTCAAGTTTTGGATCAGCGGCATCATGTAATTGACATGATGGGCCCCTAGAGCAATCATGGCGATATAATTACACTAGCTGTTTGTCCGTGCTTTGCTACGGTTACGAAATTAAACAACAATTTCTAGATTGCGACATTAAAGCTTTTGAAGTTTGGATTTTTGGAGGAACCGATCCCATGTGTAAGCACGGCTGCTTTTTAGAAAATTCAATATTTTACTCAAGAATATTACTTTATGTACTGCGGAACACATTCGTATTAACTTTCATCCTTCTCGCTCATCCCGAAGTAGTACTTCTCAAATCCAATTTTTTGGTGTTAAAAACCTTCCATAAATTGGGGAGAAACCGGAAAATTTCCATTTTTATATTTTTTTATGGGGTCATGATATACTATTTGGGGGGGGGGGTCATTCTCTGTCATATTTCGTTCAAAAATTGCAAAAACACCACTAAAAAACGTTTTTTTCCTTTCTTATTACCCACCTAAAAGTCTCTAGGTTTAGCCATTGTGGAGCTACGTTGATTATCAGTATGCCGGTATACCAATTGGGCTTTGCGTTTTATAAGTACAGATTAGTAATGGGTCGTTGTTGGTGTAGTGGTAAGACGTTCCAACTGGTAATCATTATGGCGTGAGTTCAAAACAGCTAACCAAGGAAATTTCATCCTCATGAATTTGAGTTATTTACTACTATTGGAGAAGGTGTCTTTATTATCAACATCTGGTCCGGTATCCCCATACCCTTCCAACACCATAATTTTTCTTGATGGACACGGAAAGTAAGTAAGTAATTAGCAATACAAGCATACTCTGTGTTTACACCATCAGCTTAGTTGGACTCAGCTCGTGAGGATGCCATGTGCTAATAATCTCTTCAATCTTCTACCAAATTAAAGTAGCCACTCAATTATTTTCACGAGGCTGAGCTTCCGAACAACCAAGCATAGTTCCAAAAAAAATCCAGGATTCGCACCCGGGCCTCCCGCGTGCAATGACAGTTTGATACCCACTGGACCAGGGAAATGTATTTTTGTATTATTAAAAAAATCCAATAAATTTCAGGAAGCTCAAAATATGATGGCTTTAACGCACGTTGACACACCGCTCAAAGGTGGCCTTAATACCCCTCTTCACAATTCTGACTTCAGTGGTATTACACCTTCAAAAGATCTAGTCGCAACTCCCAATACAGTTTTGACAACGCCATTCTCACAAAGATCAATACAAGATGGAGGATCAACACCTGGGTTCCGTACACCGGGCATGGAGATTTCAACTCGAAGTGGCATGGCCACGCCCACTCCTATTAGAGACAGATTAAATATTAATCCTGAAGATAATATGTTGATGGAAGCTGGAGACACTCCAGCAGCTTTTAAGAATTTCCAAACGGAGGTAAAAATTCTGTTTCATTGTGTTAGGTTAGACAAATTGACATCGAGGTTTAGGGGTCTAGTGTAACTCGACAATTCTCAACACCCTATCACATATTAAAGAGCAATAATGCTCTTTAATATGTGATAGGGTGTTGAGTCCGCATGCTCTTTAATATCACGTCCTGATATTAAAGAGCATGCGGAACAGCATTTTGCGGACTCAAATGTTGATCAATATACTGTGCTCAAAGGTGAAAATCTATTATTACATTAATATTAATAACATTCTGGAACCTTCTTTTTTGATAAAATAATCATTCACGCCATGATACAAGCATAAAAAGGATACAGCAAAATAAGGCCGATAATGACCTGTCATCTAAATGCCTTAATTCTGTGGTATCTATAGGTACTAAAATTTGACGTGTTTTTATATCAATGAAACTTTCCTGGAATATTGACTTATTCTAATTTCCTAAAAAAAGTTACGAACGAAAAAGAAAATCAAATATGACAGAAAAATTAGGCTCCCGTGTTAAAACATCTGTTTTTTTTTTTTTTTTTTTTTTTTTTTTTTTTACAATAAATAGCTCTCGAACGCACCGTCCGATTTTGATTGATGAAACTCAGTGTCGACATTATGTTGAAAGAATTGGCTGATTAGTTTTTGGGGATGGGCCCATTATTTGAGTGAAGTCTACAGTTCACAGAAGTACTAGTTAGCACGGCTGTAGCTATGGGACAGGGGACCTGGACCCCTAACGAACGTTTTTTAAATAAGTCAATACTCTATCTTCACTTGACTATAAGTCTTGACAGTAATTTTATATATTATTACCAAAATAAACGACTTTCAAATGCATATTCAAATACCTTCACGTTTTTTTTTTTTTTTCGTGCGGCACATACATTTAAATTGGAGTTTCCCTATTGAGAACGTTTTTCTGTAAAATAATAAACCCATTTTCTAAATTGGCAGTTTTTCTTACATTTTCAGCAACTTCGTTCAGGTCTAAGTTCACTTCCGATGCCTAAAAATGATTACGAGATTGTAGTACCCGAGAATGAGGAAATGGAGGATACGCCCAGTAATGATACCAACATGGTACTTGACCAAGCTGACGTTGATGCTCAATCTATAGCAGACTTGAAAGCACAAAGTAAGTTTAAGAAACTTTAATTCTTTCTTGGAGCCCATTTCACAAGTCAATATTACTAGTGTCATATAAATTACGAGTACAAGACTAGTATTATTAACTTATGGTTTATTTGGATATGGGCTCTTGGTTAAAATTCACCATAGTTTGACATTGAATGATTATTTTCATTTTATTTTGAAGGTCATTTCACTATCTTTAAGTTCTTCCACCAGAACCTTTTTGTTTTGAAAAAGATGACGGATGAAAAAAACATATTCAGTTTTATAAAGTTTTCGGTGACATACTGTATCGTCCTCATAGTGGCCGGTTCTACGCACCAGGTCAACCTGGAACACATACTATTGCAGTTCTACCCAAGGGACATCAAAAACTTTTCAGTACCTCATATTAACCTAAAATTAAACGTAATGTCCATTCCAAATTTCATCTAATCTTCCTCATGATGGGCGGTTCTACGTACCAGGACAACCTGGAATAGTTCCGGCCAAGAGATATCAAACAATTTTCAATAACCCCTTATCAATTTATCTGGAACAGTTTCAGCCAAGGGATATCAAAAACTTTTCAGTAACCTCATATCAATTTATCTGGAAGAGGTCCAGCCAAGGGATATGAAAATCTTTTCAGTAACCTCAATCAATTTATCTGTCTGGAACAGTTCCAGCCTAGGGATATCAAAATATTTTCAGTAAACTCATATCAATTTATATGGAACAGGTCCAGCCAAGGGATAGCAAAAGCTTTTCGGTAACCTCAATCAATTTATCTATCTGGAACAGTTCCAGCCTAGGGATATCAAAATATTTTCAGTAACCTCATATCAATTTATCTGGAACAGGTCCAGCCTACGGATATCAAAATGTTTTCAGTAACCTCATATCAATTTATTTGGAACAGGTCCAGCCAAGGGAAATCAAAAGCTTTTCGGTAACCTCAATCAATTTATTTATCTGGAACAGTTCCAGCCTAGGGATATCAAAATATTTTCAGTAACCTCATATCAATTTATCTATCTATACTATTTTTCAAACCCGGAATCCAGAAAGGAAAACAGTTGATTTTAAGAGGAACGCCGCTAATACAACAGCAATCGGCTTTTCAAGTGTTTTTATTTCATTTTGTTTCTTTTTCTTAGGAGATCATGAAATGAAATTGAGGTCTCATGTGATTCAAAAAAATTTACCCCGTCCATTTGATATCAATATTGTTCTACGTCCATCCAATTCGGATCCACCTCTCACAGAACTTCAAAAAGCTGAAGAACTTATCAAGCAAGAGATGATTACAATGCTTCATTATGATGCACTAGAAACGCCGCTTAATATTGATAGGAAAGCCGCTAAACAATCAAACATTTTATCGGACGAAGATCATTATAGTTATTTGAAGCAACGGCCTCATAGGATTTATAGTCTTGAAGAACTGGAAGTGGTAAGTGAATAGAAATTTTGGTTTGCCCACATTTTCTGTATGTTTTCTTTATATTTAGCTGAGCCAAAGGCGGATTCGTAACCCTTCCCATCTTCACAATACTGGATCCAAACAAATATTGCAGTGATAATTGCAATCAGTCCCAATATAGACCTGCAATCAGTTTCATTTTTGGAAAAAAATATTTTTCAAAAATATCTAATAACATTAATGACGCCATGTTTAAATCAAAATACAGCCAGGGCCATTTATACTTTAGTCGATATTACCAATATCCTCTCGATGGCCGGTTCTACGTACCGGGACGACCTGGAACGCATACCACCATAGTTCCAGCCAAGCAAAGGCCATCAAAACCTCTTCGGTAGCCTTATATCAACCTGTTTCTAATGTAACCACCGAGGGGAGCAAACCAGCTTCATTAGGTGACGATCCTAAGCCCGTGTAAATACAGAAGGTTTGGTGTTAGAAAGGGCATCTAGCCTTTAAAAAAATTCTGCTTCAAACCAATGATGAGGCAAAAAGCGAGTTTCTACGCAGTTTCTATTGATACTGTGAGGAGCAAGCTAGGGTTACCGTGACAGGAAAGGGTTACAGTTAAAGAGAGTAGGCACCGAACAAAAGTTTGTGTGATGATAGAATTAAGGGAAGCAGCGCCAACCCCAAAAAACATTGGGAAAAAGTGAAGAAAAAGAAGATATCAACTTGTTTCTACAATTTTTTTAATTCCAGCAATAGTTGTTTCTTATTGTTTGGCACTAAAGATAATTGTAGTTCTATGAACTGTAGACCTCGTTCACACAAAATCGCCATCATTAGGGCTCAAAAATCAACTAAATCTATGGATATAATCAATGGCTATACCAAATTTCATAAAAAAAAATTGAGGTACTCTATCGGGATACAAAAAGACAAACAAAACAAAAAAATCTTGTTAACACTAGATCTCACTTCGTTCGGTGAATGATTCAATGCCAGATATACCAGTATGTAGCAGCATTTGGAGTTGAGATCAGTCGCTCTATAGTGGAACATACAGGAGGTGTTACCCTCGGAACGAAAAGTAAGGAATCTTTGTTAAAAAAATAAAATAAGGATTGGCCGTTGTACATAGAATGTCCAAGACACTTCTGTCTTGGGCATCGGACTCGTTTTCGTGGTAAATTCCAAAAAAAAAATAAACCAAAATAGGAATATAATGAACCCGTTAGTGTCAGGTTTGACAACTCATTCAATGTTTGCAGGCTGATGAAATGCTGAAGAAGGAAATGGATGTGGTGAAAGCTGGTATGAGTCATGGAGACCTGTCCATAGAATCTTTTACTCAAGTATGGGAGGAATGTCTGAGTCAAGTTCTTTTTCTAGCCAGTCAAAATCGTTATACGAGAGCCAATTTGGCAAGTAAGAAAGATCGAGTAGATTCACTGGCCAAACGATTAGAACAAAATCGAAAACATATGAGTTTAGAAGCGAAGAAAGCAACCAAAATGGAGAACAAACGTGAGTAGATGACTTGATAGGACCCGACTTTTGGGAGTGTTTGAGGGTTGAAAATTTCGCCTTATTAACAAACTTTTTTCTTCTTTTGATGAGACATGGTCGCAAGTACGTTTCCTAGCCTCTGCATTTGGGTGAGAAGTGGTATGAGGTAAACACTTTAGATACATTTCGAAGTTAGGACGAGTAAAAAAGTTGTTTTGTGAATAGAAAAACCTTTGAATTATTGTATTGGTGCTGATGGAGAGTAAGTTTGGTCATCTCGGACAAGTCGTTCGAGAGTTATCGTGGTACAAACAGATATTATCTCCTCATAATTAGCGGAGCTGTCATATTTAATTTTTCGGTAGCAACTTTGTAGGAAATTAGAATTAAGTAAATATTCCAGAAAAGTGTCATTGCTATAAAATTATGTCAAATTTTAGAACCTATAGATTACGCGGAATTAATGCATTTAGGTGACAGGTCGTGCCCGGCAGCACTTTGTTGAATCTTCTGTGTGTGCCATGGTGTGAATAAAAATGTTATAATATTGTGTATTAATTGGGAAATAGATTTTCATGCTAAATTGATAGAAAACTTAGCAATCCTTTAGTGTAAAAAATTTCAAATCAATATTAGAAAAATTGAGCACAGTATTGATCAACATTTGAGGCCGCAAAATGCTACTTCCTAAAAATCAAGGGCGCGCCTGATGGTGTGTTGAGAAAAATTGTCGAGGTAAAACTAGACTTCACTTCAATAAGGTCTATTTATTGTTGTTTTTCAGTAAAAATTCTTCTCGGCGGTTATCAGAATCGTTCTCAAGAATTAATTAAGCAATATAAAATTCTCGAGTCACAAATCGACCAGTGTTACATTGATTTATCTACATTTTCATTTCTTAAAAACCAAGAAGAAGGGTCTATACCGAGAAGAATTCAATCTATCACAGAAGATGTTAATCGACAGAAAGAAAGAGAATCACAACTTCAAGAGAAATTTGGTCACTTAGAGAATAGACTTAAAGAACTTAGCGTAGAAAAAATGGATACGTAGTTGTATATTTGTGATAGACATGGTTTTCTATTAAGAACACAGATTGAACAAAACGAATAGAACAGAAAGTGAGGAAACTTAATTTAACCCATGTGGTGGATGGAATGTGAAATCTAGCGCTAGAGTTTCAGCGGGGACCATTTTTTATTATTCCGCTATAAAGGTAACGTTTAAATTTAATTAACGATTTAGTTATTTTTGTTGTTAATGTTTTCGACAGAGGCCGAAAAGAATCATTCCAGAATATTTCCTAGGATGGTAAATCTGCCCATTTCAAAATAAACCACTTAAAATAAAGATATGATTAAATGTCAGATCTATGTAGTACTATATGTTTTTTAGATTTTTTAGACCAACAATTTTTAGATGATGTCGTCAAAACGAAAGATAGGCGATATTTGGTCGGAAAAATTCCCGAGTTGACTTTGTACGTAGAGCCAATTGCCTGTAAAGACCTTATTTTAAAATTTAATTAACTGCAAAGTTTACCAACAATTTTTAGAATGTTTTTACTTTAAAATAATACATAGATATTTAATAGTTCGAAAAATGCGAACTGTTGTTTTGTGAAGAAGAAAAAAACGTTATTAGGCACCACTTTCAAACCGGCAGGCATTAGCTTCCCGTTTTGATGTGGCGCACTCTAGCTAGCGGCCGCCTGCAGAAGTTTCCACACGTTCTGCTCTATTCGTTATGGATTGATGATGTCCTCGAAAATAACTCAGTGTGGAGTGTGGAATGGCTTTTTAGTTTCAAAACAAAGAGATCGAAAATATGGTTAAGACTAAAGACGTTTTTCCATTTACAAAAACCAAAAAGATTTGAAAATAAAAATGTTGTTCTATTTGGTTCTCCCAATTCTCGACTAAAAATGTTCAAGAGTGTACGGTGGTAGAAAAAGTAGAAAAGTAAAAGTGGACTGATTTAAAATAAATATAGTTCTGCTGGAAAATTAAAGTTCGAATAAAATATCGGCACCAAAATTACACTCAAAAAATATTAATTAATAAAATATGAGAGGGAAGCGTACACTCACTTGGAAGTTTTGAGATGATCTGATTCGGTCCCTTCATTAGCATAACTTGTTGGGTGTTTATGTTGAGCGTGCATCCTATTTGAAATGAATAGGTACCTACTAAATCAGGACCGGAGCGTAGATAGGTACGAGGGTGCACACGCGAGTACCGAACATACCCCCCCACCACAAAATNCCCCCCCCCACCCACCCACCACAACATGTTGATTTTGGGGGAAAAAATCGAAGGGTTATGCACTCTGACTTAAAAAACACAAAGAAAAAATTATAAACAAGAGAAATTAAGCAAGAGAGAGAGAGAGAGAGAAACGAGAAAAGGAAGAGAAATAAGAGATAGGGTGGAAAAAGGAAAAAAAAAAAATCTACAAAGTATGGAGAGCCACGGAGCTCATTGTTCAAAGGGCAAAAGAGCCAATTTGGAGACTGGACGCACCAGTTCTCCCGTAGCAGTTTTGATAGTTGCCACACGGACAATACCATCGGAACCAGGCATAATTTTAATTACACGACCCAGAGGCCACTTTTGTGGAAGGAGCGTGCTCTGTCCCTGAACCAGAACCACATCATTAATCTTGAGGCTCTTGGTAGGATTATTCCACTTAGAGCGTTGAGTGAGAGTATTGATGTAATCACGAGACCAACGTTTCCAAATACATTGGCTAGCTTATGTAACGAGTTGCCACCTTTTCAAAACCGAAGCATTGTCATCCGAAATATCATATTTCGGCCGTGAAAGAAGTGGAGCACCTATGAGAAAGTGACCAGGGGTCAACACATCAATACCATCGACAGGGTTAGAGTTTAAAGCACATAAAGGACGTGAATTTAAAATAGTCTCAATGCGAATAAAAAGAGTGTCAAGTTCTTCATGAGTAAAAGAACGATTGACAACATGCTTCAGATTAGATTTCACCCCTGCTTCCCATAACCCACCAAAATTGGGAGCGTTAGGAGGGTTGAAATGCCACACAATTTCATTTTTCGTAAGAAAATCTGAAATGTCCAAATAGGAATGACTGAGAAAATTGTGAACTTCACGTAAATAATTGGATGTACCCCTGAAATTGGTACCGTTGTCACTGAAAATAGCAGAAGGAAGACCTCGTCTACCAATAAAGCGGTCCAACGATGCCAAGAAAGAAGGGGTTGATAATGACGATACTAATTCCAGATGAAGACATTTAGTAGCCATGCACACAAAGAGAGCCAAATAAGCTTTCACTATAGGCGAATTTCGCCGAGGGCCCGTTTTCAAAAAGAACCTGCAAAATCGACACCAACATTTAGGAAGTGAATCTCAAAACAAACGCAATGACTCTTTCTAATTTTTGTAGAGACGAGAATTTTTCAATAATAGACAAAATATAATTAGTACCACTTTGTATAATTAAAGTTTGAGACGAAATCTCCCTTAACTCAGGAATTACTTTAACCGAGCAAGAAGGAAATTCCGATTTACACCAAGAGGAGGGATCTTTTCTTAAAAAGGTAGGGCCTTCGAACCACAATCTGTTAGAGATTATTTCGGAAGGTCTAAGACCACGACTAGCAAGATCAGCACTATTATAGCACTTCAGACACAACATGTAACCACTGAGCAGATACTGTCAGTTCATGAATCTGAGTTACACGATTTGCAACAAAAGTTTTTAGGAGATAAGGTTGACTTTTTAATCACCATAATACAATAGAGCTATCAGTGAAAAGATAAGTCTTAGAAATATTCAACTGCTGAATGAGAAAATTGAGGGAGGAAAGAACTCTAGCAAGCAGTAACGCAGCACAGAGTTCCAACCGTAAGTTGTTTTGAGTTTTTATTGGCGCCACCTTTGTCTTACTGCGAATTAAATGAACACGCACTTCACTGACAGTAACAATTCGTAAATAAAAAACAGCAGCATATGCTGATTGAGAAGCATCAGCGAAACCAACGAGACTAATCTCTTTGAAATCACCCAAAATAAAACGAGGTATTCTTAATTCACTCAAGACTGGTGTCTCTGCCATGAAAGCATTCCATTGTCGTGACAAATCATCAGACAAAGGTGAGTCCCAAGAGAGATCCTTGTTAAGCCATAACTTCTGAAGAAATATTTTCATCCACACAGTCACGGGACTCAACAAACCATTCAGATCATAAACTGTTGCAATGATGCTGAGCACCTGGCGTTTGGTCGTTGCATGCTGTTCCCTAGCCGAAATACAATAGAAAAAACAATCAGATTTTGGGCACCACTGAATACCCAAAATTTTAAAAGATGGAGTTGAACCTAACAAACGGGGTTTTTCACACAAATCATCCGACAAGTCTGAGAGTACTTCTGGATGTGAGGACGTCCATTTTCGGACTTCAAATCCACCACGAGACAAGAGAGAGATGATCTCATTTTTGAGAACACATGCTTGTTCAACAGTTTGCGCACCTGTTACGAGATCATCCACATAAATTGAATTATTAACAACTGGAGCAGCAAGAGGAAATTCTTTGCCATGATCAGCGACAATCGCTTTCATGACTCTTTGGCTCAAATATGGACTGGGTGGCAAACCAAATGTTACCGTTTTTAACTCATATTCTTGGATTTCCTGATTTGTATCATTCCTCAAAAAATATGTTGATAATAACGGTCAGGAGGGTCTAACCAAATACTACGATACATGTCTTTTATATCACATGTAAAAGTCACGGGATTTAATCGGAAAGAAATTAGAAGATCTCCTATGTCAGCCTGAAGTTTGGGACCCACTAATAACACTTGTGAGAGAGACTGTCCCGAAGAACTAACGATGTTAGGATTAAATACAATTCTGACTTTCGTAGTGGAAGACTCTTTAAATACCGCGTGGTGTGATAAAATGTGAGGAGAAGCACTAGTTGTCACTTCCATATGATCAGAGTCAAGATATGTTTGCAAATTATCACGATAAAGAGTTTTAATAGATGGTTTTTTGTTTAGTCGTCGCTCTAAAGAGAGAAACTGACGAAAAGCGATATCACGAGTAGATCCCAAATTAATATTATCTGGGTTCCTAAAGGGAAGTCTGACGATGTATCGTCCACGGGAGTCACGAGAATGGGTTTGTAGAAAATGCTCTTCACAAAAGAGATCCTCGGGATTCGACACTGGAGCGGTCGGAACATTTTCTAATTCCCAAAAATGTTGTAGCTGGGTAGCCACGGGATCACAAGTAGCTACAAAGAGGGAGGTGCACTTGGGAGGATGTTGGGATGTGTCGTTATCGTAGACACGACCCATGAGAAGCCATCCTAACCTTGTAGGAATGGCAGCGGGAAAGACATCAATGACAGGAAAATTAGAAAGAATAATACTTGCATAATATTCCGCCCCAATAAGTAGATAAATTGGACCAGTTAATTGTTTATTCACATTCAGATAATTCGTTATCAGCCAATTTAAGATGACTGAAGTGAGAGAGTACACTGGAAGAAATGTGAGTGGACAAATCAGCAGTAATTTTGGGAAGCACTACTGCTTGAATCGAAATAGGTTTTTGAGTGTCATTCAGAACGTCCCCATGAGGAAGAATATTGCAACCAATTTGACCTCGAGGTCTAACAGAATTCACAGAACCAATACCAGAAACTTCCATTCGAGACCACTGCCAGGGTAACTTGAGCAGCTGAGCCAGGTTCTCAGATATGGCCGAGACTTGAGATCCTGGATCGATAACACAACGTGTGGAATGCCACTGGCCAAAACTGTCTTCCACCTGAATAACAGCTGTGCCCAGAAGAACTGTGTGCGACGCCACTGGTGAGGGCTGCGTTGCCGGCATTAGGCAGGGATTGAACCTGGTTACTTGAAGACTGAGGATGAAGCAGTGTGTAGTGACTTGCACTCCCACAGGAGCGACACTTGTATGTTGATTTGCACGCCGGACGTGAATGGCTATTGCTAAAACAAGAAAAACACAATTTCAAATCTTTGATCTTTTCAAATCGATGGGTTGGATCCAATTTCAAAAATGTAGGACAGGAATAAATTTTATGTTCATCCTGAGAGCAAACAATACATTTCCTAGAGAAAGAAGTGGTTTTAGAAGTGGTCTGACGAGTGGTCACAAACATTTTAGCTTTAGGAGCCTGAGAACCCGAGGCCGCATCCGCATGGACTTCCAAAATGGAGCATTTATTTTTGACGAACGAGATAAGATCTTGGAAGGAAGGAAAATCTTTTCTAACCATTTCGGTCTCAAATTCTAGGTGCGTTTTAGCGTCCAACGTTCGCAATGCCAAACTGAACAGGAGGAACTCTCCGAGGTCCGGCACTGATAGACCCCGGAGAGACTCAACACTTGTATTGAAATTGTCTAAGAAGGATTGGAGACAATTTTTTTTTTTATATATATTCAAGCGTCTACACTTCAATTGTGATGGCGAGTTTCAATCACAACCGAAGCAATTACTGACGCGAGCTGATAAACCCACTTAAAATATGTTGGGTTTGTCAATCATGGATAATTTTACCTCGTATATCATAGTGAAGGCAACAGGAAACCACCCTATAAATCATTTCTTAGACAAAATAGTCTATACCTGAAATGGAGGACTACTGCAAACTAGTTGTTTAAATGTTAACTTAATGATGATGATATCATTAGACTGTGGAAAGACATATAAAAACATTTTCAGAACCACAACCCTTTGTTGGTCGGTCCACGAACTTTTGGAAACACCCTCGTACGTACAATTAAAAATCGAATAAAAAAATCAGCACCGACCACCGCCTCATACATCTGGCTACTATAGCAAACAAGAAGATTCTTCCTAATGATGATGATAATAGTGAGTTTATTACCTTGATAAAAATTGCACAATACTTCTATTTCTTGCAATGTTTTTTTTTATTTATTTTTATCTTTTTTTATATAAACATGCTCTCAAATCAATTTTTGGTAATTTTTTCTTTTTAGTTCTAGAAAGATTTGATTTTTTCTTAAAATCTAAAAAATAAAATATATTATGAGACAAATCCATGTGTTTCTTTTCAAATCCATATTTTTCAATATTACTGACGAATGTTTTTATATCTTCAAAACGACTTTCTACTTCTGCTATTTTCAATTCTCCTCTGGGGACATAAAAAAAAGCGTACAACACAATTTAAAAATATACTCTTGAGTGGAAGGTTAAAATTAGGCAAGGTAAATTACCGAGATATTTTCTACAACCTAACCTTTAGAGATTTTTAAATACCCAAATTATATTATGATTTTTTTCTAGTCAGCTTTTTGTTTCTGGTATCAGATTTAGTTTTTTAAATGAGAAATAATATCTTCTTTTACGTGCAATTTCATTTATAATCAATTCTCTTCCGAGTGAAACAAAGCATAATTAGGTGACGGTCCTAAGACCGTATAAATACAGAAAGAGCATTCAGCCTTTAAAAATCTCTGCTTCAGACCAAAGATGGGAAGTCTTCAGCAATTGACATTTTCTATGTATGGATACTGTGGGTAGCAAGCAAATGTTACCGTTTGAGGAAAGGGTACAGCTTAAAAGAGTAGTCACAGAACCGGAGGTTGTGGCATGTTAGAATTAAGGAAGGATGTTAAAGAAGAAGAAGAAGACAAAGTAGATACATAATTCAACTCACACATCAAATCACATTATTTTTAGCTCCTGAATCACGTGGTATTTTTTTTTAAATATAGACATTGTTAGAAATTTTACCTCTCGGAGAGAAATATTTAAAAGTAATTTTCAACTTACCCAACTTTAAGAATTCGATTAGCTTCCTTTATACATGCTGTTAAATCAGTTCCCATTAGAGCTAAACAGAAAACAGCAATATCTACACTAGAATTTCTCAAAGTGGTATGAGTCATATCACACGGAGTGACTTTATCATTCAATGCCACGAGATCTAATGAGTGTACTTTAAACTGTGGAAATGAAGAGGCTATCTTTGCCTCACCACAACCCAAATCTGCGATGACTAAATCTTTTGGTAGATCATTCCTGAAAATTAATATAGATTTTTTTTAACATTAGCCATAGCCATACATCGCATTGTATGGGAGGATTCAAAGGAAAATACTGTTACTATTCGGAATCATGTACGAGCGAATTCTTATAAATAATGCAAAGATTTGTAGTAGGTCTCCATTAAGACTGATTGAAATAATCACCACGACCATTGTTTAGATCTATTATGACCAGCTTCCCATAAGGGCAATGGTCTGATATAGTTGGTCGAGAGCGGTTTTTCCTCCGACGTATTAAGTCCAGAATTCCGCCCCCCTTATTAAAAGGACTAGGTCTGTTATAATTTTCAAGATCATTGGTGCCAAAGATCCTGAACCGTCTATTCTTCAACGCCCCATATTCAAAGAGAATGTGAGTAGCTGTTTCCTCTTGCAGGCCACAAACTCTACACTCGACTTGTTCATTCTGGGAAAGTTTCAGTCTATGCAGATTTTCCTAAAAAGTTTATGTCTTGTTAATAGGCTATGGTCCTCAGGTGTTTACAGTTCAGGCCCACAATCTCCTTAGTAAAATCTTTGGAGTACCCCTCTAATGTTTTATGTAATCGGAGTTAGTCCAAATCTTGTTTGCTTCATCTTACATACAGATAGCCAGTGTCACGGTATCCACTCCAAAGTCACATTTCTCGGGCTAACGAGTTCATTTAGGGTTCCAATATATTCACATGACAATTTGGAATTTACTCCGTGAGATTTTAAGGTACGTAGAGCAGCTTAACTGTCCGATAAGAACGTGGGGCGCTTTTCTCTCCAAGCATATGACAAATGGATTAGATTTTATTTGTGACTATATATATAATAATAGTTGATTTACAAAAAAAAAAAAAAAATGCCGAGATTTTTCTCGAGGACAGTAAATATCTGTGTTCAAGAGGTTTGATTACAATTTCTTCATAATTTATATTTATGAAAAATCCACCCGATTTTATTTTTTCATTGACTCGATAAAGGGTTACGCATATGATCTAAGCTATTTCTCGGAAACTTGTCAAATTTACAAACCTTTGCCTAAGGGATTTGATTATGATATCTACAGGATTTATCGGCCATTGATTGACTTGTCTCTGAAATCCTTCATGATAAGCTGAAAAAGATTCTGGATCCTTATGAAAGAACTCTTTGGACTCCCCAGACTTTGAAGTATATAATTGCTCGTTGAGATACCTGCGCAATAAAATGATATATATTTTTTTAAATTTTGTAGGAAGTTGACATGTTATTTTTTTAAACGGAACAAACAATATATCTACAAAATTTCAGCTTTCTGGGACCAACACTGGCCGAGATATTGAAGATAGTATTCCGAAGTTCGTGTGCAGGGTGTCTACCAGTTTAGGTACATCAAAAAGGAGGACTTATGGAGACATTCCGAGGACCTTTTTGTTTTACAAAATAGATAATCACAAAGAATTTTTTTAAATGAACATAGCCCCGGCATTTTCACCGTTTTTGTAGTTGTTAACGTATAATTAATTACACAATCAAGTCATAATTAAATATTATGACCGCTTTTTCCATGAATTAATGTTTAAAAACTTTCTAGAGAGTTCATTAATTGAAATTTAGCTATATTTTGGCAGTCAAATACAAAACAAATAGAATAGTTAACTCAAATTGCTCCAACTTGTTCATGTGTGTGTGTATCTAAACACAGACACAAACACACATGAACAAGATGGTGTTATCTGTTTGTAATTGCCACAGAAGAAGTCTCTTGAAATAGTAAAAAAAAATTCTACTAACAGAAAAATATTGGTAGTATTTCAACCCCCTGAAAAAAGATGCTACTACTTTTTGTGTTACAGCAGAAAGGAGCATACACGATTTCCCTCAGATAAGCTTCATTTGGAAGTGAAAAAACTTCACTAATAAAAATTATTACAATGTTTAAGGTATGTCATAATAAATCCTAATTTTTGAAATTATGTAAAAAAAATCTTAGAAAATCGGAAGATTAACCACTGAAAACTCAGTGTGAAAAAAGGAGACCTTCAAGTAAAAAGGAGGACTTGGAGGACCTTTTTTGAAAAGGAGGACTTGGAGGACCGGTAGACACCTTGGTGTGATTTATTTCACCTTTGGCAGCCCATAACTCGAAAACCGTTTATTTCTCGAAAACATTACTTCTATCTAGGAAAGGTTCTGATTATATGATAAATATGAAAAGAAAAATTTAAAAAGTTTAGTTAAAAAGGGTCAGAATTGACAGTGAAAATACCTGCAAACTAGGTTTAGCGTGCTATATAGCACGCTGGTTTTGTTTTTCTAGGCGCTGCAAAAAGGGCGTTTTGTTTGATGTGTTGTGGCGCACGTTAGCGGCTGTCCACGTGTAACTGAGTTTCCATACTTTCTGTTCTATTCTGTATGCTTCCATTTTAATTTTGATCTACTCCTTTTTCTTACACCCTGCATTTTCAAAATAATTTTCATCTCTTCTCTCTAAATGCCCCAAACCACCTCAATCTTTTGATTTTTCATGGACTTACCTAAATCTAGCAGCTTTTAACTTATTCATAAGTTTTTCTCTCAATGGGGTATGTTTACTATTGTAATATTTCTCTCTCTTGTGGCCTCCAGCTCCTTCTACAGTGAGAATATTAACACATTTGGTATTATTATTTGCGATGGACTTTTCATTAGAATTATTCTTATTTTTCTCTTTCAATTTCTCCTCGTTCTCAATAAAATCATCATTTCCTTTATGTTTTTTCTTTTTTGAAATCCCACCTGAAGAAATAAAACAAAAAGCCAGTCAAGTACATTAAACACTAAATCAAATCATAATAAGAATGGAATATCATTAAATGGAAAAGAGAAAAGGCTTCGGTCCTAAAATCAAAAAAAATCAGGGACAACTGATTTAATTTTTAATATAGCATGCTAAAAAAATAATTAATATATATCTAAATTAGAAAAATAACTAAACTACTTGTTATTAAACACTAACCCACTAAATATTTCATGTACACACAGCACTCTAAATTTTAGGACTGAGGTTCTTTGGACCGATTCAAATACTAAAATGATCATTTATAAAACATTTTACACTCCAATCATAAATTACATTTTATAGAGTTCTGCATTCACATCCAAAATAAATGAGAAGAGTTACCTGAGAAGAGTAATGGGAAAAACAAGAAAAGACATGATAAGAGAAGAAACCGGTCAGATGGAAGTAATAGAACAAGTAGAAAAACAACGACAAATGATATGGACGAAATTAGAATGCCAAAAAAATATGTTAAAGTGTAGACTGGAGAGAGGAAGAGGAAGACCGAGAGAGATATATGAGGCCATGATATCTGATTCAGGAATTCTCTAAAGAAACTCTATAGAAACTTTCCGGGTAGAAAAGGAGTATGGCCGGAGGATAAACGAGGGACTCGATGCTATTTAAGGCAGGGATAAGAAAATGAAAGGGAACACTAAGACAGACATATGAGGATATGATACAGAAAAACGCAAAAAATAAAAGCTATTCAAATCTAAAGAGACTTTCCGGGCAGAGAAGCGAGTACCGCTGGTGGATAAACGAGGAACCCGACGCTGTTAAAGGCAGAAGGTAATATTATCGAAATATAAATTTATGAAATAAAAATATAAATTTCTAAAATAAAAATATAAATTTCTAAAATAATTTTGTATCGACTACAAGTTATATTATTGAGTCACAAGTTGTCGTAACAGACGAAAGCGCTCGTGACTCATTAACATTACTTGTAGTCGATGAAAAAGTATTTTAGAAATTTTAGTTTTGACAAAGAAGAAGAAGAAATCCCACCACTGTCCTCATTTTGATTTAATCTTATTTTCTTACCTTTATTATTTTCAATTTCTGAAAAGTTTTCACTACTTTTCCCATTCTGTAAACCAGTGTTTTCCAAATTATTTGACTTATTTCTTTTATTTTTACGTTTTTTCTTTGAAACATCATTCGAATGTTCTTTTTGTTTATGTTTATTGTTAGTTGTTAAAAGTAAACTTTTTTCATTTGTGTTGCTTACTTGATCAGAGTCAATTATGTTCAGTTGTATAGAAAGTTTTTTCTTTTTTTTCTTTGACAATTTTTGAGGTAATTCTTTGATTGAGATTTTATGTTGAGGGGCTAGAACATAAGCTCCTGGTTGATTTACAGGAATTATTTTATTTTTCGAATCTGATTTTGATTCACTTCTCTTTTGTTTTCGCTTTCTTTCATTCTTTTCAATCTTGTCATCGATTCGATCATTATCTTTCTCAGATAAATTTTCTTTAGGTTTCTTCTTTCCTAATGACTTCTGCTTTAATTTTTCTTTCTTCAATAATTTATCTGAATATTTCTTTTGATTTTTCGTTTCAAAAACAAAGCTATCTATAGATTTGTTATCTAGTATTATCTTGGACTTTTTTATTTTTTTAGTTTTCTGTAATGACTTTTCACTGATTTTCTCATTTTCTAGAAATAATTTTACCTGGTGTTTCAGTTTGTCTTCAAGTTCTGATTCGATTGAATCCTTATTCTTCAATAAAGATTTTAATTTGTTTTCAGTGTTCAATTTGTGTTTGTTTTTAAATTGAATTTTTACTTTTTTGTTAGGTTTAATTTCATTTTTATGTATAGTTTTGATCTTCATATTGTATTATAGTTTAGGATGCATGCCTAAAAATAAAAATAATCATCTTAGAAATAAGGAGACTATAAGTAGATTTTAATGTACATATTGTTGGGCCGACGTGGTTCGGCTTCCTTTCGGTGTACAATAGTGTATTATAGATATACTGCTTTGTTTTTATTGACTCAGGGGCTCCTACCATTTTTGCCAATTTTATTATTATGATAAAACTGTTGCTGGTAATGAGACTAATTGAAATGATCACTGCGACCGTTGTTTACATCCATCGTGACCAGTATTTGATTATTCCGACCCACTACAAAATTTCGTCCCTCTAATAAAAAGGATTAGGTCGCGGATTTTTAAATTATTATCAAGAACATTGGTGCAAAGATCCCTAATGTTTTATTCTCCAGCGGACATTCAAACATCTCGAAATTGTTAGCCACACAAGTGTTGAAAAATTTTGAAAAATATTTTCTTAAATTGAATCAATATAATATTTTCTATATTTCCAAATTTGATTATTTTTTTCATATACTTAAGTTCATCTTTTATACCTGAAGATAAAAACTAGCATGCCTTACTAGTCCATTATAAATAAAGACCTTGTCACCGAAGCAATATTTGTACCAANATGCGCCACCAGTATGGGAATCTAATCCAAACGTTGCGTCGACCAACAATATGTTTTCCTTACAATTTCACCTTTGGTACCCAAAGGTGAAAGCTGCCCAGGGCGACCCTTTGTCAGGGTGGCATTTGACGGGATTTCATGAGTTGATCTTAACGGACTTTTTCTTATCCGCATGTAGCGTATCCAAGTATTATATTTCAGAGTGCACTACAGATTTCATTAGAGTAGAATTGGGAAATTGTTTAAAAATAATTTATTAATCTGGTTAAATTGGACGCGCACTATTCGACATCGATATGTTCAATTATGCGAATCGATATTCTAAACCTCGTCGAATTAAAAATAAATCAAAATATGGATCTCTATCAAATATCAATGACTATTATGTTTCAAATGGCCTCTGGTTAAATTATAAGTTCGGCCCTATGTTTCTGTTATACCACCTAAGTATAATATAAATTTGGCTGACGAATTAAAATATAAGGGGGGGGGGTCGTCTCGTTTGCAAGAGCGGTAAAGTTCCATGGACCGTCACTGGAGTTAAAATTACTGAAAATAATTTAATAAAATTCCATGTACGAATTCATTAAAAAGATAGTCTCAATTTAACCTGTCACCTCTCGAACGCATGGTCCAATTTAGATTAATCTTGGTAAGAATAGTATTTTAGTTTTAGTACTTTATAGGTAACCGGGGCCTTATTGTGACCATTTTAACTGAGTGGGATCTAAACTCAGAGAACTACTTGATTTACTTACGATCACAGTGAATGTTAGATTAGTATCCTAACTATTTCGAAAGTTTGGAAACACAGTTCTGAAGATCCAAGGATTATTCCTTGTAAATAGCTTTGAAATTACAAGGGACCTGCTTGTCAGTCAGAGCTGTCAGAGTGTTTTGTTATGTATATTTGTAGAAAGTAGCAATGCAGGAAAGCAGATACACCTATACATAATCACTTTAACACTATGCAGAAAAGCAGATACACCTATACATAATCACTTTAACACTATGCAGAATGCAAGTAGAGTTAGTTAATCATTTTAAATATTTAGCGGCATAGTTCACAATTGTGAAGTTTGCAGTACCCAACAGAATAACACAAGAATTAATACCCCAAAATGTAAAAAAAAAATATTTTTAGTCGTATTTTAAATATTGAAAATTAATAAGAATTTCTACCATTTTTTTCTTCTTTTTTTTAATTTGGCTTAACGTCTTTTTAACATCTATTGGTCATTCAAGACGGGAATTTTATCCTCCATTCGCAAGAAACTTGCAAACCAGCTACCCACATTGACCTCATCCAGCCCGGGTTGGGCCGCAAAAATAGCCAGCATCACGAGGGCGCGAACCCACGGGGACACCCACATGGCATAACCTTCAGTGATCTATCGGGAAATGGTGTATTCAACGTGCATAGACGCTGACTAGTTTCATCCATTTGGATTACGAAATAAAATGAAAATACTCTATGAAAAAGTGTCCAATAATGCACCCATCCATAGCTATAAGCTTCAACGACGGGAGAAAATTATATTTTATAATGACAGATAGAAACTATTTTTATATATTATTATCTTCTACATTGTTTATCTTTTACCACGATTACCTACTCTCGAACGCCTTGTCCGAATTTTATGAAACTTGCTGATTAGTTTTTAGGTCATACCTATTGGCAGCCCTTTAATCGTGTATTTTCTCTGTTTAAAGCATTGCATAATTATTAAATTTAGTTTAGAAATGGTATTTAGGATGTTTGTAGTCATTATGAAATATAATTTTCAATAAAATATTGTGTATCAACTACAAATAATAAGGCGAGTCACGAGCACTTTCGTCTGTTACCACCGAGCTATAATGTGTACCACCTCTGAAAAAGATCTAAAGAATGAAATCAATATAATTAAGAACATTGCCAAAAATAATGGGTATAATCAAAACTACATAGAACAGCTGAGTGTGATCCATAGTTCACAGAATTAATGGGCAATCGTTCATCAGGAAATTTTGTAAACAGGAATTTTTTAGAATAAGATGATCAATATCAATTTTCATAAAAGAAATCAGCGAATGCATTAAAAAAAGCGGGTTAAGGGCTAAGGGAAGAAAGCAAGTCCTTCTTCCCCAAGTTACCTATTACTAAATTTCGTAATATAACAGCCTTCTGCTTACGAATTCACCATCACTCTTATGAAAAATGCTTTTTAAAATAAAATCAGACGATTTTGTTTAAAATTCTAATCGAAATTAAGCGAAAGCGTATTTCACCTTACATTCGTAAGGTGGAATATGATAGCCAGTTGGATGTTTACAGATCTCAAAAGATATAGCCATCACAGCATTACAAGAATTAGCAGTAATGATTTTGTGAACTGTAGGCACCGGGTGGCTAAAATAAGGAATTCATTTATGCATTCAATTGTATCATCGTGTCCGATGGTAGCCAAATGTATGAGACTTGAGACAGCACATCCAGATAAGTTGTACGGAATACCCATGTCAATTTTTTTAAAACATCGCATAAGGTGTCCGAGAGTTATCGACGTACAAAAAGACTTGTCGTGTAAAAAATATGAGAGAGTTCAGTCTTCGCCCCTCTTCGAGGCGGTTAGTCTAGTGTAGTGTATGTATCAACTGGTGACGTCACACCCCATGTCCATACCATTTGATAGCACTAGAGTTTCACTGTCACTCCACATCATGGGTTAAATTCAGAGAGATTCCTCACTTTCTGTTCTATTCGTTATGCTATAAACAAAAATAGTTTAAGTCAGCCAACGCGAACACAGTTCAAAACAAGAAGCGTCCTGGTGAGACATTTTTTGTGCTCTGTGTTTTCTATGAACTAATCTAAATAAAAAGAGATATGCACCTATTTTAAAAGGTAAACTGATATTGTTTCTACCTATCAAATTAATTCAGTCGAATAATAGATTCTCTCGAACAAAAATATCATACATTTTTAGTTCTATTTTGTAAAAACCTAGCATAACGAATTTTGTTCTATTCGTTATTTTAGGATAATACGAGTATACAAATGGTATACAATATATGAGTATACATAGATTTCAAAAAATTTTATGTATCAAACTAGGTACTAAGGAGATTAGAAATAAATTTTTTCCTCCAAGCAAACTACTAACTCATATTATATAATTATAAGAATCACGATTGCTTTTATCTGTTACGAATTAGGTCATCGTCTAGTAACTAGCCTCTAGTTCACCAGATATCTAATTACAATTTTTAGTTTGTAAAAAAAATTGATATTTATATTTTTGTTTTTTGGTCGACGAAATGTGACATGTGACTTTTCCAGTGTCAATGGTACTTTGAATACATCAATTCCCGTTAGATTACTGAACTTAAGCTGCTTCCAGCGAGGTTGTACCATGTACCATGTTAGTGTCCGCGTAGGTTCGCGCGCTCGTGATGCTGGCTATTTTTCCGGCCTAACCCAGGCTGGGTGAGGTCAATATGGGTATCAGATTTGCTATGAGGATGAAACCCCCGAATACCACGAATAGATGTTAAAGAAACGTTTAGCAAAAAAAAAAAAATTAAACTACATCCAACTACCGNGCAAAAAAAAAAAACATGTTACTTTTAGTTTTGGAAACCACTGATTCTACATTCTACCATTTTGATTTCCCATGAAATTACAATTTAAGAGGAATTGATAACTTCTCTTTTAAATTTACTGACCGAGAGCTTTTTCGTTTTCCCATCAAATTTATCTGAAAAATTTGAAAAATAAAATTGTGTTTTCTTGAAATAATATTTTTTACTATATTGAGTAACAGTTTTACTAGCCTCTTATATTTAGTTTTCAAACATGTTTAAATATTTAATTGGTTCTTTTTCCTATAAATTTAGCTTAAGGAGGTAGTATTCGTGTTGTGTTTTTGCTTGTTGAAGACAAATATGGATAACACTAGTACAGCAAGTACCAGTAAGATTAAAAAGGAAACATTTGATACAGAAACGGACTTTTGTTTCATAGCACCTCCTCTAGATTTAGCAGATGTTTTGGAGGATGCTAATCTTGGTGCTAGCATGAATGAAAACCCTTTAGATATGCTTAGTGATACATCTATAATTAACAATGAAACAGATACATCTCAACAAGCAGCTGAACCATCTACAGTCAATCAATTGAATGAAACAAATGAAACTTCTGAAGATCTAGAAGATAGTTCGAAATCAGAACATGTTGAAGCTAGCACTCCAGCTCAAGTTTGGGAAAACGTTACATGCATATTCTGTCAAACTGTACTTACTGCTAGTTCAGAACCTAAACTCTTAGAATGTCTACACTCAGCATGTAATAGTTGTGTTGTTGCTAAACTGAGTGGTTCACAATCTAACATGGACAGTAC
The DNA here is from genome assembly GCA_012654025.1 of Pachypsylla venusta. NCBI lineage: Eukaryota > Metazoa > Arthropoda > Insecta > Hemiptera > Aphalaridae > Pachypsylla > Pachypsylla venusta. The sequence goes on along the minus strand of CM022879.1, from coordinate 16,616,522 downwards.
TGATTTGAGTAAGTGTAGTCATTTAGTAGATATTTATGAAGTGTTTTTAAAAATTTTGGTTTTTATTTAACAGTTCATGGCGATTTTATGGTTAATTTCTCATGTAACAACACCATGGACCTTTATGTAAATAATTACCTTAAATTTAGTATTAGTTGATCTAAAGGTTCGGGGTTATATCGTACGACTTTTACTTTGGGATCATTTGAGTCAAATCCAGCTTTTATAGAATATGCTGTAATGAGGAACGCTCCAGTGGGGTTGCAGAATAACTTAACATTTGTCACCAGCTTGTGATCTCGCGACACCTCTCTCTAACTTGACTACCCCTTGGGCTGCTATGCAGTCCCTTATATTTGTCGCTATTCATGTTATGATCGGTCATAATTTGTAATTATTATAAACTCTCAATGAGGTCATCCCTCCAATAATTTTGTAAACAATATTTCATGGTTCACCAAATAATTGAGATTTCCTCACTCGTTGTCTCTCATGACCTAATTTTAGTGTTCAATTATAAACCTTTAGAAACGACCTCTCTTTTCAATGATTAGTTTTACGAAAAATCCATACAATATTGAAAATAATAAACCACCATTCCGCCTAACTTTGTGAAACTTATGACTTACGGTTGACAGACATTAATGATATTCGCTTTGCAGGCTGTAAGCCCCATTTATTCCAGACAATTCAGTGCTAACATCTCTATAATATTCCATGTGTAAAATTGTGTGAAGCTAGCAACGTTTTTTTACTCGTCCCCAAATAAAGTGTAATTCATTAAGTTTATAAATCTACGATTGATATATGGGTTGTTGGTGTAGTGGTAAGATGCTCTGACTGGTAAACAGTGGGCGTGGGTACAAACCAAGCGAACCTATGCAATTTTATCCTCATGAATTTGGGATATCTATACTTATAAAACGCAAAGCCCAGTTGGTATACTGACTGATAATCAACGTAGCTCCACGATGACTAAAGTTAGAGACTTGAAACTTGGCACACAGGTCCCTTTTAGTATGTAGGTGCGTAATAAGAAAGGAAAAAAAAATAAAGTTCAAGTGGGAGCAAGTTACCGCCAAAAATGACTCTATTTAGCGGGTCTTTTTGCAATTTTTTCTCTGGGGAAACTAAAAGAGATAACGAAAAATTACCGAGAATAGACCCCCCAAAATAGTACATAAGCACCCCATAAAAAATATAAAATTTGAAAATTTTCTTTCTCACCGATTTATGGACGGTTTTCACCACCAAAAAATCGTAATTGAGAAGTACCACTTCGGGATGAGCAAGAATGCTGAAATTTGATACAAAGTGTTCCGAAGTACAAAAAGTCATATCCTTGAATAAAATATTAAATTTTCTAAATAGGAGCGGTGCTCACTCTGGGGTCGGTTCCACCAAAAATCTAAAATTGAGAAGATTTATTTTCGCGAAATTGTTGTTGAATTTTGTAACCGTAGCGAAGCACGGGAAAAAAGCTAGTTTACTATATAATAATAGCACTAAAAAACTGTCGGTGTAAAGGGACTTTAGTCCTATTCGGGCAGTATAAATAAGGCCTCATTGATAAAATTATGATTCCACATTTTTTGTTTAGTGGTTCAAGAAGTGAGATGTGAACTTTGTAATGTATCTTGTGACCCTTCACTTATAACCGACAATCGATTTTTATTGGAATCATCTGCGAATAATCACAATTCTTCCAATGAATCTAGTACTTCTGAAAAATTGAAAGACCTCAAATGTCAATCTTGTGCCGAAGCAGCTACCTGCACAAGTTGGTGTGTTGAGTGTGGAGAGTTCATTTGTGATGCTTGTGTACAGGTAATAACCAATGAATGTTCATAATCCCAAAAGAGCTAACAAAACTGTCCAATCTGACCTTGCGCACATACCAGTAGTACTATGTTTGAAGTACATACGGTATGCTTCTCTCCCCAAAAACTCACCGCAAAATTTAATCCTGGCTGCGGCCTTGAAGATCGTAATAAAAAATAGCATTATGTACTTCAGTGGCGGATTTACACATTTTCCGCCAGTAGGCTATTCAAAGTTTACCGACCTTTACAATTCGATACCCTAGTTCATTTCTTTTGTGAATGAAATTGTAACTTAATGATTTGTGCACTATCGTCCTAATTACAACACCCTTTTCTCGTAATTCGTAAGACTGTGAACTAGGAGATCGATGTGTCTGTTTCTAGATTATACCTACAACCCAACGATTACACAAAATAGTTTTTGGATATATTTCTGAGCTAATAAAAATTGAATCATTCACTAATACTACTAATAAAGCGGGATAAGGTATGTGTTAATACTACTTACACTTTTAGGTACCTATATAAATATGAATCATTTTAATTTCTGTAAGACATAAAAATAATGAAAATAAAATGGCCCCAAATATGTCGTCCTAGGCTCCACTCTACTCACTCTGCTGATAAATCAGCCATTGATATACTTGTATTACCGTTTAAGAACAACTAAAGATCTCCCCAGTAATTTCTCATCTAATTTTTACCTATTCAGGCTCACCAAAGGCTGAAAATAACAAAGGATCATACAATTAAACCTAAAGAGGAAGGAGATCTGAAGGATTCTCAGAGTTCTGCAGACGAACTGAGACAAGTCTTTTGTTCTACTCATTTACAAGTAAGTGTTAACGCATGCGTAGAATCAACACCATTTAGATTATTAAATAGCGCACAACATTCTAATAATTATATTTCTTTTATCAGGTGGTCTTTAATATCAAGATGGAAAATGGTCAGAAATCAAAATTTAGTTCGCCTTCCCGATAACGAAAAGGAAAACATATATATTTTTGAGTAGACATTTTTACTTTTTGCCGCGAACAGATAGCGATGATTGTTCCATATTTATATATTTGCTCAAAATTATAAGAAGCAGATTACAGAAAATAAATTTATCATACCAAAAATACGTTTGGTGACACTTAATTTTACAAGTGACGAGAGAGCAGTAGTTTAATTGATTTGGAACTAGTAAGTATAATGAAGAACATGTTGGTCTATTAGCAAACTTCGTAAGTCACATTTCGTAAATTGATCAACATTTAAGGACGCATAATGCTCTACCTTGTGCCCCTTCTTGAAAATCAAGTGATGGGGTGTAATATTTAATATCTTACCCATTCTTTTTTTTCCTTTTACAGGAAAAGTTGTCTCTATTTTGTGAGACGTGTGACAAATTGACGTGTCGAGATTGTCAACTCACTGAGCATCGTCAACACAAATATAAGTTTATCAATGAGATGGCTACTGAAACAAGACATCTCATTAAAGGATTACTCTCCGAAGTCACGTAAGATACCTATGTATTATGTTTCTCAAAAAATATGAATGAAGGACAAATTCCATTGCTTAAGCGTTCGCTTGGGGAACAGGACGGCGTGAGTTTAATTCCTAGCTGAGGCAGAATTTTTCCTCATTTTAAAAGGATTCTAGGTTTGACATGTTTGTCGACGTGAGATCTAAAGATGTTCAAATTAAATATTCCCACGGGTGAGCATGTGTTCCACAGATGTCTGAATGTGGACCACATTTCGGGCGTATTGACCATTTTTTGCCTCTCTTTATGTTTTGGAGGCAAATTCCCGTGTTTATGGAAAGCACTCATTCTTGTTTAAAAAAACGTCAACGGCATACGGCATATATAATGAGGATTAGACCTGAACGCTTTTCCTCTGCTCATACCCCACCCGTTCCAAATATGGTCATACACACCGCGACACCCTGTATACTGGGTATTTCCGTTGGGATATGAAAAATAATAAATATGATTTGAATTTTAAATGTATTTTATTTATTGGTTTTTATTGTTTGTTTTAGGTATAAGAGGGTTCTTTTGACAAGTGCAATGAAAGTGATCGATGATCGTCAAACACTCATAGGTGAAAAGAAAAAGAAAATAACTCAAGAAATTACTGAAGTGGTCAAAATGTAAGTTTTCCTAGGTTTGAGTCACGTGATGATAAACTCCTATGTCAATGTATAAATTTGGGACAGTTGATGTCATTGTTATTCTTTTATAGAACTTTCATTTTAGTTCATTTTCCCCTTAGAATCGACATTTTTTTTTTCAATGATTTCGATCTCCGTCCGGTCTCGCTCTGACAAAAATTGCTTCATGACTTGTGATTCAACCAGGGCTCGGTAGTATTAATACATGCATTGTTTCTTATTTGAAATATTTTACCAGACCAAAACTAAACTGTGACCGTCATTTTAGTGTGCATAGGGCCTTAATGTTGGAATTCTTTATTTTCAGTTTGACAAATGCAATAAATCTACGAGGTAAACAATTAGCTTATAAACTGAACGAGGTGTGCGATTCAAAACAGAAGACGCTCAATGAGAAAAAAGTGACATTAGAACAGTTATCTCGTCTCACTGATCATTGCATTGAATTTGTAAATAAAGCATTAGAATGTGGAAGTGATATGGCGCTATTGTCAAGTAAATCGTAAGTCAGATTCATTTTCCTTGACTTCTTTTAAGAGCAATTACCTAGTTTTTGAATTCCGTAGATGTTGTTGCCAAATATTTGATATGATATTTTATGATATGATATCATAAAATATCATATCAATCTGTTTATAATCTATGATACGAGGGAGGTTCTAAAAGTTCAAACTAGCCCCGGTAGCTCAGTGGCACAGCGTCGGCCTGGTAATCCAGGGGTCGCGGTTTCACAGCTGGGGCATGGTATGTTTTCCTCTATATGAGATTTTGACATTATAATAATTTGGGTTTACTGCTGGCAGAACAAGACCGTTAAGGCACTTATTAAGGCGGTTTAATAAGTCTATTATTAAAACCTTGATGCGAGAGTGCATCGAAGAAGACTCCACGAGAATTGTAATTAAAACTATTCTATAATCGGCCACTAGTATTGATAATATACCTTGCAAACTTTAAAACGTCCTTTTTCAAGGCCGGCACTCAAAGTGACTTTCGTTAATATTGAGGGCTTATGTAGTCAAAAAGAAGCAATATTAATGGCATGTCAACACGTCCTACGATGGCCGGTTCTACGAACCAGGACGACCTGGAACGTACCTTTTCGGTAAACTCATATCAATCTGTTTCAACCATTTTAATTATTCATGCATCTATAAATGGGAAGAACGGTTGATTGCGTGGGAAAAACCGCTACTACTACTACTACTACTACTACTACTACTACTATTATTATTACTACTACTACTACTACATGTGTCAACACATTGACCGTGATATCCTGGTACTACAGGAGACCCATAGAAGGTTCTTAATAATAGTTGATGTCCATTGTTTGATTGTTTTAATTAAAAATACTAATTTATTATTGTAAATAGTTCTTAGAAAAAAATATAATAAATTTTAACGGTCATTTCTTATAAAGAACAACTGGAAGAACAATACGGTGTAATTATTAATATGTTATACGGTGTAATTATTAATATGTTAAAAAATACAAAATATTTAACGGTAAATTCTCCCAGAGAACACTTGGTAATGCCTGGATTATACTTCGTCTCCGAGGTAGAGTATGCATCACACTCGGCTTGCACCAAGGAGGTTCCGGGTTCGATTCTTGGACGGTTCGAAAATTTGATTGAGATTTTTACTAGTTTTCTACTTCGTCTGGTTGTGTTTGAGGTAACTCAGTCTTCTGAGAAGAAGTGAGTAGCTATGGTAATTGCGACAAGTGATAGCATTATAAGGTAAAAATGGTTAAAGTTTTCTTAGGCTTAGTGATATTAGAGTGTAGTAGAATATACCTTGTAATGACATGATGTCTACAAAATTTGTGATATAATAACACAAAGAAATTATACATTACATTCAAAAATCCTGGATTATGCTCAACACTTTAATCAAGGTAGTGTGCTAAAAAAACAGTATGTAATGGGATAGGAAAGTGAGTAGAGTCCCCTAAAGCAAGAGATGAGCTTACTAACACAATTTCTTCTTTTCAAATTTTGCAATAATAGGACTTCTGTTCTGCATTGTTTAATTTTTTTAGGAATGTGATGCATCATCTGCAAAGAATAAAGAGTCGCCGGGCGGATATACCTAATCCAGAAATTCCTGTCCGAATTGCATTGAATGTTGAAAAGTTAGCCGATTTAGCTAAAGGTAATAATACCCTTCTACCATCTATATTCATTTGATGATGGGCTACTGTTAAAACGCTCTGACGTGGGTTCAAATCCGACCAACCCATTGACTTTCATCCTCGTGATTTTGAGATATTTACCATTTACCGCTATTGGAGAACATGGAGGGGGCCGGCATGAACACGGAAAGTAAATATTTATTTATTACAGTTATTTGCCCATAACTGTAATAAGGGACTTGATCCCAGGGGAGGCCCTCACTTGTCGGCTCGAATCTAGCTAGCATAAATTTCCGAATTTCTTTCCGGAAAATTAAATATCTCTTTATTTTTAGTTTATTTATATCAATAATGATCTTTTGTTACGATTTTTTTTAAATTAATTTTCCGAAAGCGTAATTAAATTCATATTGCACCTGTATCCAAGCGGTCCTCGCCTGGTGGATATCACAGCCAGCCACGGGGTGCCTTAGCTTCGTGAGAGCAATTGAGTAGCTACTTTTATGTGAGTAGCGACCTGTGGCGGCATTACCAGAGTGAAAAGATTTGGTTTGGTAGTAGCTTGAAGAGGTTATTAGTACGGTTATTAGTATTATGGCTCTTGGAAATGCTGTGATACCCACCCGTTGTCATCGTGAGCGCCGAACTGGCCTATCATTTTTCCAAACATCCTAATTCAAATTTGGACCAGTATTGATTACCAACAATATTATTAATAAGTTTTGTCTCAATATACAGGGTGTTTGTCTATAAATGGAACCCCTTAATATGGTGGATAGCTGAGATCAAATGGAACTTTTTTTTACGAAATTCGTTAGTGAACCAGATGAAGCATAGCCGAGTTTCAGGGCGAAGAAGGGTATTCTTGCACAAAAAACAAAAGCAAAATGGGGAAAACCTGAAAAGGGATTTTTTGTCTCTTTTCAAATGTCATTCGACATATGAAATGTGTTCTGAGACTTTTTGCTAAAAAATATTTCGAAAAATCAAATTTTTTTCCCATGTTAACCACGAAAATGGTCTGATGCTAACAATATTCGAAAGAAAAAAAAAATACCAACAATATTCTAATTCATTATTAGAATAAAAATGCAAATTTCTACCGAACACTACCCCACAAAAATTAAACGGAAGCCATGAAGTCATAGTACAAAGAAACTCTACATTTACATTTATTTCAGTTGTATCAAACATCGGCTCACTCATGGTTGACGGCCGTTTATACCAACAAAATAATAATAGCAGCAATTCACGTCCGCCCACATCTCCAAACGACATACCCCTTCAATCACCTCCCCCAGGGGCACCTCGTTTACCACCACCTTATCCAGTACCAAATAGAATGAGTCCTCTACAAGCGATGGCATCTCAACTAACGCCTTATCAACAACAGCGACCTCAAGTACATTCGGGTGGTCATGGTCCTCGTATGATGTCTCAAGCGCAAGTGTCTTCCTCAACTCATCCTCATAATGGCCTCAATTATCAAAATCATTCTCCAGGACAAGGTCATCAGTATATGTTTCCCAATTTTCAACCGAATCACCCCATGCAAGTGAGTAAAACAATGAAGGTGATTTCACCCTAAGTGCCAAGTCCACTCAGAATTTTCTTTTTGGGAACAAAGATTGCCTACCTTTCGTTCCAACGACAACACCCCCCGTATGATTTGACAATGGAGCGACTGATTTCAATTTTGTTATTTAGATCTAACTTTGAATCATATTTTGAGTACCAATTGAGTTAGGATCTATGAAACAATCTATGACGATTAGCGATAGTGAATGATGCATGTAGATTTGGTACAGTGAATGGTATGTATTTCCATGAATTCCACCAAAAATGTGCTGCGACAACATTGCGACCTGTATGCGCTCCGCCTTAATGATTTGCAATATTAATTTCTTCATTGATTGTTGTTGTAGTGGTAAGGCACTCTGACATCCACGTCCTACTGTTAAACAGTAGGGCATGGGCTCAAACCCAGCCAAATTAATTGAATTTTCATCCTCATGAATTTGAGATATTTACCACTACTGGAGGACACGGAAGGGGCTGAGCTCATCTAGTCCGAAGTCCTCAGAGTTGTTGAGTACCGTAATATATTATGGTACTCAACCCTTTCACCACCATCATTTTTTGTGATGGACGCGGAACATAAAGTAACCATTTTCTTCATTCTTGCAGCCTAATCAAATGCCTCAATTGATGAAAGTTCAAACACCTACTGGAACCAAAGTGGTTTATAGACAAACACCTCCACAATATATGAGATCCTCGATGCATCCGGGTACTTCTCAAAATCGAATGAATTATCCAAATCAGATGTCCATGAATATGAACAACGGAAATCATAATATGGTAAGAAACGCTAAGCAACAAGCTCCACATGCACCAGAGAAACCTGGAACCCAAATCCACCTGTAATTTTTTTTGCCGAACAAAAATCGCTCACCTTTCGTTCCAATGGCAACACTCCTCTGTTTGTTTCGACTATGGAAGGACTGAATTAAAACGGTTTGGTCCAAATCCTGCTACTTAGATCTGGAATTGAGTCATATTTTTCGTAAAATTAGAGCTAGAATCAATCAAACAATTGCCGGAAATGAACAATATAAAACAATTTCCGGAACCTAGAACATAATATATTATTCTGATGTGGGCAGTCCTCCTAGCCTTGTATCACACTGACATTGCTATTGGGGATCCGGGTTTAATGCGCGGCAGGGTCGTATTTTTTTTTTTTTGACTTAGTACCCTGAGCCTTGTGAGGACGATTGAGTAGCTACTTTAATGTGAGTGGTAATGCCGCGAGTGGCGGTATTACCAGACTAAAAATATTTGGTGTGTTAGAAGATTTTAGAGATTATTAGTACGTGAGGCTTTTAGTAATGCTGTGATAACCATAAAATTGTACAGAGGCCGTTGGGCCATCAATCATTGTCACTCTATTATATAAAAAAGTTTTTTGTTTCTTTACATTTATTATTGTGAGGGGCCTCACTGGAGATCGCGAAGCGATCGGAAGATGGGCTGGGGGTTGGCAAGCGAGGCGAGCAGGAGGCGAATCGCCCTAATATTATTAAATATTCTTTTCTAGATGCAAGATATAAAACCGTTTGCCATGAATGGACAAATGCAGCAAATGATGAATCAGATGGCAATGAAGCCAAACTCAGGCAACTCTTACAGTCACACGGCTCGATCATTGGTACAACGTGTGTCCACATCACCTCACCCACAAGCACAGTGGCACATCCCTCAGACAGGCGCTCACAAAGTAAGTGAAATCTTTATAACATGTAATAATTTTAACCACGTATACTAAATAAGAATAGCAGTCCTTCTGGATTAGTGGGTAACACACTGGCATTGCATTTAGGGGACCCGGGTTAAATTTCCGGTGGGGTCGGAAAATTTCAACTTAATGCTTCTGATTTCTGGATTCACTCAGTCTCGTGAGGACGATTGAGTAGCAACTTGAATGTGAGTAGCGACCAGGGGCGACATTGCCAGAGTAATAATATTTGTTTTGGTGGTACATTGAAGAGATTATTAGTACACATAGTTCTTGAATAATTCTCTAATGTCCACAAAAATGTGAAGAGGCCGTTGCCGTTGAGCTTATCATAAAAAACTCTACACCGATTTACATAAATTGAAATATTTTTTGTTTCCAGCAATCCTCCTCCTCTGCCAGTCCAAGTCCCACCATTCAGGAGGACACTTCCTACAAGATTACATTGAAATCACCATCTAGCAGTAGTAACAAATCATCAACACCCCCAAATAGCAGTGAGTATTTGTATTCTTAGGCATATTTTTTTATTAATATTTCTGTTTTCTTCATATGTAATATGGGCCAGGCACTCTAGGCAAAACAAAAAAGGACCACCCATTATTTCTTCTAAATTACAAAGCTATTTTTTTGGCCATGACCATCTCGGACCTAAATCTTAGTGAATACATATGGGACCAGCTCAAAGAAGACTGAAATTAAAGATTTTGAAATTTCCAGCAGACCTCACTCAGACTTGAAAAAATATGTTGGCATGAAATTTCAACCCCCCCCCCCCTAAAGACTCCAAAGAATGTAGGCCTGATTCAAAGGATGCCAAACAGAGTGAGGCGGTGTAAAAGAAGAAGGGGAGGACATACCCCTTGTTTAATATTACTCAGGAGACTTCAAACATCACGTAAATATAGCAGTTTAACCTAAATGGATAAAATGGCTGTAGGTATATTTAGTAAAAAATAAAAGTATTTAATATACTGAAAAAACATGTGTAAGCATCCTTAATCTGTTTATCTGAAACAAATGGGTGGTGCCTATTCATTTTTGCGTGATCATAAAGTCCACCCCCTACCTCTTGAAGCGTTCAGATATGGGTTTGAAATAACTCTTATTGATGTAAATTTCGTCAAATACCAAATTTAAAATTTTAATGAAACCCTGTATTTTCTTTGATACCTGAGATCAGCTAATATCTGATCAGAGAGGGGGGCAGACTTTATGATAAAGATACACATTTCTGAATCTAGAGATTATTATTAATATTTCAGATAATAGCAGTAGTTCTGGTTACTCATCCGGACAAGTATCTGTTACATCCTCGAATCCAAAAACTCCTTCACCTCATAACAAAACTGACGATGTGCAAACCAAAATAGACCAATTCTGTCAAGATTCTGTTGATGATTTAATGGCCACAATTGCTAAGTTAGACAATAATGGAATTTCCATAACTCGGGAGAGTGATAAGAGACAGAAATCATCCGGTGAAACTCAAGTAGATAGCTCAACCTCCATTCAACGTGAGTTACAATGACTAGGATGCATAAAAAACGAAGTATTTACTATAGTATCTAAGTACTATAGTAAATGCTTTTTACTGTAGCATCTGTTCTATCATTTACAATAGTAAATTCATTTTCTATAGTAAATGCTTCTTACTGAAGCATCTATTCTATCATTTACAAAAGTAAAAGCATTTACCACAGTAAATGCTTTTTACTGTTGCGTCTGTTCTATCATTTACAATAGTAAAAGCATTTACTTTTTAGTTTAGCATCTGTTCTATAATTTACAATAGTAAAATCATTTACTTCGTTGCATACCACACAATATTTGGTTTATTCAGTTTAATGTTTGATGTTAACGTTTTCGACGACATTCATGCTCCCTAAGAGGGTCATAATCTCAACAGGATCACTTTAGAATATTAGAGTTCCAGGTTGGTAAGGTCTACATTCAAACTGTTTCATTCACCCACCAAGTCATGCCCCGGCTGGGGCTCAAACCCGTGACTCCTGGATTGCCAGGCAGACGCTGTGACCACTGAGCTAGTGGGGCTGAGGTTATATTTTTTGATTGATCAAAACACTTCAAAACGACTCACCCATTCAATGTTTTTATTATTCAGGTACTTTGTCGACGTCGAGTAAAGAGGAGGGCGACCCTAATGAAGATTGGTGCGCTGTTTGTATGGATGGAGGAGAACTCATGTGTTGTGACAAATGTCCCAAGGTGTTCCATATTGGATGTCACATACCAAGTCTCACAGCTATCCCAGGGTAAGTTGTATAATACGGGCCGAGCACACTTGAGCTGATGGTGTAAAATAACGCAGAAAACAACTATTATTATTTTTGTGTTACTGATGTTATTAGATTTTAGGTTCTGATGGACCAAGCAAAAAAGAAAAAAAAAATGAATGCATATTCGGTGAGTTTACATAAATTGATGACGTATGATTTAAATTAAATGATAAAATATTATTCTAATATCAAATATATCGAAGGCGTAATTTCTTCCAATCCATGTATAACCTGCTAACTTTCCCTGAGGGAAAGTAATTTATACTTGAGATAGTAAGAAGTTACTTGAGGGTAACATCCTTGCAGGTTATACATGTCATGGTCGAGTGATGGTGTAAAATAACACAGAAAGCAACTCTGGTGTATCATTATGTTTGTAATTCTTGTGTTACTGACATAATCATATTAAAGTGATTGTCATGGTTCTGGGGACCCATGTCAATATCAGCCTTCAAGAACAGATATATGATGACGATTTAAGCAGTACACTACAACTTATCTAGATCTACATTTGGCTACCATCGGACACGATGATGCCACTATTGAGTGGATGAATGATCAAATATTATTCTGCTTGCAAAGAATCTTCTTAAAAATAAAAAAAATTGAATAATATGAACGTAATCGAGACTATACGTATTGCTTCAATATGAGCGTAAAAAAGACGACATGTATCATGACGTTACATAATCAACTGTTGTGAACACAGCTATGAATAGTAGGTTCAGTTCGTAGTTTGGACTCTGTAACTGCGGGTATATTTATCCAATTTAAAAAAACATTTTGTGCATTTAAAAAAAATATTGATTTTTTTAATGAAAAAGACCAAAAGATTTTTTTTTTTTATTAGCCTCCAAGATAAGATGTATGATGACAATCAATAACTATCACCAAACAATACATTATTTAGACCAGCAGTCTGATACATGTGGCTACCATCGGACACGATGATGTCACTATTGATTGAAATTAACATACAATGTCTTTTTTTTAATACATATTATTAATGTATATATGAAAAAAAACCTTTTAAAAAGAAAAAAAATTGGGTCCGGGGTTTGATTCCCGAGTTATGGACGGTTAAAAAGAATTCTGGACACAAATAACTTCTATTTTTATAAGAAAGGCCCATTTTTAAACAAAAATATTATCAAGGGTCACTTACCACCCTTCAAAAAATTCTCGTAAATACGGCCGTAAGTGCAGAAATTTAAATTCAACCAACTTATTTTATTTCATCACTAGCAGTTGCACCTGCTTCGCCACGGTTAAAATTAGTAGAATTTGACCGAAAAATGAGCTTTATCTCGAAAACGGTTAGACAGTTTTGAATTCTGTCTATATTTTGGGGGGGAGCTAGATAATTAATATTTTCTAAATTTCTTACAAAAATCGCAAATCGGTCGTAACCGGCTCGACATTTTTTGATTCTGATAATATTTCTGGGGATTCAGTTTATATTTTTATTGGGGGGAGGGGTTCTATTCCATCTACTTTTCGACGAATCTTACTGTCTTTGGCTAAACAAGTGATGATACCCAAAAATCGGAAAATCGGCCATAACTCGAAAATCGTTGGACGGGTTTGAATTGTGATTATTATTCTAGGGTCTCAGCTATGGTTTTGGTGGGGTCCAATCCTATAAATTTCTCGATATCTTATATCGTTTTAAGTACCTAAATAAGTATTTTCGAAATTTTATTTGGCCGATCCCGGATTCGAACTTGTAACTCTGAAATGGCTAGTCATAAATGTGCAAACTATGTCTTACATTAGGGACTAAATGGTCACCTAAAACTTTCTCGGTTTGAGTTAATATGTTGTCGCGACAAAATTTAAGATATTGGACCGTGACTTGCTGAACTTGGTCAAAAATTGGAAAATCGACCGTAACTTGAAACCGGTTCGACTTAATTTAATTTTGGTAATTTTTCTGGGATCATATGATTTTTTTTTTTGGGGGGGGGTCCATTCCCATAAATTTTCTGATATCTCCTACCCTTCTGGCTTGAGGTGCAGGGGCTTATATAGCCCTAAAGAGGAATTTAGCTCAGGAATATACGAATATACCCTTCTGGCCAAACAATTCCGGACAAACAAACATACATACGAGTACATACACATATACAACGTAATTCCCTTTTATATATATATATATATATAGATAGATAATAACGTTCTTAAAAAAGGCCTCCCAATACAAAAAACCCGAAGCCTCTGTTAATCCGTTACAAAATAGCGGCTAATTAATTGGTCAAAATATGTGTTAATACGAACGTAAACAAAGAGATTCTTCTTGTAAAAGAGTGCTACAATTATCTTCAACTGGCAGATAAATTGTAGCACTAAAACCTAAAACACATAATAATGAATTATATTGTAAAAATGTGGCTACCATTGGACACGATGATGTGACCATTGATTTAATCAATATCGTCTATTTTATTTGATTTTCCAGCGAGCATGAACAATGGCAATGTTCTCTGTGTATGCTTCTGGATGATGAAGTATCCGAGGTTGCTCAGTACACCGATAGAGCCAAACGAACCAAACTATCTCCAGCTGAACTGAAGATATGTCAGAGAATACTATTGGAGTTGTACGCACAGTATGATCAAAGTTTACACTTCAGGAATGTCGTCAGCCAAGAAGTAAGTTTTTTTTTTACACCTTGATGTGAGGGGACAACTCTCCCCCCAAACTATAAGCTGGAACCACAAAACAACTAACAAATTATTTGATTTTTTTTTTGCTTGGCACCTTAGAGGCATGACCGTTACAAATACTATTCTATGATTTTCCTTACAAAATTCGGACGTAACTTGAGGAAGATTCGACATTTTTTATGTTACCATTAAGGAACATAGAAAAAGAAGATCCATGGCGAATACATAGATAATTCTGATGCGTCCCAAAACAGAGCTTTCCGGAAATAAACTCGTCACCATTCGGACTTCCGAATGTCGATTGTGATGGACTCTAGAAACATACCATTTTATATGTGTGTTTCTTTGTGGGTATGACAGCATTACGAAGAGATTAATAATCTCTTCAATCTTCCAATAGACCAAATCTTTTTACTTTTGTGATGCCACCTCTGCTCGCTCCTAACATGAAAATAGCTACTCAATCTTCCTCACGGGGCTGATTGCACGTAGAAATGACAAGCATTAAGTCGAAAAATTTCTAACTGCCCTATCTTAGTAAAAAAAAAAATAATAAAAAAAAATGCTGTGTGTGTATAAGTGATAGAGAAAAATTTATGGAAAATTTTTCTCTATCACTTATACACACACAGCATTTTTTTTCCCCTCATCATAAGCTATGGGAAAAACCGTATGGGATCTCAGGAAAATTATCAAAACTAAAAAATGTCATGAGTTATGGCTAATTTTGCCGTCAAATTCGCTAAGATAAGGCCAGATAGCATGAAACATTTCAAATTACACTCGAAGTGAGAAAATTAAATATACTTGAAATAATAATGAAACATTTTAATTAAACCGTGGCACACCTGCTATTTTTATATAAACAATTTTCTTTCGTTCTAGGACAAAGAATATCATGATAAAGTAAAAAATCCAATGTCGTTTGACGTTGTCCGATGGCGACTAAATCCAGAACATCCAGAAGGCTACAAAAACATCATTGACTTCCTGTCTGACATTCGTCTTATATTTAAAAACGCTTTCATTTTTTACAACAAAGTTGACGTTGCATTTAGTGACGCCAAACATTTAGAAGAACATTTTGAGGAAATGTTAGAAAAATGGCTTCCAGACTTTGCCTATGATGAACATATTGAGCGAACAGATGGAGAAGAACCTCGAGCGAAGAAATTAAGATTGAGAAGTTTAGAATGACACTACGCTCCCCAAATTGAAACACCATGTTTTGATGAAAATTGTTTTAAATCACCTTTTTGTAATTTATTAAAACAACATTTGAGAGAGCAAGAGACCAGATCTCAAAGTGTACCGTATCCTTCCTGTATGTATGGGTATAATGGTTATGGTGGGTACTTTGGTATGTGATGAGTGTACCGTATCCTTCTTATATGGGTATAATGGTTAGTGTGTTACTATGGTTTGTGAGGAGTGTACCGTATCCTTTTTATGGATACGGTTGATAATACGGTATCTGAAGAAATGGACCGTATCCTTCTTATATGGGTATAATGGTTAGTGTGTTACTATGCTATGTGAGGAATGGATATAATGGATACGGTTGGTACTACGGTATCTGAGGAGATTACCGTATCCTTCTTGTATGGATGTGTATAATGGTTACGGTGTTACTATGCTATGTGGGGAGTGTACCATATCCTTCTTGCATGTATGGGTATAAGTTTTAGTAGCGGTATTATTCTCGGAATCAATCGTGTTTCCTATTTATATGCATATATGAAGTTACCGAAAATATTTCGATGGCCCTTGTCTTCTTGTATGGGTATAATGGATACGGTGGGTACTACGGTAAATTTGGTCCGCTTTATAAACGAGAATCCATGCTGAAATATCATCTCTATTCCTCTTGTTTGAGTGAGTATTAGTGAGTTTTACGAAGTATGGAATCTTGAGCATTTTCTGATATGACTCCACACAGAAATGTTTGGCCACCAAAATAATGTCATTTCTTTTGTGAAATACCCTCAAATAAAATGTATTCTAAGTACTGAGACCGTAGCTCCGTTGGTAAGAGTGACGGTTTTGTAACCAGAAGATTGTTGGTTCAAATCTAAGCGGAGCTATAAAAATTTAGTACTAACATAGGAAAGTGCACTGTCACAAAACATTAGCTTTAACACAAATAAATTCCTTATTCCAAGTCAACGAATTTATCACTTTGAATATCCCTGTTCCCAATAGATATCTGAAGTCAAACAACTCGGAACGTTTTGAGAACTCGGATCGGGGACACCACTGTTTTGTTTTTTTGGTGGTGCACTTAGACTGGTGAGTACAACTGATTATGTATTGTTTATTGCAGAAAGGGAGGCTGTGCCCTAGTTAACCTAGTTGTATATATAAGATGCTCAAAAAGAAAAATCAAATGTATACAATTTTTTGTTTGAAATTTAAATTCCGTTTCAAGCCAAACTAAAAGTTTATATTTTCAAAGCCATGTCTCCAGTTTTTTTTTTAGTGATGCATGGCCATAAAAACGTATCCTAATCTCTGTTGTAGGGAGAAAAGAAACGGATTTTTATATAAAATGCCAAAATTTATTTCACTCTAATTTACACTATCGTATGAAGAAAGTTAAAATGTTTAGATTAAAGAGCAGCTGTGGGAAGGGGTCTTTTTTTACTACTTAGGTAACTAAGGTATAGCCTCCCTTGCCGTTTCGCTGTAATCAACAACAACTACTCATTGTAGAGCAGCTATGGGAAGGGGTCTCTTTTTACTACTTAGGTATAGCCCCCTTGACGTTTCGCTGTAATCAACAACAGCTACTCAGTTGTAGAGCAGCTGTGGGAATGGATCTCTTTTTACTACTTAGGTGACTAAGGTATAGCCTTCCTTGCCGTTTCGTTGTAATCAACGACAACTACTCAGTTGTAGAGCAGCTATGGGAAGGGGTCTCTTTTTACTACTTAGGTATATAGCCTCCCTTGCCGTTTCGCTGTAATCAGCAACAGCTACTCAGTTGTAGAGCAGCTGTGGGAAGGGATCTCTTTTTACTACTTAGGTAACTAAGGTATAGCCAGTTGTCTTCAATTCAAAGATACGTTGTTGTGTCTCCTTCCACCCGAGTACTCAAAACGTTCGCTTAACTTTATTAATATAACGAGAACTGATGTATTGAACGTGATAAATTGTAGTCCACCCTACATTACTGCCTGGAGTCATACCTATTATTTTCCTGTTGATAGCTGTTAAGCTCTATTTATAGGTAATTATTTTATTATTAATTAGTGATATAGGCTGTTCCATAAAGCAAACATTTTGAACTGCTTCAGATTTTCTTATTTTTTGGGGGGTTAGAAACATTGTTTTTTGTGATTTTGGTTTCTTTCATTCATTCAATAGTGGCTTCATCATGTCCGCTGGCAGCCTGATGTATGAGACAGCAGCTCTAGATAACTTGCAGTCTACTGCTAAAGTTTTTAATTGTCATCATACATCTGTTCTTGAATGCTGATAATTGACATGGGCCCCCAGAACCATGACAATCATTATCTCAGTAACACAAGATTTGGAAACAATAATATTACAGAGTTGTTTTCTGTGTTATTTTACACCATAAGCTCAGGTGGACTCAAACCGTGAGGATGTGAGCCGCAAGTAACTTCTTGCAATCTCAAGTATGATTTACATTTCTTCATGGAAAGGATTCGAAAAAAATAAGCCTTCAGTAATTTGGTTTATTAATTTAAATGAACCTTTGAAATCTACGGGCTGTTCAAAATATTCGTACTTTATGGAGCACCTTTTAGATAAGTTGTAGACAGTTGAAACGTAAGTCTTAATGATACAGGTGTTTTTCTTTGGGCTTAACATCTATTTAACTTTCTCAATTCATTCGATGGAAACTTATAAACCATTTCATTCACTTATACATTCACTTCATCCAGCCTGAGTTGGCCTGGAAACAGCTAGCATCGCAACGGTGCGTGGTCATCCACATAGTAAAACCTCGCTGGACGTTGCATAACTTCAGTGAACTAACGGGAATGGGTGTATTCAACGTGCCATAGACGCTGGTAAAATACAGGTGCTAAAAGATGTTCCAGCAAGTGTACATACGAAAAATTTCTTATCTTTGTCGAAATTTGGTATCTTGTTGGTCCTAAAATCTTGCTGTTCCTGTCAGTCAGATAAAGGGTTAGTATCTGAAAAACAAAATTTTACTTGAAAAATACGAGGGTCATATCACAAGTAAAATAGATTATTTTTTTTAAACCGAATTTAGTCACCTATATGTATAGGGTTCCCTACTAAAATTTTAGTATGGAACCCTATATAAATGTGACTGACAGTGGGGAAACAATTTGCGACACATATAGACCCCCACATGGGACCTATATACCAATTTCATCTAAATAGGTCAACGCAAAGTGCGGCTCACGATGGAGGGTGGACGGGGTCCAGATACGTCGGACGAACGGATTTTTTTCCATTCGATTTCTGGATACCTTGAAACGTAAAATATCAAATTTTGAGGGGTAATTTTTAAACTGATGTGTCAGAAAGTTTTTCTACTCAAGGCCTTCTTCAATCAATTTAACTTGTTACTCATCACTGGAAACTGGACCTGTATTATTGGGCAATAGAAAGACCTATTTTAATATTTTGTACATATCTCATATGTTACCGTCAACGTATGTAATCCGTCATACTATATAATGCCTAGATATTCTACTAGGCGTACTGTAGAATGATTTTTCGTGAAGAATTTTATAATTCTAGGAAGCGTTTTGTGGAAAATTCTCAAACATTGGAGAATGGAATAACAACCGTTTTAGTCAAAGTATATTTAAAATTGATTTCCATAGTGAATTTTTTGACGCAGACATATTTTTTCTTATTGCAAGGTTTTTTAAGCGGGGTATTTCTGTAAAAACGGTTCCCCATCTCTTTCGTCGAGGCATGGCCGTAAATCTCCTTGGTTGGGGGGTAGTACCAACCAGAGAGGTTAGGAAACGTTAAGGTCATCCCTCGCCTTAAAAATGAAATTCCAAATGTCACTCATCCTTATCGTGTACAAATAAAATATTTTATATTACAGATGCGCATTCTATACTGTGACTAATAACAAGTTAGACATTCGATAGAATGCCAGACATTATACAGAATGCCTAGTCATTTCATAAAATTACTAGGCACATGTAAAATAAATAAAAAAATATTTTATACTTTGAATGAAAACGCCCCGCAATGTATAGAACCTCTCAATTATACACATTGACGGTAACATATATACATTTTCATGCGTCAAATCATTTTGACAAATTTTAATCTATTTTCTCTTCCTTCAACTATCTTCTTACACATTACTCTTGAGTTAGGTGCCACTGGATGTAGCAGAATAATACAGATTGTTCGTAAAGTCTCGGGACGGATTTTTTTATTTTTAACGGCTAAAGATAGAGACTTTGAATTTTATATGTAGTTCTAACACAAATTAATCTTTTTAGCGTAATTAAAATTTCTACAGGGTGTCTCAAAAATCCCTATTTTTTTATTTCATATTGAAATTCTACGCCAAATTCTACACACAATCAACTCCTCATTGGATACTTTGATCAAACGGATCTCTGATCAAACCCGCCCAATCATGGATTTTTCTTACACTTTTGGTTTTATCACTTTTATTCCGAAGAAAAATCCGTGATTGGGCGAGTTTGATCAGAGATCCGTTTGATCAAAGTATCAAGCGAGGAGTCGCTTGTGTGTAGAATTTGATTATGAAATAAAAAATAGGGGTTTCTATTTAAAAATTTAAAGTTGGTGTTTGTTTATCCACTTTTGAAACGCTCTGTAGAAATTTTAATTGCGCCAAAAATTAGATTAATTTGTGTTAGACGTATAAAATTTCAAGTCTCTATCTTTAGCCATTAAAAAAAAATCAGTCCCGGGACTTTTCGAACACCCTGTATATGGGTCGCTTGAATTCACATGTGCTATGGATTAGCTAGATTTGGAGCAAGTGTATTCGGTTAAACCCCATTTTTAACAGAAGGATACGGCCCAATTTTTCGTGATTTTTTGCACTCGTTTTTAACGGCAATTTAGATTTAAATGAAATGTATACCATGTACCATAATGAACGGACCAGAAAGTGTGGAAACTTATGCAGTTACATGTTGACAGCCACCAGATTGCGCCACATCACACTT
This sequence comes from Pachypsylla venusta, assembly GCA_012654025.1. Classification (NCBI taxonomy): domain Eukaryota; kingdom Metazoa; phylum Arthropoda; class Insecta; order Hemiptera; family Aphalaridae; genus Pachypsylla; species Pachypsylla venusta. The sequence goes on along the minus strand of CM022879.1, from coordinate 16,595,953 downwards.
TGGTAACATTAAGACTATGCACACCAAACAGCGTCATAATTATTATACATGTTAAGATTACAATATGCATACCAAGTATGATTTATTTGTTTTGTTTCTAATCTGTATTATGATAATGATGTTGGTGTGCATACTCATTCAACTGATATGCCGATAGCATAATATTCTCCCCGACTTTACACTAGCGCTAGTTTCGCTGTCCCTTCCCCACTTGGGTTAAATTTAGCAAGTTTCCTCACTATCTGTTCTATTCGTTATGCCATGGCTTATTAGATACTATACATTGATGTTGGGAAGATTTGACACATAGAATATGTGGTTTCAAGAAAACACCATTTTGTAACACCCTGTAGGAATGAAAGACATTCATAGACTATTTTAATTCAGGGTGTAACCAAATGTCTGCATTAAACTAATAGGACATTTTCCGGAGTCTAAACGGGGGTAAATTCATTCTTTATATATACAGGGTGTCCCAGTTAACGAGGACAATAATTAATGGGCTGATTCTAGATGCCAATACCTACCAAAAATGCTCTCTTCAACTTTTTAATAAAAGTTGTGTTTTTGAGTTATTCGCATTTTTAACCTTTTTTTACACGTGTACGCCTGACGTCACAAATATGTCCATCATTTTCTTGGACATAATTTTTTTTAAAAAATTGAAGATATTTTTGAACACATGGAGTTAGTGCCTCGTTTTTGAGTTAACTCGATTTTTTTTTTTTTTTTTTTTTTTTTTTTTTTTTTTTTTCCCC
>CM022879.1:16541010-16594946 GCA_012654025.1 Pachypsylla venusta | reverse complement strand
CAAAAAAAAAAAAAAAAAAAAAAAAAAAAAAAAAAAAAAAAAAAAATCTAGGTAGCTCAAAAACGAGGTACTAAGTCAAAGTTTCTGGTCATGAATGTAATTTCATCTGAACAGAAATTTTCCATGTGTTCCAAAAATATCTTCAAATTTTCAAAAAAAGTATGTCTAAGAAAGTTATGGACATATTTGTGACGTCAGGCGTACACGTGTAAAAAAAGATGAAAAATGCGAATAACTCAAAAACAAAGTCTTTATTAAAAAGTTGAAGAGAACATTTTTGGTGGGTATTGGCATCTAGAATCAGCCCATTAATAATTGTCCTCGTTAACTGGGACACCCTGTATATATATAGATAAAATAAACATCACACAAATTTCCTTGTCTGTAGAAGGTGTCCAGCATAGCTTAGAGTTCTTTCTAATCAATTTATTGTACTTTTGAAAATAAAAAACTATTCTATTCTAAAAAAACAAGTATTTTAATGGGCTGAAATGTTTGATGCTGAGTTGTCAAAAAACGTTTTGATGTTCTCTGAGCCCTAATCTCTGGGTTTTGCATTGGTTGCGTGTGCCGCTTTGTAAATAAAATGTCTCAAGAACCGAACGGTAGGCTTTTGTACATAACGGACATACGTACCAAGTATCTTGCTCCCGCCTTTCTAGTGATTTCCACCAAAAGTGTATTGACACAGTAAATGCCTAATATTGATGTTAGGTTCTAACTCTTACCGTTATCTTTAGAGCACGATTCGCAAACATTTAGGATTTTATTCTATTCTATCCGTTCTATAGTTCGTCTTGAAATTATGCCAATAAAGGACTTTTCATTAATTCGGTTTCACCCCGTAAAGGATGAATCCATCCTAACACATTGTTACACCCCCTGCATAGATATTTTTAGATACCTAATTTATAATCCCACAGTTTCCCAGGACTGGAGATCATGTTCACTAGAACAGCAGACAGTTTTTGTTTATTTTATTTAAGTTTTTTTTTTTTTTTTTTTTTTTTTTTTTTTTTTTTTTTTTTTTTNTTTTTTTTTTTTTTTTTTTTTTTTTTATCAAATTGACTTGAGTAAATGAAATTATTACACATCGTTCCCACTTAACGAGTATCGTGGAGGACAAAAAATTCCCGAGTTTAAAAAAAAAAAACCAAAAAGCATGACGGACGGTTTTTTCGTTCATAAAATATTGGTCTTCTTATACCGACTGTATGAGATGAATGATGAATTATATGTTCGCCTTCTTTGTCGTCCACGAATAAAATCCAGAGCTGGATTATTCAAGTTCGGGACTCAGGTTAAAAAGTGTGTAGGCAGCTTCGGGTGTCCTTCTATAATTGGACCCTAATTGTGATATCGACACTAGGAAACATTTATTTAAGTGTCCCACCAGCTCTTTACTGATTTTGTGGTTCGACCCCCAAATAAGCATCAGAATAATGTTATCACAGGCTTAGGGTTATGTAGAACATATCATTTCCAAAACAAGATTCTCGAATGAGTATTTGCCGTTTTCAAGATGGAGGCCATTTTGTAAATTTCGAAGTTACCGTACAAATCGCTTATAATATTTTTTTTTTTTTTTTTGATAATTTAAACCAGCGGAACAAATAATACAAAATTTTCGTAAATATTACTACAAAAAAAATCGTAACTTACGGTTGAAAAACGTGCAATGAGAACATCTCCATTTAATTACTCAAGCTACTGTATCATCAATTATTTAGGCTAAGTTCAGATGATCGCGCGGTACAAGATCTATCTAATATTGTCTACATGACCGGGGGCTCCCGCGCGGTGCGCTTTGTTCCACGCGCAAGATCTTGTACTAGTTCTACAAACTTGTATCGACTTGTTCAGTTGATCCACGCGGTTTGAGACGAACGGACAAGGAAAAGATATATCTTCAATCAATACTGATGCCAGACTGCCGCGCATACATAAGTTGTCATGTGAATGCTCCCCTCAGTCGGTCCGGCGCGATCATCTGAACTTAGCCTTAGTCCTGAAGATTTCCGAAGACAAGATGCTATGTCAAAAGTCACCGTCACGATTCTTGTTATCGTATTCAGAAAAATGGGAACACTCTAATTTAAATGTATGTGCCACACGACACAAAAAATTGTACATCAAAGTATACAAGGTGATTTGTATGACTGAGTGAGTGGCATAGAATAATCCTCAAAAATTTGAGCTACACGGAACTGTTCATTACGCTTTCGTTAGAATTATTTTTTCATACCATTAATTTCAACTTCCTAGCAAAACTATTTATTGTCTTATGTACATATATTATTAGTTATCATAATCATATTATTATTTTATTATTTTACAATTTATTTTATTTTTCAAATAATTTTACAATGTAAAATGAATTAGAAGTTTTAAATAAATTAATCTAATTATTTTATAGCTTATTTTAATATTGTTTTTGATTTAACTTTGGTAAAAGTTTTGGGAAGCACCCTAAATTTTAACCTTTGGAATCGACCAGGAACACCCTTCAAAATTTAATATTGTACGTTTCAATGTCAAAATTTTTCGTAACTCGAAAACGGTTTGATTTTTTTTGTTTAGTTTTGATGATTTCTTTGTACAAAACGGAGTAATTTTAAGGGGAGTGGGTCATGACATTATTTTGCTATCCATTGCCGTTTAGGGTTTAGGTAGTAGTATACATTATCTCATTTGTTATTTACGCTAGCGTCTTCATTATAGAAACGGTATGACCTTTATTGCATGCCACTTTCAATAACATCTCAACCATTTTTTTACGACAATCAGAAATTGCTGTAGGCTTCTCGCAAATTTTGGTATGTAAAAAAAATTGAGCGTGTCAGGGCAACGGGTTTAACAAAAAAATAGAATCGCATTTGATTATAAAATAAAATTTTGCTAAGTCATCTGGAAGTGGCAGAAAAAAGTGGGTCTTCTCTACAAACTCTACATATCTACTAATTCCGTGTTAATATAGTCGGCAGGTTGCTTACTCTTGACGTGCGCGCATCTGACGACGCGGTTAATAATAAAACAGCATTCAATTAAAGTGTCATTAAATTGAGTGTATTTACGATATCTCTAACATACATTGAATTATAATTAAAATGAAAATCACAGTACAAAGAATAGTTAGCCTAACCCCATAGGATTAGGAAGATAATAATAATATGAACCAAAGAGGTATGCTTGACACTGGCCTGTCAGTAGAATTGCCCGGCAAATACACCAGTTCCCGTTAGATTACTGAAGGTCCAGCGAGGTTTTTGATAAGTGGGTGACCTCGTGATGCTGGCTACTTGCTATTTTTCCGAACCAACTCAGGCCGGGTGAAGTCAATGTGGGAGCTCCCCACATTGACACGTGGATTCGCTCCTTCGTGATGCTGGCTATTTTTCCGTCCCAACCCAGGCTAGGTGAGGTCAATGTGGGTAGCTGGCTTGTAAGTTTCCCGCGAATGGAGGGTAAAACCCCCGACCCGAATGACCAATAGATGTTAAAGAGACGTTAACTGTGCAGTATGTCCCAGAAGTCCTGCTCGGTGCCCATAACTTTTGAACCGCTTGGAATTTTGGAATTCAGTTTGTTTCTGGGGATAGAAAAGGGCCCATGTAGTTTTTCTATTGAAATTCCCTCATTAAAACTTAAAAGTTGTTATTTTTATTACTTATGTAGATGGAAAACCTTTTTTGAGCCACTCTTAATGAATTTCTACATCAATATAAAATTCGGTTTTCGTTATACAGGGTGTAACAAGTTTTGGTTTTGAACCAATCTGGCCCCGCCTCTGATTATTTTTTTGAAAAAACAAAAATGGGAATATTCCTTATTTTATTGGCACTTTTATTTTTCAAAAAAATATTTGTACCATTCCATTTAAATTTCCCGAAAAATCGACTCTGTGTAAAAAAAAAAAGCCACTTCCGGGATTCGAACCTGCATACTGATATTACCATTCGAATGGCCATGGGCCCTTTTCTATCCCTAGAAACAAACTGAATTTCAAGCGGTTCAAAAGTTATGGGCACCGGGCAGGACTTCTGGGACATACTGTATATAAAAAATAGTGGCATCATTTCCGATGGTAGCCAGTTGTATAAGAATACTGCTCTAATGTAATTGTTGTTTGCTGCTAAAGTTTTTAATTGTCATCATACATCTAATCTTGGAGGCTAATAAAAGAAATGTGCCTCCAGAACCATGTCAATATAATTACGCCTGTGACATAATAATATTGCAGAGTTCCTTTCTGCATTATTTTATACCATCAGCTCAGGTGGACTCGGCCCTTGAAGATGTCACCCTTAAGTAACATCTCATAATCTCAATATTTTGTTACGTTATCTATGTCTCGACTTCAATATGATCTCCTTCAAATTAATTTCCTTGGGCCTTCTTGTTACAGCGCTGGAGATAGGTATTCCATTTTTTACCAGTACTGGAACTCTGTTTCCCGGATTATCTTTAGTCGGTCTGTCACGACTGATTTAATATCAAATAAGATGGGTTGGTGGTGTAGTAGTAAGGGGTTCTGACTGGTAAACAGTAGAGCGAGAGTTCAGACAACCTATGGAATTTTTTCCTCAGAAAATGGGAGGGGTCGGGATTATCAACGTCTAGTCCGGCGTTCTCAGGCTAGCATAATATGCTATCCAACCCTTCCACCACCATCACTGTCTTAATGGACACGGAAAGAAAGTATATCAAGTGTACCAAAATGTTTTTTGAGCCTGGAGACTCATATCAGGTACATAGGGGCCACGTGGATGTTTTTCTGTCTAAATACACATAGTGGGGTGACAAGGTGCATTGTCCTGATACAACACACACTCATTCAAATTCAGTACAAAGCACCTCGTCACACGCCAATGACAATCAATCTGCATTCAGCAATAATTTCCCATAGTCATCTGCAGTGGCAAGTAAAATGAGCCTTTTAGTAGTATTTTTAATATACCTACTTCAACCTTCAAAATCAAAGTTCAAGCTTACATCCTTTTTTCATATAAATTTTAAAAATAAAGATTGTCAGAATAATTGAGTAAACTTCACAACACCGGTTAACACAAGAGGTACGCCAAGTGGATAGAATGGTACAAAATATAAAACAAAATCTATCGTCCGCATTTGAATGCAGGTATATTTTGGGCTCTAAAATTTAAATGGTCCTCGAAACGTTGCGCCAAACATTAAAAACCCAAATGGGACCTACATTACAATCGGTCAACATACGTGGCAAACGAAATCTGGTCGTCCCCATTTGGATGACTCAACGACTCATTTGGGGACTAAAATCTAAATGGTTCTCGAAACGCTGCTTCGAACATTTAAACCCCAAATTAGACCTACATTAAAATCGGTCAACATACTTGGCAGAATCGGTCAACATACCTGGCAAACGAAATCTGGTCGTCCTCATTTGGATGAATGAACGTCCCATTTGGGGACTAAAAGCTAAATGGCTCTTGAACTGTTTCGTCGGATATTTAGACCGGAATGGAACCTACATACCAAGTTTAATTAAAACCGGTCAACAACTAGGTTACAAACATGTCGCTATCTGCAGACGGATGGATTTTATTTTATTCGAGTTTTGGATTTTGCGTACCTTGAAGCGTAAAATATCAGATTTGAAGTGGTATGGTTAATTTTTCATTTTAAGAACAGCCAGTGGTTTAGGTTTAGTGCTCGTTTGGTAAACAGAAGAGTTCCAACTGAGGCAGAATTTTTTGGCCACATAAAAATAGAGCTCTAATGTCTAACTCGGATCCTACACCAGGGAGATGTGTTGAATTAAGTTTTTCATTTTTTTTTTAAAAAAAAAAATCGCTTTTTTTATTGGCCGTCATGGATCCATTTTGGACGGTTGTACATACGCAATAGAGGTATGGCCGTAAAAACCTTTGCTAACCTCTCTAATTGGGTTAACATATTTTTGGACTGCCTCAAAACATCTCCCCGTTGTCAGAACCGCCTGACTCCAGTTAGCACGGCATGGGGTGCAGCATGATTTAGATGATACTAAGAAGTGACAAATTACGATACTTCGCCGTTCCATTTCTACGTATGACGTCATACGTCTAAACATGACGTGTTTCTTATTTCTCACTTTTTTATTATTTTTAAGTCTTCTTAAAGTAGACATACAAATTGTGGTACTCATATACCTTGTCTACTTAATATTCAGACTCATGACATGAACCCATTTGACGTTGGTAACTTAATTAAGAAAAATAATTAATTATAAGAATCACAAGAATAATAATCTCCTTGAAAAATGAAATCGCACCTAAAGAGCCTTATCTTATTGCAAGGAAAACAAATACACATGCTCTAATGAGAGTCTGCCAATTACTCGATCTGCGCACTCCCATAAGAACATATGTAATTGTTTTTTCTTGCACAGGGTGCGGCAATTAGTTCTCCCACTTTTAAAAAAATATATTTAAATAAAATTTGAATGACCTTCGCATTTAAATTTTAGGACTTATGAAGAATTAAGGAATTTAGGTGATAGCTCATGCTCGGCAGCATTTTGCTTCGTGTGTATGTGTTATGGCGTGAATGAATTTTTATCAAAAAAGATGGTTCCAGAATTTATTATAATTAATTTTTTCACATGACCGTAGATCTAAGACCCAATATGACCGAGAATAAACCGTATTCCTGAGGTCATACTGAATCTACATAATTTGGGTTCCAGATCTTCGTTTGATGTCTTGAATATTGAATTTCTCCCTTCTGTTCGTTTTTCTTTGCCCTCAAGGTCTTCGGTGAAATAAATCTTTGTGGTGTCCACTCAGACAGTTAGTTAGTTCTTAGTTCAGAATTGAACTTAGAAGATTGTTGTTCAGAATTATTTTTTATAGCATACATTTTTTGTGGCTAAAAATTTTATTTTTCTTATTAATTTGGTAACAGATTTTACTGTTGGATGCTCCTTTATTAAAAAGGAGCATTCAAACTCAGTAATGACAGTGCCGTGACTGGCAAGTGAACAGCCCGGCAAAACTAAAAACTGACTGTATGGGGCGTTCATTTTCAAAGAGTGTAGGAAGTGAGATGCAAGTACTCTTTCCTGAAAATCAAGGCCCCGCTTAGGGGTGTTCATTTGCAAAAAGTGTGGGAAGTGAGCTACAAGTACTATTTCCTGAAAATCAAGGTCGTGTGTGTGTTCATTTGCAAAGGGTGTGGGAAGTGAGCTACAAGTACTCTTTCGTGAAAATCAACTGCCCGTGTATGGGGTGTTCATTTACAAAAAGTGTGGGAAGTGAGCTACAAGTACTCTTTCCTGAAAATCAACTGCCCGTGTATGGGGTGTTCATTTGCAAAGGGTGTGGGAAGTGAGCTACAAGTACTCTTTCCTGAAAATTAACTGCCCGTGTATGGGGTGTTCATTTGCAAAGGGTGTGGGAAGTGAGCTACAAGTACTCTTTCGTGAAAATCAACTGCCCGTGTATGGGGTGTTCATTTGCAAAAAAAGTGGGAAGTGAGCCAAAAGTACTCTTTCCTAAAAATCAAGTGCCCGTGTATGGGGTGTTCATTTGCAAAGAGTGTGGGAAGTGAGCTACAAGTACTCTTTCGTAAAAATCAACTGCCCGTGTATGGGGTGTTCATTTGCAAAGAAAGTGGGAAGTGAGCCAAAAGTACTCTTTCCTAAAAATCAAGCGCCCGTGTATGGGGTATTCATTTGCAAAGAGTGTGGGAAGTGAGGTTTGATCAATTATTATTATTATTCTATTCCTGGCTAAATGTCTAATATTTAATTTATAAAACTATAAGTAAGGTATATATACAGGGTGCACCAGATTATCATTCACACGTGTCCAGGGAGGTAGAACACGCATCGTATTATCATAAATATTAACATACACCATTTATGACTTAATAACTTTCCCTGAGGAAGGGTATATTATAATTGAGATTGTGGGAAGTTATTTGAGAATTGGACCTGGGTGTGAAATTTTATTTTCAAGTTTGAGTGAAATGGACACCAATTTTAATGTCTTTCTAAAAAAAGGTTATCAATTTGAAAGAAGAAGGAGTAATATTTCAAAGTTCAAAAAACACTGAAACACTTGTTTTATTTGGAGAGAGAGTGAAAAAAAAGAGAAACAGTTTTTTTTTTCTTCAAGTTTTTGACAAAACTGATGAGCTACGTCAAAATAAAGCTATCAACGTTCTTTGAGATCCAATCGGGTTTCTATATATTTCAAGCGGCCCGTTTTTTTCATACACTCTGTATGTTGAAATTATTCAAAATCATATATTAGCAGCAAATATGTAATTTCATAATGAAACTATTTTTGTGTTATTTAGCAGTACAGTACGGATATGTTACCCAAAAGATTGTAAAAAATTGATTGAAATTTCAGTGTAAACAAGAAAAAAAAATACCTAAACCATTGAAAAAAGATGTCTGATCCAAACATTCGATAGTTTATATTTACCTATGTTTTTTTTCTTTATTTCGCTGGTTGAAACAATTTTTTTGCAATGTGTTCCACCTCTCTTACGCATGTGTCGAAGTTATTCTGGTTCACCCTGTATATTTATGATCCTGTACATTCGGCTTCAATTTGATTCGAACAATTATCTTATATACCCTTAGGCTAGGTTCACATGACCATGCGATACGACGAGCCGCGCGCCACAAGATCTATCTAAACAGTGCATATTGTTTACATTACCGCGCGGTACTAGTTCTATTAACTTGAATCGATGTGTTTATTGGACCCGCGCGGTCATGTAAACATACCTTTAAAAAGTTATGTTGCGTCTACTTTCGCTTCCAGTGGTTTATTACTTAAAAGCCGTTTACACGTTCAGTTACACTGGCAAACTTTATCGTGGAAACAATGAACTGAAGTAGCGTACAGTCCATTTAGAGCGGACTGTGCGTTATTCTACATGTCAAATATGCATAAACTAAAACGCTACCTGTAAACACTTTTCCAGGCCGTTTTATCCCTTACGTAAGAAAGAGATCAACTTTATCCGACGAGAAATATCACTGAACATAGGTTTGTACAGTTATTGTTTTGAAAAAAATCAACTTTCCCCTTCTAATATAGAAGATATAATAGTGCAGATTAGTTTAAATAAAAACTCGCACAAAATAATATTTACTCTGATAAGTAAAACTTTGAAATATAAAAGAAAAATAATGAAATTAAGATCTACGAGAAAATAAAATTCGAAAAAAATAATAAACTTGCAATAATCTGATTCTATTTTAAACTAACTATCATTATGTAAATACATTACATATGTATTGGCTGGCTCATTTTAAGTAGAACGAATAAATATCTGTTGGAGATAAAAAAATATATTCTATGATGACCAAAGTTTTATGATATCAAGGGGGACAAGGGGACATGCCAGGATAAAATTTGTGAAATCTTTTTGACTGACCTACACGGTCATTTCAATGTTAACTATATTTTTTAAATGGAAACTATATACAACCAACTATTCACTTAGTTTTTTTTATTTTGAAAATTCCTAGTTTTTGCATTATAGAACTGTATAAAATTTGTAGGTAACGATTAAAATATTTTTGTGGATTCAAGCTTGTCGGTAGTTGCGTGCACGTCAAGAGTAAGCAACTGCCGGCTATATTAAAAAGAGCAGAGTTTGTAGGTATGAAGACCCACTTTTCGGCCACTTCCAGGTGAATTTTTGCAAATGTTTCCCAAATACGAAGATACTACGTTTTGGTATCATATTTTAGAGGATATTTCTTAATCATATTGAATTATATGTATAAAACTGGCTAAACATATTCCAACATCGCAAGATAGGTTAATTTTTAGACATCCCCATGCCAAACTAACTAGTGCTAAAATAACTTTTATAGCCAATATCTTACTTAATTGGATATGTCACACATCGATGTCTAGTGAAAAATTAAGCAACATTTCAAAAACTGAGGAAAAATCAAGTGAATAGTCGATTACTCAATAAACTACCAAACAGTGCCACAAAAAGAGAAAAAATGATATTTATATAGTTCCGGATTTTTTTTTATTTGTTCCTTAGACCTTTAAAAGAGTGTAGGAAGTGAGGTTTGACCAATCATATATCAAAAAAATACCATTGGTAAAATCCCTTTTCTAGTTTTTTCCTTAATACATAAAAGTGGTCCCCTGTAAATATTAAAAACCTATAAAACTCCCGAAGCCATCTAAGCAATACAAGAAGAAGAAGAAAAAAGTTTTTTGTACGGAACTCTCTATAAGGAATTACATCTTGCATTTGTCTAATTTTTGTGTAATTGATACAAAGGTTTATTATTGAAAAGAATAAACCGAGTCAAGAATTTTGGTCAAAGCGCGGAGTTTGTGAACCAGACCAACCCAACCCCACAATTTTTTTAAGAAGACTTCTTTAAAAAAAACTAAAATATACTATAACATTTTATATTAATATTAGTGATAAGGGTAACTATAGAACCAATGTGGTTATTTAAATATCAAAAGTGTGCCAAAAAACATGTAATCCCATTAACCACGTATATACTAGAGCCCAAATAAAGGCCACTTTGTTTAATAAAGATGGGTGCGGAAATGCACCTCCTCCACGCAAGAGGACCATAAAGTCTTTTTTTTTTTTTTTTTTGCATTGGCGCCCAAAACTCGCAAACAGTAAGTGCCATTGGAACGGGGTAAAAAATAGTTCCCACGTTTCAATTCTTTCTTTTGACAAAAATGCTCATTATCCTAGCATGGACTGAGTTAAGGGGGTTCATAAGGGTTAAGAACTCAATATTTTTTTGTCTTAAGCAAAATTTATTTATGATTGAAAAAAACCCAGAGTGACTTGTTTGACAAACGTGATCCAAATCTTCAAACGAGGCCACGAAAATAAAGTAAGTGCGCCTTATTTATTCTGCATGGGGTTCGATGTTTAATAGTAAACAATACTACTAAATTCTAATAAATAATTTTGACAATTTTTCACTTGCCAAGAATCTACCTTTAAATTCCCTAATATAAGAATAACACCCTTGGCTAGAAGAACCACTTTTGAGACCCCTAAAAGAAATCAAACGTTCAAATTTAAATCCCCTCTAGTGCTGCTATGGCATTGTACAATGCCATTGAAGATAAACCTGAGCTCTTTTAGTAGGAACCGTTACTGAATGGACAAAAATGACCGTCAGTTATTGCCTATATGGATGTGCGCATCACTTTATGTGACGTCACATTTCTATAGAGTGTAAACGGGAGAAATTAAAGAGAGAGAAAATAGCGTTACCGTTTTTGGTCTGTTGCGCGGAGGGATGCCATTTCCGGTCCCATGTTTATTAACAAAAGTGGCCTTTATTTGAGCTGTGACATGTTTAAAAGGATTACATGTTTTGGGGTCACCCTGTTGTATTTAATCTGCATTAGGGTTTTACTTCACATACTTAATATGCACATTCAGCGTTTTATCATTTCTTTCATTCATTTGATCGATCAAAATTTTGAAATCTGCTGAAACTCTCTGCCTTATAGGTTTGAATTATCAAACACTGATTTATATACAGTTGACTCTCGATAATTTGAACTTGGGGGGACCTGATTTTCTTCGAATTAGCGAAAGGGAAAATGAAAAAGTTCGAATTATTGAGATATTTGAAATAATGGAAGAAGGAATGAAAAAAAATGGTACATTAAAACAACTTGAGTGTTTGCTAAGAATGTACTTTTCCAATATGGACAAACTTTTGTACCTCTTAGAGGCGGGAATCATTTTTGAACGGAACTAAAAAGTAGCTTCTCTCACCAAAACTTTTAACTAAGAACTAATTGGTGATACAGATTTGCTGGGTGAAAAGAGAGAGAGAGAGAGAGAGAGAGAGAGAGAGAGAGGGAGGGGGTGTACCCAAATGCATTGTTTTTACGAACTATCGAGGGTTTTGCTAGGGACCTGACAGCTGCTTCGAATAATCGACAGTCGACTGTAATTAGATTTAACAAAATGAGAACTTACTGTAGAATTGTTGCAAAGAAAACACATGAAATATTTCTTTTAAGAAACAGTTGATGAATTTGACGAAGATGTAGATGTAGAACATATAGGACATACTGTACAACACGAAGAATGACGAACACACATCGTGTGAAATACATGAGCACATGGATATGAGATGAGTCCATTGTGCGGTCCTTGTAACAAAGCTACTGAGCGAAGTGGGAGTGAGCAAAACAAACAAATTGTTTCTGGAAAATTAATACGAACACCCCAATGTGAGATTTGTGTATCTGTTTGTATGTCTGTACAAATTGTGGACACATCTGTACCATTACAACTCACATTGGCAGAATCTTCACGCATGGCGGCTTGTAATTTGGTCAAATTCTGAAAATAATGTAGAAATGGCAATTAGTTCATAACTAGTTGTGTACACTCAGTAATTAACTAGTTGTCTATTAGTATTAATTATTACTTAAATATTAGTTGTCAGTAATTAACTAGTTGTCTGCACTCAGTTAATAACTAGTTGTCTACACTCAGTTTATAACAAGTTGTATAGCACAAAACGTGGCATAATCGTACAAAACGAGATGATCAACAGATTCAATAAAATCCAAATTTTTGGGGAATCTATTTTTGATGAAGGAATTAAGATCTATGTTTATCTTACAGGACAAACTAGTTTAACATGTAAATAGAAATTTTGCCCTGACACAGTAGATTAAAATTTTACTTACTTTATATCCTAGGAGCTGACGAAAGTCGGATCCAGAGTCAGTATTTTTATGAACAGCACAAATCACAGAATACGGTAAACTGTCACTCTCAGGCCTTTTAGATTCTACCATAGCTGACAAAGCACAACTTTGAAAAAATCTGAAAAATAATCACAGAAGACAAAAGTAATGCCAGTTTATCTGACTTCAGAAAGTCTGATCGCAAGCAAAATTGTGGCGTGTGCTTTAAAAAAAAAAAACTTTGCCAATATGACACATGGGTTTATTATTTTACTGGCTAAAAAGATACACCTCCCCCCCCCAAAAAAAATAGTTTACATTTTAAAGTATTAAAAAAAAACGGTTCGGTCGCCGTCCCCGTACACTATACGCTGTGAGTTGCATTTTCGCCATTTATCGTTGATAGATATTAATGATGGTATATAATTGATAATTTCAAAAGAGAATACAAGTTTAATAATGGGAATTATCTTACAATGCTACAATAACACATTGTGATTTTTGGGCACAAACGTAAAAAAAAATCTGTAACTTCATGGCTCTGTTACGCCTAGGGGATGCATTTCCCTTTATAAAGCAAATTTGAGATCTACGTATTATACATGGTTAAAAGAACATGTTTTTTGGACACCCTGTATATGGACTTTACTAGAAATATAAATAAATTGTGGAACAGAGGCCAGGCCTCTGGGCGAAGCTAGCTAGTTAAAAGAAGTAAAAAGAAATTTTACTGATCCAAGGGCTCGGAGTTCTATCTTAAGACCACGAGGGTTAAGTGTCTTTTGAGTAAAATCTAGATGATGGAAGGAGGAACGCTCCAGCGGTGTTGCAGAATAACTTATAAACAGCTTGTGATCCCGTGACACCTCGCTCTCTGACTTCACGTACTCTTGGGATGCTAAGCAGTACCTTATATTTATCGTTATTCGCGTTATGATAGCATTCATAAATTGTAAACATTAATTAAATTTTTCACCACTTAAATGTCTCCTTGAACTTCCTTGTAATGAACGTTGAAAGATGTCGAGATCTTTACTAACGATCTCTCGAATAGAACATAAACTCACCTTCTATTAATTTCATATGATGGAATAAATTGAGCATATTTTGAGAACAATTGAAGTGTCGATTGAGCGCCCAAACATTTTAATACAAAAACACAAAGCTCTGTCCAAGATAAAGCGCCACCATTTTCTTCTCCTTGTTTTCCACAATTTAAACAAAATCCTTTTTTAACTTTAATATTTAAAAGAATAAGAACTTCTAACATTTGCGAATCGTGCACATCTTCAACACAAAAAGGTAACTCAGAAACAAGACCTAAATGTATACTCAGAAAGAGCGAACAAACAAAATAGTTTGAGTTTCGTATCAAACAAAGTATATGTTTCCACATGCCTGGCACAAGACGACAAATGTTCAATAATTGTTCGTACGATTCGATGTGTTCATAGTTTCGTGAATGAAAGTCATCAAAGATTTTAAATTTAGCTTGAACATTGTCTAATTCATTCTTGGGCAGTTTGCCACACTGATTGCAAGTTTTTGGTAGAACTGTTACTGTGGTACTCGAAGATTCGCTTGTTTCTGAATCGACAAATTGTTTTTTATGTTTGTCCCAATATGTAACCAAAAGTAATTTACCTGAAAAAAAAAAAATTAGATAGTATGGATTTTAGATCTAAGTAGCAGCATTTGGAGTAACCCAGTTTGGATCATCCGCTTCATAGTCGAAACATACAGGGGATGTTGACATCGGAACAAATGGTAGGTAGCGTTATTTTAAACAAAATAATAATACCGGGGATAAATACTAAATACCCAGTTAAAACCCCGTCTCAAAAGACCAATAGATGTTAACTCGTTAAGCAAAAAGAATCTCAACTTTTACTTATAGCGGCGCTAGAGTCACCGTTTCCTGCCGCATGGGTTAAATTGACATCCCATCACACACGCCCTTGATTTTTAGGAAAACCCACGCGCGGCAGCATTCAGCTGTCTCAAATATTGATCAATATATTATGCTCAATTCTCCTTATAGAGTTGATTTTCAAGGACATTTAACTATTTTATCAATTTATTCAATTAAAATGGAAAATCTATTACCAAATTAATAATAATAATAATAATACTGGAACTTTTTTGATAAAATTAACACCATAAAAAATATGCAAAATAATGCCGGTCACGATATGTCACCTAAATGCTTTAATTCTGCAAAAATCTATAGGTTATAAGATTTAAACGCGATGTTATTATTGACTTGATTTTAATTCCTTAAAAAAGTGAATATACAAAAAATCAAATATGACAGCAAAAATTAAATATGTGCCGTGTATTCAGGTATGATAAGCAAGTTTCCTCACGAATAAAAGAGAAATTCCATTCGTTATGATTCTACTTAAAATACCTCACTACTTACCTATATTTAAATAATAAACTTTAGGAAATTGTTTATCAGACAACGGAAATCCACATTTACACGTTAACACATCTTCCTTTTGATTAACACAGAGGAAACATCTGAGCGTATGTGACAGCACATGTTTATCTTCAAAGTCAATATGAATCTGTCTCACATAAAGATGATTGAGGAATGTTAAAAATAAATTATTGCATTTCATATAAGCTTCATGTTCCATAATACCATTCTCAATATATCGAGTATACAATTTAATAATAACATATGATATAAGTCTCAAATTAATATTAGTTCCACACTTAATATACATATCAACACATGTAACCATATGTCCTAGTTGTAACATTATTAATATCATATTTAGGTTGACTAATAGACTTGAATTTACTTCTTTAAGTCCAACATTCATACTAACATTAATATGTTCTTGTAAATTAAGTAAGAAATTGAGCGAATAAAAATAACAATTTGAAAAGTTAGTCAAAATAATTATGTTAATACATGAACTAACGTTCAGTACAAGTGATAGTTTCTCTAATAATTTGCTTAACAGAATATCAATGTATATCTCTTCTCGTGTATAGATCTCCTCTAATAATTCCTTATATTCAGAATTAATCAGACTTAACGAATGTGGCAAGTCAGGACTCGAACAAGTTTCAGTCTTTTCAGAATTTTGATTGTCAAATTTAAACATTTCTTTATAAATATAATTTTGATGAATAGATTCATTTGAACTACTAACACAAAGTTTGTTTGGAACTAGATTATCACATTTTGGTTTAAGTTCGGCAGAAGGAAACGAATAATTTCTTTGTCTTCCTCCATTCGATATGTTTTTGATTTTATTTATACTTCCAGTTTCAATCATAGAACGACGTTTTTCTAATGTTTGTCCAATAGTATCAGTCATTATTTTATTTGTATGATTTATAGGTGTAGACAAAGACGTTTGGTCAAATAATTTCATTTCATTTTCTCTTAACCAAAGTTTAATTTTGTCATTATTACTTAAAGTTTTTCTTATCATAATACTAACACATTGTAAATACTGAGCAGATAGATTCTGTTTTAGATTTGTGTTTAATTTTAAAATTAAATTCAACATTTGAAATTCTAAATCAATTTTTCTGTTCTCATTTTTACTATTCAATTTACACTCCGTATTATATTTATCACAGACGGCAATAATTTCACTCGTGTCTATTCTATTTTTATTTCTTTTATTTTTCTTTACAATGTCTCCACTACTGGTTTTATCTATGTATCCATTTGTCTGATTATCAAGACCCAATAAGAAATCTGGTTTACCAACATCAAAAGGTTCCATAATGAATTCTGATTTATTTATTTTTCTTACATCTAATATATTTCTGATACTATCTGATACGTTATTTCCAAGTTCTACTAACGCATCATGTATGATATCTGGAGAAGTGATTGTAAGGAATTTGCTTTGATTTTCATCATCACTGTCATCTTCTTCGTCCTCAAAATCTAAATCTGGTAACGAAGTTGATGAGAGACTTACAGTTTTATCTAAACTTTCAGATTTTCTCTCTCGTGGAACACTTGATGATCTAGGAGTATTCTTATTGAAATTCTGTACACTTCCATTATGGTCATTGTTTACTAAATAAATACCAGAATTTAATTTCATCACACGATTTTCTTTAGAATATTTAACCAATTCGTTTAATATGGGCTGTAAATTTTCATTTAAATTATCTATATTTTCATATCGTTTTAATTTATTATTTAAATCATTTAAATGATGTAAAGAATTTAAAAGATGAGGAGAATTGAGCAAATGATTTGCAAAATGTAAAGTAAGTTTTGCGCATGTCAAATAGTTTTCGTTGAAATATAAACGAAGTAGACATTTATCTAACGGAGATAGTGTAAAAACATTGACTTTATTATGACTAGACCATACATACAGTGTGTCTTGGAAACATTTTACATCAAGAATATCAGTAACATCGTTGTTCCATAAAACAAGATCTAATTTTTCTGGATCAAAAATATACAAAGCATCATTAGTGAATGTAAATATATATTTATCATTTATGATTCCAAGTTTACTGAAATTGAAAGGTCGTTCTGGTTCAGTCGTATTTTGACTACAATTTAAATTCGTTTCATTTAATTTGACGAGTGGTGTAGGTGGAACATTCAATGAATTTTTATATTGCTGTGTGGCTGTTACTTTGCCTTCAAAATTAACTTCCCAAATTCGAGCACCAGGACGAGCACTATAGATTTTATTTTGAACAAAACAAGCACCGAAAGTACCATCTCTTAATTTTTTACCAATTTGACGATATTGTTCATGGACAGTATCGCAGAGATAGGAACGAGTAAGTGTAGAAACTAGCAACCAATCTTGGCATGTACTGAGTTGAACTATTTTAGAATCTAATTGCATGAGAGTGAAGCAAGCAACTTGAAATACGGTTTTACCCTGAAAATATAAATACGACAAAAGATATTATTTAGGTGTACTAAAAAGACTGGTCTATCGGCGAACAACGAGGAAGACGAATGAAAGAGAAGTTGTTCCAACTTCGCTCGGAATATTCAGGATGTCTCAACTCATATCTACATAGACTGTACCCTACCGTCTAGGACAGGCGCGACACTCAGCACACAAGGTCTTACGATACAGAGCATCTGTTCAATTGCAGATAGCATACAACAACTATTACCACCCTTAATTTATGGAAGAGTTCAAAAAAGGTTACTGAGTTTCTGGGTATGCTCTCTGGCGATGGCCATGAAAGAAAAAAATTACCAAAACCACTGGTATTAGTCTGATTGCTGCTACAACAAGACATCATTTATAAAGGGGTCAATGCCAATCGAATAGCTATAGTGGAATCCAGGTTCGACCTATAGATTTGATTTTTTGACAAATACAGTCGATTTCTCAAGAAATTTAAATTGAATGGTAAAAATATTTTTCTTTTAAAATAAAAGTCCAAATCAAATAAAGACTAATTTTCCTTTACATTTAAAAAAAATCAGGGGCGAATATAAAGGGGTCCCAATTTTGAATTTGCTGCACCCTATATAACGGTTCCTGTTTTGAGCTTTGATGTAAGAGTGCACTCATCGTGTCCCAAAAAAATGAATTCATGTATTGAAATCATCCATCAAAAGCGTACATTTTCAGCACTGTCGTAGGATGACAAAGGCAATATTTTAGCAAAAAAAGGAAAACAGTAAACTTCTCTTTCTTCCACACCAGGGCCAGAGGAATGAGAAATTTTCAATACATACTAAATAACTTGTATTCCAAACCTAATTCAAAAGTTAAGGGCGTTTGCCGCCCATACAGAGACCTAATTTTTATTTTATCTGATTCCCACGATATTCATGGATCCAATTTCACACTGTAGATACGTACACAGATACGACTGACAGCTTACCAAAAACAGAGATGTATTTATGACTGATATTCGTCCTAAACCATCACCAACAAACAATTGATTACTGGAAGAGGTCCATACAAAGTCTGTCACTTCGGAACTGGAATGTTCAAATGATTTGATGAGCATGTTGGTGCCAGAGTTCTTGCAGAGTTTCTCCACCACGCAGACAATACCTGGAAAAGGATAACGGGGTCACTTAAATTTTACATTTTTGGTATATAATCAATAAATACAATTAATGCACACGCGGTTTCCAACGTGTGGACGAACCTTGTCATGCATTATCACCGGACCGTTTGAAATGAACTGCTCGAATGGCCCCACAATATATGCTAAATTTTCCGACACTTATTGTTGAAAATTCTTAGACCCCCTCCTAAAGCACACAGGAACGTCGACCTCCCCAAAGTGATGCTCCCCACAACATAATTGAACTGACACCATATTTCTAAATTACGATGATGTTGCGTTGCGCGTATCGTTCCTTGGGACGTCTCAGCACTTTAACCCTTCTCAGAGAGAATGTACACTCGTCGATGAACAGTACCTACTTTACCCCAGCCCCCTTTGACCAATCCCCTAGTTTTACGCATATTCGCGCTTCTGCACTTTGTGAGTCCTGACGAGCAGAGGAGCCCACATGGCTCGGTAAGAACAAATTTCGCCATCTTTTAGTATTTCGCCGACTTGAGTTTTTGAGGAAAGATTGACACCTGGACTGCGTTGGACCTCGTTACGCATGGCTTTGTGGGTTAAAGTGCGATTCCTGAGCGATGTAGACTTTATAAAGCCGCAGTCCTGTGCGCGCATAACTCTTTATCGAACTTGTCCACGCCGTCTGTTGTGGTTGTTCAAATTTTCTAAAGTTCAGGCGACTTTTATATTTTTGCATTTGTGGGCCCCTGCCAGGACCCCAAAATCAAAATTTCCACAAAATACCACTTAATACTTGGGTGACTGAATATACCAAATTTTATAAAAATGGGACAACTTTTATATTTTTACATTTGTGGACCCCGCCAGGGTCCCAAAACCATTCTTTTTTCAAAATACCATAAATTGTCCACTCCAATACTTGTTTGACTGTGTTTACCAATTTTTATCAAAAACATACGACTTTTATATTTTTACATTTATTTGTGAGCCAAAACCCCAAATTTCCATAAAATACCAAAAAATATCAATTTTACTCAGGTGATTGTGCATACCAAATTTGATCAAAATTAGAGGACTTTTACATATATTCGTTTTTGGGACTCTAAACGTGACCTCTGGTGCAGTTGCGCCTCCACGGACCAATGTCTTTAGGTAAAATATTGCTATGATTACCAGATTTAAATTTCATCAAACTTGATTATGTGGTTTTAATTTTAGAGATTTGGCCTAAATGATAAGTTCTTGGTCCTGGGACCTTGGGGGGGGGGACATTCTGGCTAAAAGTTGGAAAACAGTGATTATACCGAGATTTAATTTCATGTGACTATACCAAACCGTTTCTTTTGAAAAAAATTTTAGGGAGTTTGCTAGGACCTCCGGGGGAGGGGCCTAACAAACTCCCTAAAAGACCATTTTGGGCCCTTATTTTTTTAAAGTATTTTAAAAAAAAATTAATGTGAAATTACTAAACTGACTTTTAAAAGGAATTTCTTTTAAAAGGGATTTCCATTTTAAGGGGCTTGTTGGGCCCCTGACCTATACATCCGCGTTTATTTTAGATAAAATGATTCCATAACTACTGATTTTAAATTTCATCAAAATTGGTAATGTTTTCTTTTACAATCTGACACATGGGTTTATTATTTTACATGCTGACCCCTTTTAATGGGTCGTTTGAATGGAATCAACAAATATGTTGACAGCACCCCTTTTGTTTATTGTTTTAAAATCATTTTAAAGTTGTTTCTATCTTCCATTCAGTGCGCTTTTACCTCCTGCCCTGGAAGGCAACAATGACATTGTGGGCAAGTATTAAGTATTGAGAGAAAGGTGATAAAATTACTTAACGGTTAAATCTTGACATTTGCAAACAACAACCTTTGGATAAGTTTTTACCTTTATAACTTGAAAAAGCAATGAGCTGTTCATTTGGAGATATTGTTACATTAGACACAGCACCTTCTTGATTTGGAATGATTTGTAGAAATGAGCAAGGTTCTCTGTTGAAGAGATACAAACTCCCAGAGGTAGCACCAAATATAATATACTTGTCACTGACATTGAAGCATGTGTACTGAAAAAATGAGACCAAAAGATAGAATCAGGGCTGTGAAGGCGTGCTTTGGGTTCTTTTTAATTAGGAGTTAGACCACTAGGATGGACTGTGGTCTATTTATCTAGATTTATAAGAAGCAATGACCAGTCGGTATACAGACTGATCACTTGTCAATGTTGCTCCACCATAAAGAATAGAACAGAAAATGAAGAAACTCGCTTAATATAACCCATGAGGCAGAAGAACGGCGAAACACTAGTGCTAGTATTATCGCAACTTGAAGTCAGGGGAATATTATGCTATCGGCATTTCGACTGATCTTATGTACATACCAACATCGTAACGATAACGAGAGAGACAGAAAATCGTACTTGGTACGCATACTGTAATTTTAAGATGGGTAATCATAATTATGTCGTTGTTTGTTGTGGATAGTCCTAATGTTACCAATGTGTGATCTAGCGGTTTTCCACTTCTTACTGCATGATTTTCCACATTATTTGCTCTATTCGTTATGGCTCCATGATGGCTACACGTAGAAACATGAAATTTGGAACACAGATAATCAAAACCTTTGGACAAAATATAAAATTCGTCTATTCTTGGATCGTATCTTCTTGAATAGTAGAGGAATAACTTTTATTGCACATTGTATCAAAAAAATTCTTTTGCCATGTGAAAGGTCACAAGTTTTGCCATAGAAATGATATGTTACATTTGGCGTTTAGCAACAAATTTAGAATTGCAAAAAGTTGTAGCCACTTTTTTCTAAACACAAAAATTTCTAAAATTTTAGCGGAATCGCCAAATTCTTTGTGAAAAATGCCCGAAAAAATTTCTGCAAACCCAACGGCACTCTTTAGGAATAACATGCTCGTTTTCTTGATTCCAAAACTATGCAAATTATTTAAATAACATGCATATTGGGAAAGTTATGAATTGATTAGGTACTTGAGAAAGTCGTGGGTTGCTTTGAACTGAGTACGTAGTAAAAATTGAATAAATGAGTAGGTATCAATGGCAGCCTTTTTAATAATTACTTACAAATTTTTGTTTAGCCACATCTAACATATCATTTCTATGGCAAATTTTGTGACCTTTCACATGGCAAAAGATTTTTTTTGATACAATGTGCAAAAAAATTATTCCTCAAGAAGTAACTCAAGGTCATGCATTTTGAAAATAACACCAAAAAGCTGCCATTTTGAAAGCGGTACATTTCCGTCACAGGGTACATTGGTCTTTTCGACTGCAAATGATGTGTTCTAGCACCCATAATTTTTTGGCGACGTAGTTTAGATACAAACTGTATAAGTATCTATACTTATAAAAAGCAAAGCCCAGTTGGTACACTGACTGATTCGCTGAAGTAATGAATGACTCATAATCAACGTATCTCTCTGATAGTTGGAACTAGAAATTTGAAATTCGAAACTTAGTATCCTTCCAGTATTTAGATGCATTATAAAGTATGTGCATTTACTATGTTCATAGCATTGGCTAATTAGTTTTCAAGTCATATTAGGCTACCTTTTTAATAAGTGAGTTATACAGTTTACAGAACTACTAGTTTACCTTAATCCGAGCTGTAGACTTGAGGGTTGACAAGATTTCAGACTGACTTCCATAATCAACAAGAAGATTGGGAACTTTCCCTGTGAATTCATTGCACATATCTAAAATAAATAACGAAAATATTTGCTTAAAATAGCCTTTCCTGACGTTTGTTCATAAGGCTGGGTGTAACCCGAACAGCCAATAACACTGGGTGTTCACATATTATGAGTAGGACACATATCAGTAGCCCGAAGTGACTGTGCTTAACTTCGCAACTAAAGTACCAGAAGTGATAACATTGTTTACGTAACATTCAGAAAAGATCGAAACGCGAGTCTACCATACACCATACTATGATTCTCATGTATCAAAAAACTGAATGTAGATGGGGACACCGACAGAGCTCTGAGACTCAATCTGTGGAGAAAATCCTTTCAAAGAGTGACAAGAGTCACCTATCGGAACCATTCAGTTCTCCGAATATTCAATTTAAATCAATTTCATTGTGAAATCATCGTTTCCGATAGTAACCAGATGTATGAAACCGCAGCTCTAAATAAATAGTTGTTTGCTATTTAACTTTTTAATTGTCATCATGCATCTGATAATTGATATGGGCCCTAGAACCATGTCAATCACTTCAAAAATAATTACATTAGGAGCACAAAAATAGTAATATTGCAGAGTTGGTTTGTGTTAGAGTGATATCCTCACGGGCCGAGTCTATTTTTGTTAGTGAGGCATGGCCGTATGACTGTAAACTAACCAAAACCTAAAGTGAGTAAAAATCATATTCATCCATTGCTAAACACATTTTAAATGATCCAGGGAACATTGAAAAACAAATCCCAGATTTTTAGTTTAAAAAAATAGAGATTTAATAAAAGCCGCTTTTAACTCTTTGAACTAAAACTTTACGTCTATTACACATTTTTTTTTTTTTTTAGAAAAAATAAGGAACATTTGATTGTATTGATCAGATGAAATAGGAAATTAAGGTAGTCGAAGGCGTAATTTACTCCAATCCAATTATGACTTGCTAACTTCCATGGTAAAAATAAGACATACGTGAGATTGTGAGCCGAGTCCACCTCAGGAGAGCAACTCTTCAATATTCTCATGTTACTGATATAATTACATTGCTGTGATTGACATAGATCTGGGGGCCCATGCCAATTATTAGCCTCCAACATTAGATGTACAATGACAGTTAAATACTTTAGCCGGAAACAAAAACTTCTTTAGAGTTGCATTCTCAAGTATCGTTTCCCAGCCACTATTGACTGATTGATGTGTGGATGTCTTTAATCGGGTTTCTGCAGAACCTATGGCTCGCTTTGAGCTTGACACCCAAAGAGATACCTCACATATTAACTTTGATACTTTTGATCATTATTTTTTGATTTTATATAATCTAGAACAATTCTCTGCTTTACAAAATACTACCGTTATTTATGACCAGGATTCACTTGCTTTTCACTTCCGACGTGAGTTTGTCTACTTCGTCGGAAGTGAAAAGTAAGTGAATCCTCGTCATAAATAATGGTAGTGTTTTTTAAAGTTACCAATAGGATGTCTAATATAAATTTGTAGAATAATAACAATTCTTTGATTGAAAACATATTTCTAGCTGATAGATAATACATGTTACATAACACATGTAATATTCACCTTCATTTCTAAAAAAAATATCGATTTATCTAGTACCTACACTATGAGTCGATCAATCTAATTTTATTATAATCTAAATTCTAGAAAATCTTTTTGATAGATAACTTACTTTTTTATCTGATAACGTGGAATGTAGTAATCTTATTTTCAAATCTCCTAGAAGTTTCAGGTGTAAATCTTTTTATCCACATAAGTGATAATGGAATTAAATTGATAATTTATTAATAAAATAAAAACAGTCTACAACAAAAATTGTTTTTGTTTAGCAAAGGAAACTAAAATGTCCTTTCTTGAAAGTTGAAAGGCTGATGGATATTTTGAATTACCTAGTATTGAACCTAAACGTAATTCTCTTATCACTTAACTGATAAGAATTTTTTTTTTAAAAATTGAATGATAACATTAAAGAGAGTTAAAAAATTGAGGACAATAATGATTTCGACGTATGAGCTATGAGCCGAGGCAAAAAATATTAACGGGATATTAGGGATACGTTTTTTGAACCTTACCTTTAAAGTTTTATCTTTTTTTCCACAACTTTTTGAATACCTGCGCTGATTACATAAACAATGAAATAGTGCATCTTGTCCTTTCTTTCTTTATTGAAAAATTTAATGCAACGTTGCCACAGAACTTATATAACGTGAAGGGTCCGATTTAGGGGAGAACTGTAGGGTCCTCGACCGAGGTAAAAATCCCACGTTCAAAATATTTTTCCCGTTTGGGGGAAAAAAAATTTGCTCAAGCAATAAAGGCATGGCATGGCCGTAAAAACTTTTCCTAACCTGTTGAGGGGGGTTAAAATATGTCAATAAAGCTAACAAGTAAACATAAAAAGTTAAAAACAAAACAAAAGGGAAGTGGAAAAAATAAAAATATGGATGGTGGGATTTTTCCCGCGATATGTCACGCCGTACGCGACAAAAATCCCACAACTATGGGACCCTACGGTTCTCCTTGGAGTCATACCCCTATTGTGAATACAGTATTTCCCAGAAGTCCTGCACGGTGCCCATAACTTTTGAACCGCTTGGAATTTTTTAATTCTGTTTGCTTCTAGGGATAGAAAAGAGCCAATGCCATGCGAATGGTAATATCACTATCCAGTTTCGAATCCCGGAAGTGGCTTTTTTTTTACACAAAGAGTCGGTTTCTCGGGAAATTTAAATAGAATGGTACAATTTTTTTTTTTTTTTTTAAAAAAAATAAAATAAAAGTGCCTATAAATTAAAGAATATTCCCTTTTTTGTTTTTTCAAAAAAATATTCAGAGGCTGAACCAGAGGGATTCAAAACCAAAACTTGCTACACCCTGTGTAACGAAAAACGAACATTATTTTGATGTAGAAATTCGTTAAGAGTGGCTCAAAAATGGCCATGGGCCTTTTTCTATCCCTAGAAACAAACAGAATTCAAAAATTCCAAGCGGTTTAAAAGTTATGGACACCGGACAGGACTTCTGGAACTTACTGTATATTCAAAGAACATTGCCGGATTTTATGATGGATTTTAAACTACCCCGGCATTTTTTTATATATATATATATATATATTTATAAAATGTTTGAACTGTTCGAAAAATATTTTCTTAAATTGAGGAGCGCGGCAGCGCTCCGCCCGCCAAGTCAAATACAATGAGCGTTGCACAAGTGATATATTATTTTAATTTACATTAACATAAAGAAAGATATCTTTAAGGGGCGTCCACACTATGTCGACTGAGTCGATCGACACAGTCGGCATAGTGTAGACGTGTCGATCGACATTTGTCGAGTAGAATGTAAACCGGATGAAGTGGATTTTTTTTATGACAAGATGTCGAGTCGAATGAATAGAACATGAAACTAGTTAGCTCAATTTAACATCTATTTAATTTTTAGTCAAGTGAAGATATAGTACTTTTAACCTTTAATAAAACTTAAATGTTCATATTTATCCCTAAGTATGAACAACTTAAACAATCGTAAACTTGAAACAAAAAATGTATCAAAACAATTGAAAATAGGCGTAAATATTCGGAAGTATCACTTCTAACCTAACCTAACTAATTTTCCCCCCTCCCCCTTCTATGCAAACGGAGAAGTGAGACATCCGAATAACCCAAGTCAATTTTCCTTTTTTTTTATTTCTTTTTTAATTATATTAATATTATTGTGATTTTATCAGCATCAAAATGAACTTTATCAGATTTTTTATCAGATCTTAACTTTTGAAGATAGGAACCTGGGATTTTAAAATATTGCTCGAATCATTTGCTGTCCATTTAGTTAACGAATTTCTTTTTAGCCATACCTCGCTTACAAGAGTACTGAGATTATGTTCCGTGCATACAGCCATGTCTCGCCGATAAGATTACTGATCCATGTGTACTGTAACCATACTATAAATTGATCAGTGTTTTTGTGATCGAGACATGGCCTTATATTATTAATGTAACCTCACCCTATTATTCAAGAAACCCAAGTTTACGGGTTCAAAAATAAAGATTCGATAAAATAAAGCACCTAAAAATGAGACCCTACATTAATTCTGGAAGGCAATTGAGGGTATGTTGAGCATTTAAAATAAAAATTAGAGGCAGAAAAGTTAACATACCTAATATGGGATTATTTTTTGTTTGCGGGAAAAAATCTTTCTCGAGCGTCTGGTGCTTCCTTTAATCCTTCTATAGATTTTTAGGCGACGCGACACAAGACCCGAATAGAGCAACAGTTTTTTTCCGAATTGATGCAAGAGTTTTTTAGGGATCAACTTCGAGTTTTACCAAAAGAACAACTTCATCATCGAGGCATGGCCGAACAAAACGTTTCCTAACCCCTCTGGGGAGACGTTAATCTTAACGCTTATATTGATAAAATAAACAATCTTTTTCTTCTCATGAAGTTCGCTGATTGACTATTGAAAAACTATTGGATCAATTCGGAAGAACTCTATTCGAGGCTTGTGCCGAATTCATTTTTAGGAGGAATGAATATTACTAACTAGACAACACTGCTTTTATAACGTCCTGGCATTGATGTTCGGCATACGGATTCACCCGTATTTGTACGGAAATTCTGACCTGGGTACGACATACGGATAGAAGTCTGATCCGTACGCGAAATGTACAGAAAACTAAGGAATCTGGTGCCTAGATTTTGGGACTTGAACCCAAACTGCCTAATTACAAGTCTGCTGTGTTTACCACTCGGCCACTGAGTTTGGCCAACCTATAATGGTTGATCAAATGCGTTCTACTCATGCGCGTGCATGTACAGAATCGGATTTTCGTCCGACTTACATTTTCCATAATAGTGAGTTTACGCGTAATCACAAAACCACTAGAAACGTAGAATTTTCGTTAATTTTTCGTGGTAATACTCACTAATATTTCGTGGAAACTTACGGGTTTTACAAAAACTGTCTAATAACACATACATCTTCATGAATAGCTGGGTTATATAATTTTCAGTGCTTTAAGGTATGTACGGAAATGTCATCAAAAATACTGAAATTTTTACTATTGGGTACGGAATTGCCCACTTGATTTCCGAACATCACTGCGTCCCGGGAATTTTTAAAATTAAATATTCACAGAATCACACTTCAGTGATTCAGTCCTTGTTCTTATCTTTACTTACTTCACAGTTTCACTTCACTGACTTCACATTTTTCTCAAAAGCAGAAGTATTATTTCAAAGTCCAAACTGTCCACTGTAAAGAGTCGAATTTAATTAATCAAAATTATAAAATTTAAATACTTTAATGTAAATCAACTAAAATAGTTATGATGAATTCTCCTTTACAGTAAGTTGCATTTCTTGAAGTTTCATTTCTAGTAGTTCTGTCCAGTAGCGTAGCTAAGGGGGGGGCGGAAGGGGCGGGCCGCCCCGGGTGTCACCCCAAAGGGGTGACACCCGAGGTCGTAAAATCACTTGGCCTCAGTGACAGTTTGAGACCAAGTGATTTTACGGTGACTCATGTGTGGCTGAAAAGTGTCACCCTTTCGGTATGACTCGTTCGAGATGACACTGATGAGGTCAAAATTAGCCACCAATATAAAAAAAAAATTGTTACCAGGGGTGTCATCCCCGAGGAGGACACCCCTAGTAGTGTTACCTATTAGGGGACTCCCGGGTAGGGTTGACACCACTCACACCTACCGGGGTAACTAGCGGTGGACGAAGATTCGGAATACTTATATGAAGAAAAAAATTGTGACCGGGCGTGTCATCTTGTAAATAAGTGTAACATGTAATAATTTTGAATTTGAATAAAAGTACTTTATTTTTATTAACATATAACTAGATAAGTATATCAATTTTAACATCTCCTTAGATAATTCTACCTCTTTTGCATATTTATAACGAACTATCAATTGTGCCCCTTGCTTCGCCACGGTTAAAATTTGTAGAATTTGGCCAAAATATTAGCTTTATCTCGAAAACGATTAAATTTTTTTTAGTTCTGATAATTTATCTGATGTCCAGAATTCTGAGCCTAGTTCGCTCGGCGCATTAGAATCATGGCCGTTCCCGTGTTAACATTATCCATGCAAAAATCGTCCGTAAACGGTTCGAATTTATTAATGCTTATAATATTACCATCAATTTTTGATATCCCTCCCGTTTTGAATAAACAATTGGTTATCCCGGACAAAATTCGGAAAATCGTCCGTAACTCCCAAACGGTTCGACAGTTTTGAATTTTGATCATCATTAAGTTTGGCTGATTTGCGTAACAGTGCACAAAGAGAGAGCATTTGGGTATTTTTCTGTTATCTTTGCTTGTACCCCATTTTTGCTTCCACTCATGACATCTGATCATAATCGGCCGTAAACGGCCCCACATTTTTTTTATTTTGTTAATATTCCTGAGGCCTCAGTCTCTAGTCAGGGGCTTTTGCCCATTCAATTTTCTATATATCTTACCGTTTTGGCTAAACAGTGATACCCATAAAAAGATTGGAAAATCAGCTGGAACTCGTAAACGGTGAACGGTTTTGAATTCTGATAATATTTCTGGAGTCATAGCCAACGGGGTTGGAGGGGGGGGGGGGTCATTCCCATCATTTTTTTCATAGGTATCTCTTAGCGTTTTAGCTAAACAATTAGAATTTTCTAAGTTCCATATAAAAAAAGAAATCGGCCGTAAACGGCTAGACTATATTTTTGAAGGGGTCTATGCCCTATTTGTTGACACTAAACAAATAGTGATACCCATACAAAAATCGGAAAATTGGCCGTAAATCGAAAACGATTTAACAGTTTTTAATTCTGAAAATGTTTCTGGGGTCTCAGTCTAATTTTTTTGGAGGGGCATTCCCATCAATTGTTCGATATCTCTTACCATTCTGGTTAGACAAATATATATTTTCTAAATTTCATAAAAAAATCGCAAATCGGCCGTAAACGGCTCGAAAATTTTTGATTCTGATAATATTTCTGGGGATTCAGTGTATAGTTTTTTTTTTGGGGGGGNGGGGTGTCTATTCCATCTAAAACGATGTATCTTACTGTCTTTGGCTAAACAATTAGTGATACCAAAAATTTTCTGTGGTCGCAGCCCATGGTTTTGGGGGGAAGTCTATTCCCGTCCATTTTTCAATTTCTTCTGGCCAAACAATTCGGGACAAATAAACATAAGGGGGGGTCACCCCCCCCTTATGTCCGCCCCGGGTGTCACCCGGTCTGGCTACGCCGCTGGTTCTGTCAACTGTATACCTCATTCACTTTAAATGAGCACCCTTTGGCCTGGGTGGCCAAATTCAGCTAATTCTATGCATATAATGAGTGTTCATACCAAATTCCAATAAAATCGGATAAGGCGTTAGAGAGTAATGTGATACAGAAGTACAATTAATGAAAAATCGTGAGGTTAAAACCGGACCGAAAGAACCAGTTAGCAGTTATTTTTATTTTACCGCTTTAGAAAAATATATTCTTTCTTTAATCCATGCCTCGGTCACATGAATACTGATCCATGCATAGTGTAACCATAATATACAAGGATCAGTATTCTTGAGAGGGAGGCATGACCGTATGAAGGTAATCTAACCTCAGTGCTCTTGTCAGAGTGGTATGAACGTAACCTAATCGTGCTTTAAAAGGATCAGTATTCCTTTGAGCGAGGAATGGTAAAAAAAATCACATTCATCCGTAACTAAATCGATTTAAATGATCCCGGGAATATTTTAAAACAAACCCCAGGTTCCCAGCTTAAAAAAGATTCGATTAAAACACTTTCTAAATTCTAACACATCTTTTCTTTGTTGACTCCATAAATTCGAAACCGTTCTCAAGATCAGAATAATTTTTCACCATATATTCCTTTATAATTTTGTTTTCAGATTGATTCATCCGGTTCGATATTACAAAGAATATTTAAAACAAAATGTTCGACCGGATGGTCGAAATATTTCTGGTTTTCGTCCAATATCTCTAAATGTTAATTCTATCACAACAGCAGACGGTTCATCAGTTATAAAAATTGGTAAAACTACTGTAATATGTGCTATAAAAGCTGAACTTACAAATCCAAAACCAGAAACACCAAATCATGGTTTAGTTTGTATATCTGTAGATTTACCTCCTCTATGTTCACCAAAGTTTAGACCTGGACCACCAAGTGATGAAGCTCAAGTAGCAACAAGTTTTATGAATCAGTTAGTTGAAGACAGTCAACTTTTAAATTTGGAATCATTATGTATACAATTAGATAAATTGGTTTGGGTACTCTATTGTGATCTAATTTGTCTAAATCATGATGGATCTCTTTTAGATGCTTGTGTACCAGTGTTGACAGCAGCTTTGAAAACCTTGAAACTTCCTACTGTTAAATATGATTTAACAACAGAAGAAATTTCTGTTGATGTAAATAAGACTCATAGCATTCCTGTTAACTATAACTTTACTGCTATTACACATGCTATTTTTCAAAAGTAAGTAACATTTGTTTGTATAGCTTAGATGAAATCTAAATACATAGCTATTGATCAGTCCTAGTGGATATGAGGGAATTCACTCGGCGGGGCCGGAAATTTTTTCGACTGTGTTTGAGATTTGGGGGTGCTCTCAGTTTCATGAGAACGATTGAGTAGCAATCTGTGGCTACATTACCAGAGTAAAATGATTTGGTTTAGTAGAAGATAAGAGATGAGCCTATAACATTAGGTTCTTAGTAATGCTGTGATACCCACAAAAGTTGTGAAGAGGCCGTTGGACCTTACCACAGAGAAATTCTATATTTACATTTTACATCTAAATATTTATGAAGATCAGATATTTGCGTGTATGTTTATGTGGTAGAAGCTGTTTGTTCCAATACCACAGCCGAAATGGTAGCAGATTGAGGCCGGTTCCGAAACACATACACGAGATATCCGTAGAGGCTACAACTTCTTTGACAAAATATTTTAATATTAATATAAACTGTTTTCAGGACTCTTGTGTCAGACCCTAGCAGTGATGAAGAAAATATTTGTGAAGGAATAATAACAGTTGTATGTGAAGGTGACAAAATTCACTGTGTTCATAAACCAGGTAATATAAAAAAAAAAACGAAAAAATGGTAATATATTGATTCGTATCCTGTTGCTACGTGAATACTGTCACCGCTCCGGCAGTCGCAATCCTAGGGGTGAATACTTATAAAGAATGAGCCATCGGAAAATCATCTGTGGACTCATCCCTAGTGATAAAGATTACGAAGATACCCAAAATATGACTCCAACTCTTGCTTTAGAATTTAAGGATAAGTGAAGAAGGTCTATTAAAGATAAAGAATTAAATAATTACTTGGTTAGATAGTAATTTATTTAAAATTTTTTACTTTTAAATAATAAAATTAAAAAACAAAGATATTTCAAATGTTCTCTGAGAAGAACTTTTAGAAGGGATATAATTTAAAATAAGTATTAAGTCTTACTTATTCAAGCACAAACAATCATTCGCCTAGGACGGAGCACATAGGACTGCCTCCAGAGTTAGTAGAAATTCTCAAATATACCTCTTTTCTATTTTCTCTTCTTTTTGAAATATCTCTGCTTTCTAGTATATCAAAATAGATCTCCCTTTCTGGTTTACCAAAATAAAAGTTCCTTTCTCAAAAAGAACCCGAGGTTAAGATGGGGTTTCCAAATAAATACTGGTGGTCTCTGATAACAATACTGGATTGCGTAATTGGGAGAGAATTTCTGGTGTGTGATAGAAGAATCAACGCGAAGACAAAGAGATAAATATATAAAAGTTTGGTTAAACCTACAACCGAAACATGGCCAATAAGGAAGAAATAAGAAAATAAATTAAATGTAACGGAAATACAAGAATCTGCATTCAGTAAAAGTAATACCTATAAATATCAAAGATAGTACAGGAAGGAAGATTAGTTACAATAGTGTGGACACGTGAAAGGTGGGATGAAGGTTATGTAGAAAAGAAAGAGGAATTCAGAATGGAGGAATACCGAAGAAAGGGTGGATAGAAAAAAGTGAGAGTAGAATTAAAAACAAATATAAGGCCGGAATGGCTGGCGGAAACTGACAAAATTTATCGAGCCTACTTGGGTAGGAAAAGCTGTGGTTATACTTGTTTTAAGCATTTTACACCATCCTGACTCGAGTTACGTAAACTTCGAACTTGTATCATAGAGAACTCTTTCTTCGTTTTGAGAGATAATTGGAGGTGAATATTTGGTTTGTATTGAACAGTTGCTTCCATAACTCGCCTATTATGGATATCTTTGTTAATTGTGTTTTGTTACTTTGCTAAAGGGGCTGGTTCCCTGGAATAAAAAACTATTCTACCGCGCGGCGTGGACTCTATCCATTTTAAAATCTTACCTTGATATCCTTATGGCTGATTTGTACTTAATGCAGACGTGATGTAAGTATCCAGATTCTAGAAGGCAGGAAAAGTTGCGAGATTTATGTTAAGCGATGGTGATTAGGTTGACCTCGAGATAATATTTTACATTAATAAAAATATAACATAATAATTATAATGTTGAATTAAGAAAATCACACTATATATTTTACATTAATAAAAAACATAATAATTATAATGTTAAATTAAGAAAATCACACTATATGTCACTACGAAATATTAATAATTAAAATTTAAACTGAGATAGTATTAAAAAAGATGCTTATTTTAATTGAATGACAATTTGATTGTCATCAGTAGGTATTTTGGTTTGCTGGCAACCGAATATTTAACATGTTTAAGTACCTATCTGTTGAAATATTAAATACGCATGTAACAAAAGCTTTATGTTGGGTGTGGTCAATGGAGAAGTTAGGTACGAGGTCAGATATTTGGGGATGTTTTGTCTTATGTTACGCGGTGGGTAATTTTCTTGATGAGTTTGACAAGGATGTAATGACAGAAGTATTGGACAATTCTTTTTAAAATGTAGTTTTTCATTGCAGGAGGAATACCAATCACGGATCAACAAATCAAACAATGTATAAAAAATGGAGCAGAAAGATCAACAGCTTTGAAAGAACTCCTTGATACAGTGTGTTCATGACTTACTATGTTCAATATGAACAAGGGGGGATTTAGGTTTATTATTTACACTTTTACATTAATGAACCTAATTTCGCATGCAAAAAAAAAAAAAAAAAAAAAAAAAAAAAAAAAAATCACGAATTAATTTGATTTCACTTTCGATTTTTTTTTTTCAAAACTTGGAAATGTTATGACATACTTTTCGGCTCAGATTAACGGCAAGCCTCGTGATATGAATACTAATGTAAAAGTCACATTTGTTCTCTTTTTTTTCATGGTTTCGAGACGAAGTTCGGGTACTAACAGCTATTATGTTATAAAATCTTTTGAAAATTTGGCATTAGCTCATTTAGTATTAACAAGAATGATAATGTAAAAATTACATTTCTCACCTGGGATGCCAGCTTTTGGATTGGAAGAGGTTGGTCTACTCTCATGAATTTGGATAAATAAACAGACATAAAACTTACAATTTTATTCAGATGAATATATTTATTGATTTTTACAATTAATAACTTCTCAGCTAAATATTGTAGTTTCATTTCTATACTCTATTTCCTCTGTAGAAAAATCAAAAGTACCTCCTATCTAAAAGAAGACTTTCAGTATTAAAAAAAAAAAAAAAAAATCGAATTTTCGTTTTTCATGAAAACACGTGTGAGGTCACATGATCGATCGGTTTAGTGTTTGCATCTATTATTCAGGCACACTTATAAATACAAACAAAATTTTGTAGTCTTGGCCTACTATACAGTAAATCAAATAAAAACAGCTTCCCTGGACTAGTGAGTATCGCTCGGGCTTTACACGCGGTTGACCTGGGTTCGAATCCTGGAGAAACCTGATTTTTCGGAACTGTGCTTGGTTGTTCGGGGTGCACTCAAACTCGAGGGGACAGTTAGTAGCTAGTTTGATGTGAGTATCAACCATTGGCGGCATTACAAGAGCAAAGAAATATGTAGTGCAGTAATAGTTTAGTGTATAACTTTGTAGTGCTGTGATACCCACAAATATAGGTTGTGACAAAAGTGAGAATCACCACTTTTGAAGAATGTCTCTACAACAAATGCACGATGTTCAGGGGACATCGTAACTAAACCCCCTTCTGCTGGGAAGAAAATGACACCAACTCAACAACAAGTTATGACTTTGTAATGAACATGTTAAACTCGTCAGGTTATTGAGGCGCACCCTGTATATTGGTGGCAAACAACGAGTAGAATTAGAAAGTGGGTGAAACTTTAGCGATAGATTCATTCTATAGTCACAGTGTCACAGCTTGTAATCCGTAGATATCAATGATACCTCCGTTGTTATCAACGGATTTATTTATTAATGTGTGTTTTTTTTACTTTCCATTTTCTTTAAAAAGGAAATTATAGTAATAGGCTGACATTTTTGATGTCGAGTTTTCATTAGCAAAACACGTTTTGAGATCCTCAAAGCTAAATCTTGAGCTTCTCACATTGGCCCTTTGTGAATCTATCTGTGCACAAAATATCTCAAGAATGGTATTATTTGTCGTGTTCTATGAGTACAAAATTCCAAATCTCTAGCACTTACCGTCATTGAGATATCTTGCTTATAGACAGACATACACATGTACCTCTTTGTCATTGAAAATGCGACATCAAAAATTACTAACCATTACATACTTTCTTGTTTTTTTTTGTTTTTTTTTTTTTTATATAGATAAGGAAAATCTATAATTTTTTATAGATAAAGAAAATCTATACATTTTATAGATAAGGAAAATCTATAAACAGATTTCTTCAGTTTTACCAACTTATTTTTGCACTAAATTAATTTAATTAAATTTGTGTAAAAAATAAACAATTAGGTGAAGGCACCTAATTGTTTAATTTCATTTTCTGTTCAACATTTCTTAATCTAAGTTGAATATTAGAAATTGCTACTGCTAAATCTATACATTTTTGAAAATCAGTTTGTGCATATCTCAAACTTTGAGAAACTAAAACGCCAAACCAGTTCAATGGATTATTTTTATTTCGATCATGTTTAATTAATTCGAAATATGAATCTTTTGTATCATCATTCATTTCATCTTTGGAACTTTCATTGGTTTTCTCCAGTTTGGTTTTATTTTTCTTCTTATTCATCTGTTTTTGTGTTTCGTTGTTTTTAAAATTTTCTTTATCCTCTTCATCAATTTCGGTGTTAGTTTCTATTAGATTAACATTATAAATGGCTTTAATTTCATTTGTTGAATCACTAGTTGGTAATTGTAATGTTGTTATGTAATTTGGTCTTCGATCTACATAACGAGTTTTAGCTAAATGCAAACAACCTGTAAAAATAAATATATTTTTTTAAATATCATAATATTTTAAATTTGAAATATTAACCACGGATTAGTTGATAAAAACAAAATGTAAGTTCGGTGCTTTCGCAACCAGGGGGCTAATAACATGGGATGGAAAAGTGCATTGTGAAGAGCATCATTAGCTTTACACAAAAAAAAATCATTATTATTTCATTTTGCCAACAACCCTAAAAAAGTTCTTCAAGATGGATGAACACTGATATATATAAATATTTTTGACTGAAATAAGTGAGGTCTAGTTTTAACTTCTCGATTTTTCTTTAAACAACTGTTTGTACCACAGTAAGAATCGAACGCCTTATTAGATTTTCATGAAACTTGGTATGGACCTTAATTACGTTCATGGTTATGGACGCAAAGGGGCTGAATAGTTTTTGCGCTCTATTGCACCTTTGAATCCTCACGGTGTTCATTTTAATCGAGAGAGATCTAATGTTCTCTTACCAGATTTGATCAATGCTTCTAGTTGATATTTTTGAATAATATACTCATTCATTAATTCTAATTTTTCAATAAAAAGTTCATCTCGCTTTTGCTTTACTGGATCCATGATAATTTCATCAACCTGTAAAATTATTAAGAGTAAATCTTCAATGAGAACTTAGCACAAAAATGATCTGGATTTTTAGTTTCCAGTTTTCAAAGGACAAACCTCCTTAAGTTTGCCCATTATTTTGGTAAGGCTGTTTTTTTTTTAAAAAAAAAAATAATGTTCATGTAACCTACGTATATGATCATTACGGAAAAGATTATGATGAAACTCCAGAACTCAGTAGGGATATTTATTACATTCATAGAATTGAGGCCGATGAGTTTCAATGAGCATGCTTATTGCTTAACCTATTAAATAGGTAATATTAAATTTTGAGTACTAGTGGTTGTTCAACGTTTGACTGAACCCGATCACCCAATGTATGATATCTTAAAATTGGCGAGGGCTACTGGCTAATCTACACATATATTGGTGTGTAGTGGTAAGACGCTCTAACTGGTAAACAGAAGGGCGTGGGTTCAAACCTAGCCAACCGATGGAATTTTATCCTCATGAATTTGAGATATTTACCACATAATAATAGCACCCAAAAAACTGTCGGTGTAAAGGGACTCTTTAGTCCTATTCGGGCATTAAAAATAAGGGACTATTATTATATATTAATTAAATTTACACAATAATAAATTTTAGCCAGCGTTTATGGCACGTTGAATACACCAGCTTCCGTTAGATCACTGAAGTTAAGCAATGTCCAGTAAGGTTGTACCATGTGGGTGTCCACGAGGGTTTGCGTCCTCGTGATGGTGGTTATTTTTCCGGCCCAACACAGCCTGGGTGAGGTCAATGTGGGTAGCTGGTTTGCAAGTTTCCAGGGTAAAACTCCCGTCTCGAATGACTATTAGATGTTAAAGAGACGTTATGCCAAATTAAAAAAAATATATATAAATTTTACCTTCAAATTGCACACCTGTCTTTATATCCAAGATAGAGTTAGGGTTAATATTAATAACATATATCAATAACAGCCCATATTTCCAAAAATTCAAATTTGATTATTGATAATGATAATTAGAATACTCCATCAGTGGAATACTCATACCTAATATGTGAAGATAGCATTCAATCAAATTGTTATCTGTCGACCTGTTTCACACGATATTTCACTTGATTGGGGACCTAAATTGCAAACTTGCGGCACTAGTAAGTAAAACAGTGACAGTATTGAACAATAAGATTTCTCGAAGAAAGCTCCGAAAACGAGGTGGACAATAAACTGTACCCCCTCTACCAGAAATGACAATCTGGAAGATTTTTTCCTCGAGTGTGAATATTGAGCTTTCTTATTGATCTAATCCCCATTCAAGAATTCCCTTGAGAATGAGTGAAAACTATGACATCGCCTGAGCATAACGTAAATATTTATGTTATGCAATGCAAAAGGTAGAATTGAATTCCATGAAAAGTTAAGTATTTTATGGTTCTAAAAAGAACAAATTAACGAACTTCAAAATGTAACGAAATTTGTTGACATGAAGTCTAACGGAAAAAACTGAGGACACCACATTCATCATCATCATAAGTTAACAAAGGCTGGTTTGCAACAACTCGCATGAGTTGTTGTTACTGCATGGGTAATGGAAAAGATATCGTTTCTGACCCTTCCTATTGGGGTTGTCAACCCCATACTTGTATATTTACAACATTTTTCATACGAATAACCGTTTTGTGTGGAGGGGATTAGCAAAAATCTCCTCCTGCCCTATCTCTCCAAATGCAATGCAGAGCTTCTACTCGGACGGTAAAATTACATAACAATTAAATCTTCCAATATAAAACTAGTAATTTTGAGGTCAGGCGTCATAAAATTACAAAATAGACATATGGCGTCTAATTGGCGGCTACGACCACTTCGATTTTTCCGTCTAACTGTACGTAGGAAGGAGCAAATTTTGAAGTGGGTATATTCCCACTTCAAAACGTGAAATTTGATTTTCCACAAGTTTTATCTTATATCATTTTTTATTTGGAATAACCGATTTTGAGTTAGAGGCGTTTTAATTGGAGTATACTTTTCTGAAAAAGTGTAAAAAATAGTCTATTTTCGACTTCCATTCTGACCGCTGAACCGAATTTAACGTTTATGTTATTCGACGTTAAATTCAATTCTCATTAAGTTTGAATGGGGCGATTATTT
Organism: Pachypsylla venusta; assembly: GCA_012654025.1. Classification (NCBI taxonomy): domain Eukaryota; kingdom Metazoa; phylum Arthropoda; class Insecta; order Hemiptera; family Aphalaridae; genus Pachypsylla; species Pachypsylla venusta. The sequence goes on along the minus strand of CM022879.1, from coordinate 16,556,432 downwards.
CATAAAATGCATCGTTCGAATGTTATACTCCAAAAACTAAAATTAGCGGCATAATTAAGTAGCATTTGGCCGCTAAAAAATTTACCTCACCTCAAAAACCGTCTTAAACGAATCCCAAGTATCTCTAAACAAAGCTATCTTCATTTCAATAGACTGCGCATGTGCTGATAATAATTTGGTATGATGGTATGGTTCATCGACCTCCTGAAGAAGTAGAAGAGGAAAAAAAGGAAATTTTAGATTTTCTTGAAAAAATCGTTTTCTCCTTACATTTCGTAAGAATTACCTACTCATTACTTGTAATTTTTGAATTATTCAAAAGAAAAAATGGGTGAAGATGATTTACCTACGGAGTACGACGTTATCGTTGTCGGTACTGGTAAGTTATAAAATGATTTGCTTTGTTTTCATAATATTTGAACTCGTATCAATCTCCAACCTATTAAACAGGATAATTAATTGTTTTCTAATCAATATGGATATGTTAAGGTAGAATATGGCTCACTGTAATGACTAATCCTAGGTAAATAGGTGATCAAACATAATGATAAGAAGGGTATATAATATACTAACAGATCAGCGTTATTGAACAATGGCCAAACTTAGAGACTGAAATTTGGAAAGTTTCCTTTGAGTATGTAATTAGATAATATGTTTTGCCTTAATTTCTTTGAAGGATTATTTTAAATATTTTTTTTCGTCTTCTGACTTTTTCAAAATTTCATTTCATACCTATTTTGAAAAAGTCAGAAGAAAATTAAAATATTTAAAATATTCCTTCAAACATAACACTTTCTATGTAAGTAGGTATGTTATAAGGAGACATCGCTAAAAAGACAGTTTTTAGTGGTACTTCTATACAGCTCAAATGTCAAGAGTTACAAAAAACGACCAAGCATGGATCTTCTTGACCCATAAAACCTAAAGAATCAGTATAGAATCCACTCGATTTTGGTTCGTATCCCAGCTGTGGCAGATTTAACGATATTATTTATATATACGAAGTCTTATTAAAAAAATACGCGGTTGAGGTCATGAAAAAAAATCTACTTTATTTGGAAGTTACACGTCTGGGTCTCCTTCAAAGTACTCTCCTTCCCAACGCACACACTTATCCCAACGGAGTTTCCACTTGTTGAAACAATCCTGGTACGCTTCTTTTATGATGGCTTTCAGCTTCTTCGTCGCATTTGCCTTAATCTCCGGAATCGTATCAAACTTTTTTCCTTTTGAGGTTTTTTTTTTTAGTTTTGGGAATAAGAAAAAGTCACAAGGAGCAAGGTCAGGTGAGTATGGGGGATGGGGAAGAACAGTAATCGAGTGTTTAGCCAAAAATTAATTTACAAGTTCTGCGCTAGTTCTGTGGTTAATTTTTGCTTACGAATTGTGAAAAAAAAACACTGATTAGCGAACCGAGAAGTTGAACACGCGACGGATGATTAAAAAAAAAGATTACTTATCAGACTATTTATGCACTTATCCCCAGAATTAATGTTTAATTTTGAGTCTATTGGTTTCAGGTATGTCAGAATCTATTGTAGCGGCGGCTGCAGCAAGAATAGGCAAAAAAGTACTTCACCTTGATGGGTAAACAATATATATTATTATTTTATGAGTACAGAACCGGCCTGGACGTCAGTTCTAATGTGTTGGGTGTACTGACTGAAATTTTGAAGAAATACTAGGAAAAGGAGAGATATATCGAAAGTAGGATTTAACAAAAACAAGTACATAATATTACTTCTTAGCAGTTCTCTGATCTGTAGACCTCCTCCAATTCAAATTGCACTGGGTGGCATAATGCGACCCAAAAAATAATCAGCCAATTCTATGAACATAAAGAGTACTGTAATGATTCTTCCGAAGTTTCTCCTACTGAAACCTTATTACGAGTTATATACTTCCTCTAAATAATAAAGTTCGGTCATCTTTCCGACGAATGTAGAAAGAATGCACAAAGCATAAATATCCACACCACGTTTTTTTTAAAGTGGAAACACGATCGTTTGCCACGATTTTTTTGTCGTGACAAGGTATTATTTTTTACCGATTGATTTTAGTTTTCCTCATTTTTGTACTGATTTGTTTTTAGGAACGACTATTATGGTGGAATGTGGGCTTCATTCAATTTGGAGTGTTTACAAAAATGGTTGGATGAATGTAGAGCTAAGCCATCAGATAGCGATGGAAATAATGACAATGCAAGTCTGGCTGCTCCTGGTGAGACATTAGTACCAGCTGGAAGTCAGTTCTCAACTGTGAGCAACATTGAAGAGGAATGGTTGTTACCAGAGTAAGATTTTTTTGGGTATATCAGTTGATTGAGTGTGCACACCAACTTCATTATCTCTATAACGACGGAGCCAAAAAAAAGTCGTACTTTGTATGAATACTGTAATATAAACATGGGTAATAATAATTATGTGGCTGGTTGGTGTGTGTGTGTATAGTCTTAATCTCGCCTTCTGTGAAGTGGCGCACTCTAGTGTCTTTTTTTTAAAAAAAATACTTATGCCCCGGAATCACTTTCGCTTTACTTCAGGGCACTCTTTTTTACAGCCATGCCATTCCGGAAACAAGAAAATTCGATCAGAAAATTTTCGCTCCGGGCGTAGCTGCTGGAGTTTCAACACTTTTTTCTCCATTCGTTATGTTCGAAGAGTAAAAATGGAAACTCTGTTACCAAACTTTCATTATACATTCTTCTATCACAGAACTCTTATCTCAGAAATGGTTCTCATACAATTTTTATAAACTGATCGATACTTATCAGTTTTTTTCACCGAGTTTTTATTTTTTGCAAAAACAAAAAATGCATCTGTTTCGATAAAAATGAATTTTTTGCTTTCCAATCCAATTATGACTAAAGCACTAACTTCCATGGTAAAAATAGTTCATACTTGAATTTGTGGCATCCTCATGGGCCAAGTCTACCTGAGCTGATGGTGTAAAGTAATACCAAAAGAAACTGTGCAATATTAAGTCTTAAGTGAAACTAAAAGTTTAGACTTTTCTTTTTAATGCCTCTAACCTTTTTCAAACTATTAACCATTTTTTTAAATTTCTTAAGGACTTTGCCGGAAACAGAAGCAAACTCTGAAAGTGAAGGAGGTGAAGAAGATCCTGATGCCCCCAAAGTTTGGAGCAAAGATAGCTTACTATCTCTCAATAGAAAATTCAATTTGGATTTAGCACCAAAAGTAAGTTGATATTGATATTATGTACGCGAGCCAGTCATTTAGAATGCGGCTGTGTAGTATTTATGATGGTCGTTTGATAAGTTCATGAACTAGATAGGAAGAAGTGATATTGATATTATGTACGCGAGCCAGTGATTTACAATGCGGCTGTATAGTATTTACGATGGTTTGATAAGTTCATGAACATGATAGGAAGAAGTGATTAGTCCAGCAATGTTTCAATACTTTCACCCCAGTAGCGGAGCTTGATAATATGTCGAGGTTTTCAAAATACCCTAAATGCAGAGCGTCAGAGTCAAATTTCTTACCATCGAGCTGTATTTTGAGGTTTAGAAACATATGGGGGTTGCAAGTTACTTACCAAGAGAAAACAGTAAGTACTAGGCTTACCTTTTCTGGCCAGCCTTGTTGCGCGGTGTGGGTGCCTTTGCGGACCCATGCTTATTAAGCAAAGTGTCGTTTATTTGAGCTCTAGCATACGTGGTTAAAAGTGTTATATCTTTTTGGTACACTCTTTTCTACTTTTATGTTCCTCTCGGTTTCAGCTATTGTTCTCCAGAGGAGCTCTTGTTGAATTATTAATTTCATCCAATATTGCTCGCTACGCAGAATTTCGTAGTGTTACAAGAGTGTTGACATGGATAGACAATAAATTAGAATTTGTTCCTTGCTCTCGTTCTGATGTTTTCAAAACCAAGGACGTATCTATTGTAGAAAAAAGACTACTTATGAAACTGTTATCCATCTGTGTGGAGTATAAAGAGGACAATAGCGAGTTTGCTGGTGAGTTTTTTAAAGGTGGGGCAGTCTTAATCCTAGGGTTGATTTTACTTTTAAAACAAGAGGATACAAAAATAATTTGTACAATCGTCTCTTATCCTTAAAATTCTAAAAAAATATGGATGTTTTTACTCAGCCTCGTGAGGACAATGAACAGAAATCAGAAGAACTTCTGAAATCCATATACAGGGTGGACCAAAATTTATTCATCCCCTTTAATTTTTTTCCTGTTTGAGTTAGAGAAAAAAAGGAAAAACGCCTTTTTCATGGATTTCAGAAAAATAATGAGGTGGCCAATAAACTGTACTCTCTCTACCAGCAATGACAACCTTGAAGATTTCTACCTCGAGTGTGAATATTGAGCTTTTTTATTGATCTAATATCTAATCCTCATTCAAGAATTCCGTTGAGATTGAGTGGAATCTATGACATCGTCTAAGCATAATGTAAATATTTATGTTAGGGTACGCAATCATGCACGGATATAGCCTCCAGTTTTTTTTGGGAGGGGGGGGGGCACATTATAACTAATAGAAAAGTTGGAGGGAGGAGGGGGAGGGACTCGTAACCTAGAGCCCGTGGATTCGAGCCCTGGTCAATACTTTTTAATGCAATGTTTATCGATGTACGATACCTAATTTGTTAAAAGATGTAGAGCTTACCACAAATACCTTTCATAAGGGTGATAAGCGATTTTATAAGTGTGATAACGAAAAAATGTGCCATGACGGATGACAGAATTTTCGACGATTTTTTATTTAGGTATTTCTATTTAGTCTCAGGATTGGGAATTATTTAGAGCCCCGTGCCCCCCCCCTCTAAATGGGATAAAAGACTCAGCGGATCACTATTCAATTTTTTTAAAAAAATTTACGTGATTAGGTATAATGAAATTTGGGAAACACCGCCCGCTCAAAAAAAAACTGGGGGGGCACGTGCCCCCCCGGGCCCTCCAATATATCCCCGCACGTACGCAATGCAAAAAAGTAGAATTGAATTCCATGAAATGTGTAAGTATTTTATGTTTCTAAAAAGAAAATTTAATATCATTAACGAACTTCAAAAAGTATCAAAACTTGTTGACATGAAGTCTAACGAAAAATTATGACACCACGTTATTCAGAAGAAAAAAAATATGAACTTTGATTAGACTTTTATTTTAGCGGGTTTTTGAAAATAGTCAGTTTATAAGAATATAAAATAAAAAATAATGGGTCCTATTTAATTTAGAATTCTGAATTATTGTACCTAAAAAAAAACAAGACTTTCGTTGGGAAGTATTATCAATAAAATGAGTATGGAGATAAATCTGCACAGCGACCTGGTGCCAGCTTTGTAGGTAAATGTTGAAAAACTCAAAGTAATTGGATAATGATAGATATGGGAAAATCCTACAATGCTGCAGTGAGCACCAAAGTTAGTGACATTGTGAAAAAAACCCCACTATTTATTGCATGCCGAGGTGTCGGCAAATTGAATAAATAAATAATAATAATTCATGAATTGGTATTTCAGGCTTTGAAGACAAAAAATTTATTGATTACTTAAAGAGCAAAGATTTGACACCCAATTTGACTCACTATGTTCTGTATGCGATAGCCTTGTCAAGTGAGAGTACACCTTGTATGGAAGCTGTAGAAAGGACCAAGCGATTTCTTTCGTCTCTAGGTAGATATGGAAACACTCCTTTTCTACATCCAATGTACGGATCAGGAGAACTGCCACAATGTTTCTGCAGGTAATTCTTCTACCTTCTTGTCTTTAGAAAAAAAGCTGCGAAACAACGTTTTTATTTTATAAAGTAGACAGTTTCGGCGGAATCATTCCCGATCATTTTTTGACATCTCTTACGGTTCGGGTCGTATGATTTTAAAAACCGTCCTTTTTAACGATAACTTTCGATTATTTCCTTCCTTATTTCATACCTACATACTAAAAGGAAAGTGTGTATGTATGTAAATGTAGAGTTTCTTTGTGGTAAGGCCCAACTGTCTTCAAATTTATAACAAACCAAAGCTTTTTACTCTGGTAATAACACACTGCTACTTACTGGACGAAGAAGGTTGCCTTATTAAAAGGAAAGTGTTCAAAATTTCAAGTATTTCGGTTTAGCCATTGTTTAGTCGATGGAAAAATCATCTACTCGACTTTGTAGCTGCCAGTGTAGTATTACCATTGTAAATATCGAATCTAATTTGGCACGTCAGACATTTTTTAACCCAATGTTTTTGTTTACATTTGTGTCCAGCAGTTGGTGATAAGACGGTCTAAAATGTTTATTACGTTTGACTGAAACTCTAGAGAGAATTTCAAAACGCTCCTAAATTTAAAGACATCTTAAAAAATATATATAACACGATGCGAAGCCACTAAGTTTTTGTTTTCATTCAAATTTCAATAAATGAAAGTATTAACACAAAATGCTGCTCCGCGTGCCCTTTCCTGAAAATCAAGGGCCCTTGATTTTCGATGTTACCGAGTAGGATGTTAAGAGTATTTCAAAGATTGATTGTGTGATTTACAGATTATGTGCCGTTTATGGTGGCGTCTACCATTTGAAACGGGCAGCTGATGGTGTTTTAATTGATCAAAGTGAATCATGCAAAGGCATAGTTTCCACCAAACAACGTCTTGGTACTCAACATTTAGTGATTGGTGTTCCAAACGCACCATCTTCATTCCTGAAATCGATTCCAAAGAAAGGAATGTCGAGAGCAATGTTCATTACAGATCGGTGAGAATTGTTTTTTTACCATACTTTTTGAGTCTCTTCTACCTGAAAATTTCTTTCACAAGAAATTTCAAGGTATTCTATACTAGTCAATTTTTATAGTGTATATCTCTATATACATATATATAAAAAAATGGTGAGGGGGTATTTTTTTTAGCCCGTAAAATAAATAACCCATTTAAAAATATTTCAGACAAATTTTTAAATTGTATTTTTGGTTTATAAAAATATTTTAGATAAATTTTCAAGTTATATTTTTGGTTTTTAAAAATATTTCAGATCATTTTCAACTTGTATTTTTAATAATTATAAGTAATAATAAATTAATTTCTTTGGTGATATTGTTTCATATTTTATTTGAAAAAGTCAATACGACGAAAATTAAAATATTATTTAAAAATATTTCCTTATTACAAAGTTGTACTTTTTGTGTTTAAAATATTTCAGATCAATTTTAAGTTGTATTTTTAATAATTATAATAAATTAATGTGTTTGATCACACTGTTTGAAATCTTATTTTAAAAAGTCAATACGATGAAAATTAAAATATTATTTAAAAATCTTTCCTAATTACAAAGTTGTATTTATTGTGTTTAAAATATTTCAAATAATTTTTAAATTGGATTTTTGGTATTTTAAAATGTTTCAGATCAATCATGCCTTCAGAAAAAGAATCTCTTACACTACTTCAATTCCCTGCTCCAGACCCTATCACGGTGATTGAACTTGGACCCAGTACGCATGCATGTCCCAACAACCTTTACGTTGTACATATGACTTGTAAACAAGATAAGACAGCCAAGGAAGATTTGAAATCGACAGTAGATAAACTTTTGAATTGTCAACCATTCGATGGAGTTTCAAAATCGAGTTCAGGTAATTTTAAGGGAAAAAAATCTCAACCTTAGAATGCTTCCGTGCAACTCTTAAGAGGCAATTTTGTTTACTTTGGGCATACATTTTGGATTATTATCAATAATAAACCTATTTGAAATCAAAATACTCTTAAGAGGCAATTTTGTTTACTTTGGGCATATATTTTGAATTATTATCAATAATAAAACTATTTGAAATCGACCACGAACAAAATACCTCCACCTCAAAATTGGATTCAAGGTAGGTGTGTAGAATCAAAAATTGAAGAAGAAAAAAACCTCTCGTCCACCGCGACGTGAGTTGAGCGTTGACTGATTTTAATGAAATCATGTACCTACGATGACCGGTTCTACGTACTAAGACGATCTGGAACACATATCATCGCACTTCCAGTCATCTAAACCTTGCGGTAACCTCACATCAACCTATTTCCACCCTTTTTCAAACCTGAATCTAGAAATGGGGGGAGCAGTTGATTTTCAGAGTAACACCGCTACAACAACATCAACAACAATGAAATCATGTACTTAGGTTCCATTTGGAGTCTGAATGTGCGAAATATTTCGATCACCGATATTCACAAGTATAGGGTTCCGTCCAAGTGATAGTAGTGTCGATTAAGGCGGGCGAAGGATTTTTTATTCAATTTTTGTATTCTACGTACCGACCTTGTTGAAACGTAAAAAATATATACTATCCAGAATAACGGTTAATAAAATACTATATCTTCACTTGACTAATAAATTAAATACTTAGATGTTGTTCGGTACAACTAGATTAGTCAACGTTAAAAATGGTGACGTCACGTCTATGAATCTATGTACCTTTGACTGACAACCTTCAACCAGTTCGAGTTAGTCATCAGTATCAAATATAGAAGCGTCCAGGTGAGACATCTTTTTTGTGCTCAGTGTTTTCTATAAAACTGTTTTTTTAAAACTTGGGTGAAAGTTTGTGTGTCACTTTTTATTGAAAACTTTAACGTGAAATTGAACCAGCGCATTACCGAACAGATGTGTAGTACTAAGTATGTAGCTAACCAGTAAACAACCTTTCTCTCCACACCAGGTACGCTCCAATCCATACTAATATTATAAATGCGAAAGTAACTCTGTCTGTCTGTATGTATGTTACGCTTTCACGCTTAAACTACTGAACCGATTTTGATGAAATTTGGTATGGAGATAGACTAAACTTTAGGAAAGGACATAAACGGCCATGCCTATAAGGCGCCAAGCAAAGCGGGCGTATCCTGCTAGTATCTCATAAGATTATTTCTATAACATTAGCACTCAGGAGAGAATGAATCTAGTTAGCTCTACTTAACATCTATTTCATTTTCAGTCAAGTGAAGATATATTAACCGTTATTGTGTTTTTTTTTGCCTAACGTCTCTTTAACATCTATTGGTCATACAAACCAGGGGTTTCATACTCCATTCGCTGGAAGTCTACAAACCAGTTGTTCACATTGACCTTACCCAGGCTGGGTTGGTTCGGAAAAATGGTCAGCACACGAGGGCGCGAACCAAAGTAGAAACCCACTTGGTAAAACCTCGCTGGGCGTTGCTTAACTTCAGTGATCTAACGGAACTGGTGTATTGAACGTGCCATAGACGCTGGCGTATTATGGTTTTATTTGACAAAGTATCCCAATTTATTAGCCGGAGTCAACAACAGTAAAATAATAAAATAAAATTGGCCTATTTTTTTAAATATGAATTATGACTATTTTGACCTCTCTATTTTTCCAGGTTCGAGTCTGCCTCAGGTACTCTATGCTCTCTATTTCAATGTTCCTGACACGTCTCATTGTGATCTTTCATCAAGCGTTCCTCAAAATGTGCACATGTGCTCCGGCCCAGATCTGGATATCGATTTTGATTTTGCTGTAAACCAAGTAAGTTTAAACCATTGTTTGAGATTCTTTTATCGTGGAGTTTTATCCATTTATACAAGAAGCTGTTCTCCTCATGTACTCGAGAACAGATTGGATGCAACAAGAAAGAAAAATATTATTAATCAAATATTTTTCAAACTTTGTCAGGCTGCCATTTTGGTTCACGCTCTTTTCCTTTTTTAAACTCTGATCACTAATTCGTTCACGAATGAATAGGCAAATGATAGGGAATTATTGGGAAATTCCTATCCCAATATCCCAGAAAAATTAATCAAAATTGGATTTATGGTGAAACGATAGGTAGGTAAAAATATTTACCTATCTACTGGTTTTAGAACACCTTCTTGTGTGAGCCACTGGTTGTTACTAGAAATAATCGATTGTAATGCTAGAAATAATCAATTTTTTAGGAAAAAAAAAATCGCCATTACTGTGGAATCGAATCGCCGAATTTCGGCACGAAACCCCCATGCTGAATCAACTTAGCTATTTAGGTTGGTCTAGTTTAATATAATAATATCGATATTTTTGTTTGACTTTAGGCTAAAGAAATTTTTTCGAAAATGTATCCCGGAGAAGAATTTTTACCCCGAGCTCCAGATGCGGATGAAATTATAACTGACGATAATGCAGAAGTAGGACCAGCTTTTGAACCAGAAAGTGGTGATGGTGTCACTGAACCAAACCCAGAAGAAAACTAAAACAGTGGACACTAGTGTTTAATAGAGGTTCTGAAGTCAAGTCGAATACAATTTATTAAACCTAGTGACGTGTGTAACTAGACGCGTCACGTCAATGAAATTCCACCATAGACCTGATGGAGGTTTCATGAAATTATCTCTACTCAAAACAGAGCCTGAGATATTGTAAGTTGAATTTCAGCGTAACACTTTTGCAACCATAGCCCTGTTTGAGATTCTAGTCCCAAGTTTTGACTAAGAAAGACTCCAATGTGAATGTGTTTCCATCGCAGTTTACCTATTCAAAGAAAATAAAGGTCATTGGTCCGACTTTGAGTTGTGCTCATATCAGGAGTACGCTTTCAAAGTTCAAAATGCACTGAACAAAAACTGTTGTTTTACTTCGTGAAAGAAAGCTTTAGTTCTATTTGGAATTTCAAAGATGATTTTCCCGGGGCATCCCCTGAAAGTGCCCATGGGATTTAACCTCGGCAAGAGGTTAAATCTGGGGAGCAGATCGCTCGCCTAGTTATTATCATTAGGGCGTGTTTTAAAGTCCTAGCTGAGGTATAATTTTTTTAGACCCAACCATGATAGTAATTTCTCTGCTGAGGAGGAACCTCTGTTTTACTTTAAATGATCTGATTTACTTTAAATTTAAGATAAAATGCTTTTATCTTTCTCTTTCTTCTCACTAACTGCAACACATTAGTTTTTAATGTAATATTTAGCACACCTGTTAAAAAAAAAAAAAAAAAAAAAAAAAAAATTAAAAGCTTTCTCTAAGGCACCTATCGGTAAACTTAGGTTGCTATCAGAAAGCCACATACTCGCTTAGGAAAAAATACACATGGAGTGGTATGCATAAAGCCAAGTTAATGCTTTTACAATAGTATCTACTATAGCAGATGCTTACTGAAACATTTACAACAGCAGTTGTTCCAGGAAAAAGCATATACTACGGTAAAAAGAACAAGTTATTTCTTTTTTGGAGTACTGGCACACCTCAGTGTTTTGTTGATATTTGATATTCAAAATAAGTATTTTTATAATAATTGATGTCAGTTATTTGATTTTTTAATAAAAGTACGGCGTACGGCGGACAAACGGATTTCTTTTTATTCGATTTTTAGATTCTACGTNGTATTTTTTTTTTTTTCGTGACGATTCCAAAGGTTCATTATTGAAAATAATAAACCTGAATAATATTAAATTTATTATTGGGTTTAATTATCAGAAAAAAAAAATTATTATTTTTTAAAAAACACGATATATTTTAACGGAAAAGTAATACAGTACAGAAAACGGAAAATTCATCACTGGGTAATTATTAATATGATTCGTTTTGAGATCTGATCATCCTGGATTATACTCGGTACTTTAAGCAAAAGAAAGTGTGTTTCAGAAAACATAAGTAATCGGGTAGGTATGTGGCTTTCTGAGAGCACCCATAGACTGTAGATAACAGGCACTTCTTGTGCTTCAATACACTTCATTCACTGTACTTTGGAACAAATTTAATCTGTTCAGTCATGACTCGTCAATTACATAAAAAGTATTCTTTCATTTTTTCAGCCGCTTCTGGTTAAAGAAAATACGAGTATTAAACCCATGTGTTAGATTGGTAATAGGTATTTTTTTTCACAAGTCTGACTGAAATCTAATAATTATTTATTTTTGGTGCACTGTTCAATGATTTTACTCACAACTTTGTAAAAAGGGCAAACTAATGCGAATGTTGTTCTGGGGTTAAAAAAAGAAAGCCAAAAGTATTATTTTCCATACATTGTGCTAAATAAGTCAGAAAACATTTAATCCTTTTATACTAGAGCTCACATAAAATCTACTTTACTTAATAAACGTTGATCCGGACTTAAAAAAAAAATCTCTTGGTAAGTGAAAAATTGTCAAATTTAGTAGAATTGAGTAGATTATGAGTGTTTACTATTAAACATCTTCCATCCAGAGTAAAATATACAGAATAAGCATTCACTTAATTTTCAGAGGCCCCGTTTGAAAGTTTAAATCACGTGTGTCGAAAAAGTCATACCGTTATTTTTCATGTTTATAGCACGAATGCATTTCCGGACTCATTTTTATTAAGCAAAGAAGACTTTATTTGAGGTCTAGTATACGTGTTTAATAGCATGTTCTTTGGGGANTTATTTATACTATTTTTATTGATAAATAATTTTATATATTTTAATAGGAACGCGGGGCATAATTTTGTTGTCATTGTTAGTAATACATTCTTTAGGTAATTAGAGTAAAGTCAATATTCCAGTACATTCCTGGCCTTCACATTTAAAATTTAGAACCTATAGATTACGCAGAATAAGGCATTTACATAGATGACAGGTCGTGTCCGGCAGCATTTTGTATCCTTTGTGTGTATCATAGCGTGAATGAATTTTTATCAAAAAAGAAGATTACCAAATTGTAGTATTACTATTTATTTGGTAATAGATTTTCACGTTTTAATTGAATAAATTGATAGAAAATTTATTTATCATTCAGTGTACAAAATTTCCATTGAGCACAATATATTGATCAACATTCGAAGCCACAAATTGCTGCTCCGTGTGCTCTTTCCTGAAAATCGAAGGCGAATGCGATGGGTTGTCAATTGATTAGCGGTCGAACTAGTACCCAGACAGAAAACATGATGGGTCCATACCTAGATATCGGGTAAAAGAATCATCTCATTTTATACTGATTTTCCCAACTTTGATCGAATATTGAAAAAAATATTTTTTTTCTTAAAAGTTTGAAAAATGTGACCTAATATCAACAAAAAATATACATTTATATTACATCCGTTTTTTTTGTAGCTTGATTTAGCCCAACCATCTTAACGTCAATGTTGCATATATACCTACCAAGCTTTTAGATCTAACAGTAATATCATGTAATCAATTGTTTTTTACTTTCATTGTCTTTATTATTTAGCTTTTGTTCTCTTTAATAATTGAAAGCTTAATGAAAAAGATACTAGTGACAAGGTATACTTCAAATAATATAGGTCAATTTGGACTATAAAGAGAGGGGAGGCAATTACAAACATCGGTAATTTTTACAGAATATTAACGTATGTTGTCTACCGTGCTTATTTTCTCTTCCAAGATGAACACTTAAAACTTACAAGTATTGCAATCTTGCAGATTTTTAAAAAGTAATAATAGGAACAATCTTAATGTACTTAATCCCCCACGAATTGAGGAGTTACTTGTTTTTCAGTTTTTAATATTTATAGTTGTTTTTGAGAAACACACGCACCTACAAAAGTTAATTTTTCCCTGGACCTATCCTATTTGTTTAAATACAGATATATCATTGGTACCACTTTTCCTTTAAGCTCTAAACTAATTTATCTCTCATTTTATACATTATTTTTATGCAATAATATATTATTAATGAAACATTCCAAAATAAAATTAATATGTTTTGTGAGAACATCAAATGTTCAATAAGATATTTAACTTCTGTTTTTTTTTTTAATTTTTATGTTCCGGACTGGACTTTGGGGAAAAAGGAAACACCAGGGACCAATAAACTACAAGTTAATTTCTTGTGTTTGTAATATGTATTGTGAAATTATACAAATTAAAAGTACGGTCCATCATCATCAAGTTGTTGTTAAAGTTTTTGACGACATTCACGATGTTTATAAGATATGAGTAATGTGAGATTTAAGTAGTACTAAATAGATATAGAGTAACCAGTCGCTTCATATGAGAATCGAATAGGGGGATTGTTGTAGAAAAGAAAGATGGACGATCTTGGGTCCCGAGTGGACTTGCCACGTAGAACCCAATGGCTTGTGAAATCCATGTAGTCTCATCAAATGTTGCTAAACTGCCACCAACTTCTGCATTGTAACGAGATATCGTTATCGATCTTAATCAATAGATTTAATTTCTACATAATTTGTGACACCTGGCCAATTTTTGTTGCTCAAGATCGATATCGTTACAGATATTGATCTTGAGCAATAGATTTAATTTCTACATAATTTTTGACACCTGGCCAATTTTTATTGCTTAAGATCGATATCGTTACAGATATCGATCTTGATCAATAGATTTAATTTCTACATAATTTGTGACACCTGGCCAATTTTTATTGCTCAAGATCGATATCGTTACAGATATCGATCTTGATCAATAGATTTAATTTCTGCATAATTTGTGACACGTGGCCAATTTTTCATATCACTGAGTCACAATTTTCTTGGTTCGTAGATCCACATTGCTCTCTATGACATCCAGCATTAGCCCCCCTATTGAACCCCGCGAAATTTGAACATAACATGACTTGCAAACTTTGATTATCCCTTTTGAGCGGCTCAAACCTAAGTTTATCAATCCTTCTTGAGATTTTTGTGTTTGATATTCGATCTTCCCACTTAATCTTGTGTAAAACAAATCTGGTGTGAACCTCACACGACTTATTTTTAATAATGAACCATTGGAATCGTCACAATATGCTTGGCGGTTTTTGCTGATTTTGTTTACCGGTTTTTTCAGTATTGCTGTCTATAAAGAGAATGATAAGAGCGAGAGACTTGAAATTTGGTATGTATGTCAAATAAACGTTCTATGTATGCCTCAGAAATTTCCCGGGGGGGTATTTTTTAGCCTTAAAATAATAAACCCATATGTGACATTGGCAGAGTTTTTTACTTTCCTTTTTATATGAGATAGGAGAAGAAAAGTGAAAATATAAAGATTTTCGAGGTTCTACTTAGTACCTATCATTATTTGTTTATTTGGTACAAAATCCTGCTGTTTTTGACTCGTTACAATAGTTGAAAAAAATGAGAATACCTTTAAAAAATAGCATATAAATTACATATACTACTATAATAAATATATATTTAACTATTATTCTTTCGGTAAAGGGCTGATTCCTAAATATGATTTTTAGCCGAATTTTAATTTCCCTCAAAATACGTTCTCCCGCTTTGATATTAAATTTTGATACCCCCGTCCACAGGGCCGTGGAGAGAATATTCGGGTCCCGGGGGGAAATATCGAAAGCGGGCCCCTTTAATTTTCTTTTAATTCATAACAATATGTATACTTGTTAAATAGTGTGAAATTAAAAGGAAAAAAAGTATATGAAGATTATCTGATAAGATTGATGATTTAATAATAATATATTTGATTTAAGAAAACGTCAATGCAGATAAAAAAAAAAAAAAAAAAAAAAAAAAAAAAAAAAAAAAAAAAAAAAAAAAAAAAAAAAAAAAAAAA
>CM022879.1:16424206-16537484 GCA_012654025.1 Pachypsylla venusta | reverse complement strand
GGGTTTGCCTCTTTGTCAAATGTATTTATTGGGATGCGTCATGAAACTTTCAACTAACGTCGCATGTATCGTTGGCGGGTTTGCCTCTTTGTCAAATGTATTTATTGGGATGCGTCACGAAACTTTCAACTAACGTCGCATGTATCGTTGGCGGGTTTGCCTCTTTGTCAAATGTATTTAATGGGATGCGTCACGAAACTTTTATCTAACGTCGAGTGTACCGTTGGCGGGTTTGTCTCTTTGTCAAATGTATTTAATGGGATGCGTCACGAAACTTTCATCTAAAGTCGAATGTACCGTTGGCAGGTTTGCCTCTTTGTCAAATGTATTTAATGGGATCCGTCACGAAACTATCAACTAAAGTCGCATGTACCGTTGGCGGGTTTGCTACTTTTGGTATTCTGGAATTCTGAAACTCGAGATTTGGGCCCTTGGGACCTCAAATCTTGTTTTATCATTGAAAACTCGATATCGAAAATTTCAGGCCATTACAATACTTTCTTTTTTATAAATAAGGAAAGTCGTCTGATGTTCACACCAGATTTCTAAAATATTGGTTGATGTTGGACATCCTCTAAACAGTAGTATGTTTATTGAAGATACATCTTTAGAATCAATCTAGGAAAACTCCCATAGCGAATTCAATAATATACAGCGCCACAGTCAACCCACTCCTATTTATTAACCGTAACAACCTGTTGATTGATGCAAATGAACAGTGTGTAACAAAATAATGTATTCTAGAAATCAAAAGAGATGGGGTATGTTGTACGAAAAATTGTGCAAAAAACGATTTCCAACGGAAGAAAATAGCAAAATTCGGCCCAACGTGTTATGGAATGTTGAATCAATTTTTGGATTTTGCATATCTTGAAATGAAAAATATCAAATGTTTTAGGGGAGGAAAATGTTTTTCCTTTGTGACGATGTCAAAGTTTTATTAAGTATCAAAAAGTGCGAAAAACCCACTTTTTTCTTATACACTCTGAATATATTTGAATCATTTTTTCAAAACCCCCCTCCATAATAGCCTCCACCGCCTTTACATCCCTTCTTTTTCTTTAGCTTCTTCTTGATCTTTTTATTGGATCTTGTCATTGTTTCGTCATCCCCATCTTCATAATCATCATCTTCATTGTCCAAATCGCCTCCCCCATCATCATCATTTTCATCGTCCAAATCGCCTCCCCCATCATCATCATCATCTTCATCGTCCAAATCACCTCCACCTTCATCATCATCTTCGTTAAAGCCACCATATCCCCCTTCGCCATAACGTCTGAGGAGCGTTTGAATCTCTGGCGTAATGTCAGACGACTTTTCAATAATTGATGGTGCATTCGGAATTTGGTTTTGAAATGATTCGGTTTCAGCCTGAGATATCTGAAATTATTAAAAATCACTCAATAGTGGCATCATCGTTTGGATGGTAGCCAGATGTATGAGAATGCAGCTCTAAAGAGGTTCTTGTTTATTCCTAGTTCTTAATATTGTCATCATATTAGTATTGGAAGATAATAACTGGCATTGGCCCCCAGAAGAGTTGCTTTCTGCATTTTACATCATCAGTCCAGGTGAACTCGGCCTGTGTGTATGTCACCCTCAAGTAACTTCTCGCAATCTCAAATTTGACCTATCTTCATTATGGAGTTAACACTACTTGTACACTCTTTAGTACTTGCCTTCCCTTTTTAGGTATTTAGTATTCGTGGAAACTGCAAATTTTAGATTCGATTTATTTGAAAAAATAGTAATGTGTTCTCGAAGGAAGGGGGGGGTAGGTANGGGGGGGGGGGGGGGGGGGTATTTTTTGGGAGTCAATTCCAAAGGTTCATTATTGAACTAGTAACAATTTAAAAATCTTACCTCGTAAATTATAAAGACAACAAAAAATAACAATTCTGTTATGTTCATATCGACTGTACCAAAGATTCACTTTTGGTTTTCAAAAGACAATTTCTTCACACAAGCGTTTGAGTTTTATTTCATCAGAAAAGATTCAGAACTCCTTTCCAGATTGTGAACCAAAGGAATAATGAACTGATTTTGATACTAGTGCTGATTTTATATTTGATTCCAGTTAGGTTTAGAAGTATTTGATAGTATTTGTTTTTAATTAGGTACCTAACTGGGTTAATTACTCAACACCTAGTTATTAATTAATATCAATATTTTTGTTTATGATTTTCTATTGGTTTATCGCCAGATGCTTGAAATATGTATGTAGGTACCAAGCGTATACTCGTGAGATGAATTCCTCTTTAGGGCTATGAAAGCCTCAGTACCAAAGGCTGAGCTTTTTGTGCCTAGAAAGAAGCTTGAATGCCTACTTGCCTACTTAGCTAACAAGTTTGATCAATCTTTTGGCTAAGTACGCATTTTTCGTGGACTGACCTCCACGCCTGTGAAGTACCTGCCCTATGCTTGCAGATGTAAGTAGGGAGTTGCAATCAAAAATGACGTGAGAAGCATTTTCCTCATCCTTCCCGCAAAGCCCACACAAAATTTGGTCCTGATGGAAGGAAGACCATTGTATAAGGGTGTTTTCTCTTGTCATTTTTACTTTCTCTTCCTATAGAAGATACAGTATTGTAATCGTGCAGAAAATTTTGACATTTTTTGACCTAAAAAATCGTTTGACTCGAACCCGAAACCCAAAATAAAGATCAGATATGTCATTTCCTATTGCTTTTGGGCCATATTTTCACTATTTTGGGCCATTTTTTTGACTCAACGTCCCTTTAACATTTAAACATAGATAGTTTTATCTCTACGATTTCAATTTAATTTGGTTGTCTGTTTGTATCATAAACACTCTCAAACGCTTGGTTCGATTCTTTTGGATTTTGATATGGACATTGTTTATGTTTTGCTGATTAGTTTTTGGGCCAAACAGGGCTTCATTTTTAGTGAGTGAGATCTACATTTCTCTGAACTGCTATATAGTTTTCTCTATTTGATGTAACTATTTCCTCTTAGTACCTAATATTTGAAATGGTCATGAATAGCTTTGAATCATAAGTATGTACCTCATGGTAGGACTAAATCAATATTCAATTATATTATCTTTAGAATCGTTTGTGTGAACATTGATGACAATGCAGAATTCTTTATTACTTTCCTATCGTTGGACCACCTTTCACTTACAATAGGGATACCTAATGAGATATAATATTTATTTTATAATTTTCGCTGTGAGTGTGGCACTTTTGTTACTAAGCGTACAACGTTTTCAATTAAATTTGAAAGAAATAAGTTTTTCCCTTCGTAATAAAGAAATACGTAGCCAGCGTCTATGTGTCACGTCGAATACAACAGTTCCTGTTAGATTACTGAAGTTAAGCAACGTCCAGCGAGGTTGTACCATGTGGGTGCCCACGTGGGTTCGCACCCTCGTGATGCTGGCTATTTTTCCGGCCCAACCCAGGCTGGGTGAGGTCAATGTGGGTAGCTGGTTTGCAAGTTTCCAGGGTAAAACCCCCGTCTTGAATCACCAATAGATGTTAAAGGACGTTAAGCCAAATTAAAAACAGAAAAAAGAAAAGAAAAAAAAAATTACGTACCTATTTGAGCGTTTTGTAAATTGGCTGAAATTCGAAATGACGAGATTTCAATACAAAACCATATTTTTAGGATCCCAGAACCATCAAATCTCGAGTTTCAGCCATTGGTCCGTGTGTTTGTCTGTCTGTCTGTCAGTCTATGAGCAAGATAACTCAAGAACGTTAAGTGTTAGAAACTTGAAATTTGGTCTTTACGACAATTTAATAAACAAGGACCAAACATGAAACGTTTGGTTGAAACCGATTTTCTTTTGCGGTTTACACGAATCTACATCTTGTCTTAAAAGAGAACGACAGTTGCCGGGGACTTGGAATTTGTTATGTATGTCTATTGTATATTATGCTTAGAGATTATGATCCCGAACCTTCCTGACAATCCCGAAGTTTCGGGACTGGAACGGTCACAATCCCGGGATCCCGGGACTGATCCCGGGATTAGAAAAAAATTGGGAATCTTCCAAATTTCAAGTAGAAGTAGGTATAGTTACTATATTCAGTAGATAAAATAAAAATAAAAAATCAAGTTTTTAACTTGAGGGATGTGTGTGGAGTCCTTTTGTGGATCAACCAAGATTTTTCAGAATAGCATCACATTTTTTACACATTGCATTTTTACCGTCCTTGGACACTAAAAAATGACTCCAAACGGATGAAGGATCTGAATCTTTTTTGTGCGATATGAAACTGTCTATTTTAAAGTCCAACCGAGCACAAAAGTAGTTGCGTTCAAAAAAGATGTTAGAATATATTAGAACATTAAAAATTAAGCCATTGCACACTTTTACAAGTCTTTTGACTATAAAAGAAACTGAAACAAGTGAAATACCGACTGCTTTGTATTTACCAAAAGGCTAGGTACCTATTTTTAGATAATTCGCATGAGTCATACAAACAACACATCGGTCATCCGTTCATTCGGTCTACACAAAGAAGAAAAGGATTTAAAAAGGTCTTGATTTTTTTTATTGCATGGCAGATGGCAGCACATCGACTTTCATGTAACGTTCAAGGTTGATGTATTGGGGCCTCATTTTCAAATTCAATAAAAAAGTATGGTTTTTGTTCGTTTTTATTATATCAATGTCAATCCCGGGATTGGATGGCGAATCCTGGGATCAAAATTTCAGCCATTTTCGGGCGGGATCCCGGGATCGCAATCCCTAATTATGCTACAGGCTACAGGTCAAATTATTTTCCTTAGGCCAAACTGACTTCCTACTTCCATAGTGAATTTATTGACGCTTAAGAACAACTTTAACTTATTAAGGATAAACGCCGTCAAAGGGTGAAAGTGAATTCCCAAAAAGTAAAAAGTTGTAGATAAAGGGCGTAAAGGAGAGTTTTGCAAGATGTTTCAAGTGTGAATTTTTTTTAAATTTTTTATTGTGCTTCAGGGTTATAAACCTCTGACACATTATAACTTAAGAACTAGATTACCCGATGAAATGACAAGGGAGTATAAAAAGGGGTGAATAAAGCTATAATATTTGGGCGCATCTGTTAGATTTCAGTTCTTTTTTGTGAATATTGACTTAGCGGGGAACTATTTACTCCGAAGTGTTTTTTAAGTGGAAGTTTATTATTTATTTTTACAAGGTTTTCGTGTTTAGGCATTGAAAAATACATTTTTGTGAAAGTTAGTAGGTAAATCATAGATTACATATGCATTACCAGAATCTCTTCGTCTTCGGTGAAGATTTTTGAAAAGTATAGGTAATAGGAAATAGATAAATACCAAATATTACTTGGAACATGAGAAGTAGTAAAACATGTGTGTAAAAATTACAAGAGATGAAATTTCAAATTACACGAGTATTCAAATTTAAATAATATTTAAAGTGATGGAAGATGAATGACATGGCAATATTGTATTGCTTAAAGTTTCAAATGAAGAAAGCCTTTTACAAAATAGAGAAGTCACGATTCGTTTTATTCAAATAGGACTATCTCGTCAAGACATAATATTTAGAAAGAACCGTCAACATAAATAAATAAAATGACAACGAGCAATTCAATAAATCAAATACCATGATCCTCATGATTAGTGATTAGTGGCGGGTGGCGGTTCTGTTAGGAGAAATAGACACAAATGATAACGAATAGAGCAGAAACTGTGGAAACTCAAGACATAATATTTAGAAAGAACCGTCAACATAAATAAAATGATGACAACGAGCAATTCAATAAATCAAATACCATGATCCTCATGATCAGTGATTAGTGGCGGGTGGCGGATCTGTTAGGAGAAATAGACACAAATGATAACGAATAGAGCAGAAACTGTGGAAACTCAAGACATAATATTTAGAAAGAACCGTCAACATAAATAAAATGATGACAACGAGCAATTCAATAAATCAAATACCATGATCCTCATGATCAGTGATTAGTGGCGGGTGACGGTTCTGTTAGGAGAAATAGACACACATGATAACGAATAGAGCAGAAACTGTGGAAACTCAAGCAGAAGGTGAAATTAAGACTATGTTATAGCCAGCGTCTGTGGCATATTGAATAGACGAGTTCCCGTTAGATCACTGGAGCTAAGCAACGCCCAGCGAGGTTGTACCATGTGGGCGTCCACGTGGGTTCGCACCCTCGTGATGCTGGCTATTTTTCCGTCCCAACCTGGGTGAAGCCATTGTGGGTAGCTGGTTTGCAAGTTTCCAGCCAATCGAGGGTGACTTCAGAATCCACTGGAGGGGAGAGGGGTTTCCAAACTGAACACCCTCTACTCCCCCTTTTGGATGTGAATTATAAAATCCTATTTTTCAATCCTCTCTATCTGGGAGCGTCCGGTGGCCCCCAAAGGAGGCTTTGTCATTAAACGCTAAAACAAGGGAATAGCTGTGGTACGAATGTAGAGTAAATGAAATAGTATGAGAGTTGTGGTTAAGAGAAGTAATGTTTGGACTGAGTGGATATGAGTAAATGAAATGAGTAGATGATATGATGGGGTTATAAATTATATGGATTTTGGGAAAATGAACAACTGTCCTGATGAATAGCTGGTTTCAGCAGTGCCGGGACAGTTTTTTAGACCAAAGTTGGCAGTGGGGAAGAGAGGGGAGGGTGGGTTTAGTTGGTAGGCTAGATTGAGTCCAACATATCCTCCACACCACTCGACCTGGGTTTTTGTTTGGCTGCGGCTGGATAAATACCTACCGGTCGAGAAGTGGGGTCTATCTTTTGAAGATTCCCATCCTTGTCTCCCCTGTTGTCAGTAAATTCGGTTAGGGATCAATAAAAAAATCGAGGTTAGAGTCCCTGTCTCGAATGGCTATTAGATGTTAAAGAGACGTTATGCCAAATTAAAAATATGTACACCAACGAAATAATTATTATTACCCTTGTCTAGATTACAGTATGCATACTTGTGCAAACTCAACCGGCTGATATACCGATAGCGTAATATGCTCCCCGTCTGATCACAAGTCGCTCTATTAACCCTATTAGCGCTAGTGTTTCACCGTTTCTCATCGTTATAAAAGCTGCGCTTGCTTTTGCTTGTCGTATCGACGCGATATCTGATTAGTTGTCATTAAAGGAACCGAGAAATATTGAAATATTTTTTTTTCCCCATGAAAAATTTTCGATCTATTTTTTCTCGATGCGTCAAACAACTAAATACGCCACTAACCACGCCCTGATTAAGCTATGATTGTATACGAAGTACTTTCTAAATCTTTGCATGGTAAATGAACGAATACATTTTTGCATTCGTTGTCGTACGAAATCGATCATAGTTGGAATCATATATGTTCATAGTAGGAGTCGTACGAATTCGCTTGTAGTTGGAATTGGTTAATAGCCGTGGGGCTGGTTTGCAACAACTCGTCTTGAGTTGTTGATACCAAAAAATCCTTACGAATAATGCATTAGCTTCCCCCTTGCTTTCTGCATGAGCAATGGAAAAAATATTGTTTCTGACCCTGCCCTTAGTTGCCTTTTACGACCGGCCTGGACTTGGGTGCCTTGGAAATATTCTTTTTATGTCCCCCTAATATCCACAGGGGACATGGGGACATAGGAGTGATAATGCAGTAGCTTCTCCTTGCTTACTGCATGGGTAATGGAAAAAAGACCTTTTCGACTCTGCCCTAAGTCGCCTTTTACGACCGACGTGGACTTGGTTCCTTGGAAGTATTCTTTTTAAGTCCACAGGAGACTGAAGTGATAGTTATGTAGCCATAGTACTTATTGTCGAAATCGAACAAATTCGTCCGTAAATGGGGTCAATCCTATCCCTATTGATAACTATACCTAGTAGGAAATATGAGACCGTAGATATTGCATTGTTTACTTTGTAGGGCCAGAACTCTACAAGTAGGATCATCCCGAAAATAATTGATAACCCCATAAAAAGGAGAATTCGTAAGAATATCCTCCCTACAAAAAAAAGAAGCCATATGATGTCCCGGTAAGCGTCCTTTTATATAAAGGGAACGAAAAAATATATGTTCGCGTGTAGCCGAAATCGTACGGTACAAATACGAGTCTTACACATTTGTTTGTAGTCGAAGTCGTACGAATTCGTTCGTAGTAGAGCTCGTACAAAGTCTGTTCCAGTGTGAGCTAACTAAGCCTGTGAATCAAGGGCGTAGCCAGCATTTGGCCTAGGGGGAGGGGGGGGGGGGGGGNAACAAACCATAGCCGCTGGCTGGATGAGATCAAAGGATTAGCCAGTATTACGAGGGCGCGAACCTTGTGTATTCAACAAACCATAGCCGCTGGCTGGATGAGATCAAAGGATTAGCCAGTATTACGAGGGCGCGAACCTTGTGTATTCAACAAACCATAGCCGCTGGCTGGATGAGATCAAAGGATTAGCCAGTATTACGAGGGCGCGAACCTTGTGTATTCAACAAACCATAGCCGCTGGCTGGATGAGATCAAAGGATTAGCCAGTATTACGAGGGCGCGAACCTTGTGTATTCAACAAACCATAGCCGCTGGCTGGATGAGATCAAAGGATTAGCCAGTATTACGAGGGCGCGAACCTTGTGTATTCAACAAACCATAGCCGCTGGCTGGATGAGATCAAAGGATTAGCCAGTATTACGAGGGCGCGAACCTTGTGTATTCAACAAACCATAGCCGCTGGCTGGATGAGATCAAAGGATTAGCCAGTATTACGAGGGCGCGAACCTTGTGTATTCAACAAACCATAGCCGCTGGCTGGATGAGATCAAAGGATTAGCCAGTATTACGAGGGCGCGAACCTTGTGTATTCAACAAACCATAGCCGCTGGCTGGATGAGATCAAAGGATTAGCCAGTATTACGAGGGCGCGAACCTTGTGTATTCAACAAACCATAGCCGCTGGCTGGATGAGATCAAAGGATTAGCCAGTATTACGAGGGCGCGAACCTTGTGTATTCAACAAACCATAGCCGCTGGCTGGATGAGATCAAAGGATTAGCCAGTATTACGAGGGCGCGAACCTTGTGTATTCAACAAACCATAGCCGCTGGCTGGATGAGATCAAAGGATTAGCCAGTATTACGAGGGCGCGAACCTTGTGTATTCAACAAACCATAGCCGCTGGCTGGATGAGATCAAAGGATTAGCCAGTATTACGAGGGCGCGAACCTTGTGTATTCAACAAACCATAGCCGCTGGCTGGATGAGATCAAAGGATTAGCCAGTATTACGAGGGCGCGAACCTTGTGTATTCAACAAACCATAGCCGCTGGCTGGATGAGATCAAAGGATTAGCCAGTATTACGAGGGCGCGAACCTTGTGTATTCAACAAACCATAGCCGCTGGCTGGATGAGATCAAAGGATTAGCCAGTATTACGAGGGCGCGAACCTTGTGTATTCAACAAACCATAGCCGCTGGCTGGATGAGATCAAAGGATTAGCCAGTATTACGAGGGCGCGAACCTTGTGTATTCAACAAACCATAGCCGCTGGCTGGATGAGATCAAAGGATTAGCCAGTATTACGAGGGCGCGAACCTTGTGTATTCAACAAACCATAGCCGCTGGCTGGATGAGATCAAAGGATTAGCCAGTATTACGAGGGCGCGAACCTTGTGTATTCAACAAACCATAGCCGCTGGCTGGATGAGATCAAAGGATTAGCCAGTATTACGAGGGCGCGAACCTTGTGTATTCAACAAACCATAGCCGCTGGCTGGATGAGATCAAAGGATTAGCCAGTATTACGAGGGCGCGAACCTTGTGTATTCAACAAACCATAGCCGCTGGCTGGATGAGATCAAAGGATTAGCCAGTATTACGAGGGCGCGAACCTTGTGTATTCAACAAACCATAGCCGCTGGCTGGATGAGATCAAAGGATTAGCCAGTATTACGAGGGCGCGAACCTTGTGTATTCAACAAACCATAGCCGCTGGCTGGATGAGATCAAAGGATTAGCCAGTATTACGAGGGCGCGAACCTTGTGTATTCAACAAACCATGGCCGCTGGCTGGATGAGGTCAATGCGATTGGATTTCAAATCAGTATAAAATTTCTAAAGAACTCCCGGAATCAGTAATACTATCAACACCCGCACGGTATTGGTAACTTTAATTTAGAAAGCTAAATGTTCAAATAGAAGCCAGACATTGTAACAATATTAAGAAGAAGAAATAGAAATAAAAAACAGACTGAGTGAGGGAACATTTCATGCGTTAAAAAGGGAAGCTTTTTTACAGAGTGTTCACGTTTAACATGTGATATTTGGAAAATGCACTTAAAACAAGTTTTTATTGCCTCAAAAGTCAAATGGAAATGGAACAAAATATTGAATTCTATGTATTTTTATTTCAAAAATCGAATGGTGCAGATCATATAGAGGAAAGAAATTATGAGCTCTAAACTAGATAGAAATGGTAATGGTAGTGCTTCTAAGCTTATCTCAATACTCTTTTAATGTGACACCCTGTATATCTATTTATTTGCATCAGACTTTTGGGTTGTTCAAAATTTTGAAATAATTTGATTTTACTTCCGAAAATTTGGTCAAAACTTGGAACATCACTCGGTTTAATTTATGTATAGGAAAAAGAACAAAGTACTGTAGGTACCTAATAATGAGCTGGATTAGGTACAATAATGTCGATTTTTCAAGGTCAAAACTCGTCCAATTCTCGAGTTTCAGCCTTTGGTATGTTTATGTGTGTTTGTGAATAATATGTCTCATGAACGATGACGATAGTATTTCTCGTGTTCGGTAGGTTCTGTTAAAAAAGCGGTAAGAAGCCGAAAAATGGTAGATTTCATGTATAATATTGATATGAACAAGCACTAAATGTAAAGTTATAGCGCTTAAAGTTCACTTTTTGACAGGATTCGCAAAAATTTTGAAATATTGTCTTAACAACACCAATACTTGATTCGATTTAAATCTTCTTGATTTTTAACTGATATACATACGAAATTTCAAATCGCTAGCACTTACAGTTGTTTAGATATCTTTTTTACAGTCCGGCATACAATTGTTTTATGTTTGGTATAAAAAGAAGTACAATAAAAAACTCGAAATTTGGGCTCTGAGGACTTCAACACATGTATTGGCATTGAGAATATGACATTAAAAATTTCAGCCCATTACAACATTTTCTTTTTTTTTTTTTTAGAATTAAGGAAAGTACAAAGTAAACACTCTGTGGATACGTACTTTATGAAAAACTGTGCGCTTGTTCAAAGGCTTTCGATCAATATGCTCATAACATTATTTGAGTTGTCTTAGTCATTTCTGCCGCATTATTTAGCAAAATGATCTACCTTCCTATGAAGTGAAATTTGAAAGTACCTTGACGGGATATTGTTGGGTGTGCTGACAGTCTGTTAATTATATATATTTAAATCCAGATTTTTTATGTTTTGGTATAATAAAAAGAAGTACAACATTCAAAGTGGTGAGTACTGAAAAGGTTTCTTGGTTTATTATTTTCAATAATAAACATTTGGAGTCGCCCCGAAAAAAGAACAAATCCCCCATGTCCCCACAAAATTTGATATTTTATCTTTCAAGCTACGTAGAATTTAAAAATCGAATTTAGCCAGCGTCTATGGCACGTTGAATACACTAGTTATCGTTAGATCACTGAAGTTAAGCAACTTTCAGCGAGGTTGTACTATGTGGGTCTCCACGTGTGTTTGCACCCTCGTGATGCTGGCTATTTTTCCGACCCAAGTCAGTCTGGGTAAGGTTAATGTGGGTAGCTGGTTTGCAAGTTTCCAGCGAATGGAGGGTAAAACCCCCGTCTCGAATGACCAATAGATGTTAAAGAGACGTTAAACCAAATTACAAAAAAATATCCGTTTGTCCACTGTACGCCAAGTCGTGATGGTCACTTTTGCCACTTAACATTGACCGATTAATTAAATGAATTATTTAGGTCCCATTTGGGGCAGGAACGGAGGATGGCGATCGTGTCTCCAAATTATAATCGTCATGGAAGTCAGTAGTACTTCAAATTTGAGACTTCAAACTAAATATCAAATTTGAGAAATGTGTTTCGGCGTTCAATTACTTCAGGGAGGGGGAAACGGATACAGGGGGGGGGTCGACAGGGCTACCACCCCTATCTCCCCCCTGTAGCCGCTTCTGATTTGGGGTCTTATTGTGCCCCAAAACTTTTCATCACTATAAGTAGAGGGTTTCATACTAAAATTTTAGTAATCGCCCCCTAGTGAAATTTTGAGGGGAAGCCTCAACTTGACTTGAGCCGTTACTAGATAGGTACTCTATCTACCATCTATCAGTAGAGGGGCTTTGTAAATACCTAAATACCAATTCAAAAGAAATGAATAGACACAAGACAATTACAAATACATTCTCCCAAATAAAAATACTTTAATAAAAAAATATATGTGTCAAATAGTTTTTACTCTCTAAAATAAAATGAAAAAGAAAGCGCATTGTACAAAAAACTAGGTGTTTAGTTTCCCACACCATGATTTGGTTCCCATATACCACACACCAAATATACTAGTCATTCATAGATTGGTACAACATGGTTAGTGACACCTAAGCCATTTCAACTATAACTTAGTCACCGACCGACCGACCGAAAAAACATTATTCGGATACGTTTTTTTTTAAAAAAAAAAATCATTATGACTCCTATTCAGAATATTTTTTTTGTTACTTTGTGAAATAATTTTAACGAAAAGGATTCTTTTAGTCCTAACTTATAATTTTATCTTTTCTTACTCAAAGGTCTATTAAAATAAATAAAAAAAAAACCTGCCTACAGTTTTTTTTTTAAAAAAATGTGTTAAAGAGTGAAAAATATATATAAAGGTAGGTAACTAGGTATAGGTATTTCTCGACCCATTAAAGTCAACGAAAGACAATTTTAATTCAAATGAAGTTAATAAAGAATAAAATATCAATTTACAATTGTATTTTCCCGGTTTGCCTCCAGAGAGGATAGAGGAAGTAATTTTAAGAGTAGGTAGTAGGTATTATACCTATTTCTTTTGAAAATATTTATTCTTCCTCGGTTTCTTAACGCATCCGGAAATCGTATTTTAAATCAATACGGAGGCATTCAAACTATTTAGTATTTAGTCAATGGGAAAACATTGCAGGAAATATCTGGCCCCAAATGGAGGTCGCATTAAACAATGACAGTGACAGTGGATTGATAATTTATTCATTACTTAAATATAAAATATCTACTTTATAAAATTCACATTTATTTCAATTAAAATTGCCTTTATTAAAAAAATATTGATAAAGCAATTTATCAAAAACTAGCTGTTTCGGACGTGCTTCGCTACGATCCTTATATTGCTATATTTCTGTTTTTCAAGGACAATGGAATTTGGGGAGTACCTATGGGTTTGCGTGAACCCCGTATATTGCAACCTTTAAAAACCCAAGATTTAAACGTTTGGCCAGGAGTCTTAGCTTAGATCCACGGCCATTCTGACTTTTTAGTATATTCTAAATTTTATTTCACCGTTTCCGGTTTCGAACTCGTAACTCTGGAATGGCTGGCCATACCCTTTGCAGAAAATCTCCTAAAATAAGGACTAAACGGCCACCTAAAACTTTCTCGCTTTGATTTGATATGTTGTCGCGAAAAATTTAATATATCGGACTGTGACTTTCCGATTTTGGTAAACAAAAAAATTTGGCCATAAGTAAAAAATAGGCTTGACATGTTTTAGTTCCAATAATTTGGCTGGGGTCGTAGACCATGATTGTCATTCCCATTAATTTGTCGCTATCTGCTACCGATTGGGCTGTGGTATTGTAACACACAACTTTTACCACTTATATACCTATTTAGATGTAACATACTTGTAGGTTTTTGGCAAAATGTCTATATGTGGCATGATTTCCGTTATTTTGTATCCAGATAGGCAGAAGTTATTGCAAAAATTGATGTACCCTTGGAATTTCATTAATATCGATTAAACCGTAAAAGATTCCCATTTCTTTTTTCGTAGTTTACAAAAAAAAAAATAATAATCTTTATTAGCTAAAAACGAAGCATGAATTCAAAAGTTCTGGTCATCAAATTAACTTTATCTTAACAGAAACATTGTTATGAACATTGTGACTATGTGTAAAAAAAAAAAAAAAAAAAAAAAAAAAAAAAAAAAAAAAAAAANAAAAAAAAAAAAAATGGAAATAACTCAAAATCAAAGCTATTATTAAAAAGTTGATGGGAATAATTTTGGTGGGTACCCATTGGTATCTAGAATTCCTTTAACGTATCACCCCAGATTTGCCCCCCCTCACATTTGAAGAACAAACAAAAAAAAATGTTTGGGATTTTAGAAGTAGAGCTAATTTAAGTGCTCGCAGATAATTCAGTTGATTTCATTTACCGTCATGTCCCTTCCCTACTAACACCTATATTGACACCTGATTCTCCCTACCATGTAAAGTAAAATATCAAACAGCAGATGGGATTTTTTCCCCCGAGATCGGTTCCAAAGACACTCCAGAGACGTGAAAAGTAGTCTTGTAACTCGTTTAGCCACCTATACAAATTATAAGTACACCATCACTATTAATATTAATATTAATATACCACTATTAATATTCGCTATTAATTAACACCACTATAATATTAATACAATTATAACTAGTAGGAAGTGTATTGTGAAATGGGCCTCGGATGGTGTTTATCAAATATTTAATTTTGCAGGGGACGGGTCATGAGCCTCCGGTTTTTTAATTCCAGTCATTCTGTCATGGAGAAAATGTACACTTACTATCAATGGACACAGGAGCTTTCAGGTAATTCAAATCTTTTACGTTAAGTACTCTGTTCTATTCAAATTCAATTCATTTTTACATTTTTTGTCCTTGTTGATAAGAAATTACAAACCACATTCATACAGCTCATAGCTTATTTGAAAGGGTTCCCAAAGCTTTTGGTGTACATACGGTACGATATTTTCTTTTCGTTCCTACAATGCATTACGACTTTTAAATTGCGGAACCGCCATTCTTGAACGAAAAAAAAAATTGTCATACACCAAAATATTATTCTTTGATAAACCCTTTCAAGTAACTTTCCCCCCTAAAAGTGGGACCATTTACCCGCCTCAAATAGTTTATCCCCTTATCTTCAGCTATTAAACGTTATCGGACATCGAACCTAATCAATGCTTTACGGTTACTAGTTCAAGTTAAAAGATTTGTATTACAAAAAAAAGTACCCCCTAAAAAAGTCGGCTTATAAGTTTCCCCTCAAAAGTGTTTTTAAACCAACCCCCCAGAATTTCAGCCCACTATCTTTGGCTGTTCACGAGACTTTCCATCACTTTCTTCAATTTTTGAATTCTGCGTAGATAGTAGTTTCCTTGGATTGTATATGTCATCAATATTAGCATCATTGTTTTCTATGGATGCCAGGTGAAAATATGAGACTGCTGCATCTAATCTTGGAGGCTAATAATTGACATAGGTCTGAGGTCCCTAGAACCATGAAATGTAGATTACAAGGTCCGTTATTGAAAATAATAAACCAATAGGTATCTTAATATCACTTTGAGTACTTTGACGTCTCGTGGTAGATTGCGCAATGCGCCTCACACTCGATTTGCACCAAGGAGGTTCCAGGTTCGATTCCTGGACGGCTCTAAAAAATTACCTAATAAAGGTTTTCTCAAATTTTCTACTTGGTCTGGTTGTGAATGGAGGGTAACTCAGCCTCCTGAGGACAATTGAGTAGCTATGGTAATAGCGAAAGGTGGTAGCATTATAAGGAAATTGTTAAAGTGTAGCTTATGCTTAGTGTTATTGGAGTGATTGGTGAGAATACTTTATAATGCTATGAAGCCCACTAAAATTGTGACATAATAACACAAAGATATATACAACCAAACCAATCTAATAGCACTTTAACCTTTAACAACAGTAAAAATAAAATAATAACCATAAACAGCCTCAAGTAGCTCCGTTAGGAGAGTCGAAAAAGATGACATTTAAACAATGCTATATAGTATAGAATCTTTTTTTTCTTTCTTTTTTCAGATAAAAGAACCCGAGGATGGCTAATGGTTGACTCTCCAATACCGACACTTGCCTATACCATTTTGTACCTTAGTATTGTTAGTATAGGTCCTAAAATGATGCGTCAAAGAAAACCTTTTAAACTGACGACTGTGTTGATTCCCTACAACATTTTAATGTGCGTCCTTAATCTATACATCGCCATTGAGGTTAGTAAAAAAGAGTAGAAAACTATTGACTGATCATTCTTTTTTGAGAAGAAATACCCTTAATCTATACATCGCCATTGAGGTTAGTAAAAAAAAAGTAGAAAACTATTGACTGATCATTCTCTTTTGAGAAGAACTACCCTTAAGCTATACATCGACATTGAGGTTAATAAAAATAGTAGAAAACTATTGACTGATCATTATTTTTTGAGAAGAAATACCCTTAAGCTATACATCGCCATTGAGGTTAGTAAAAAAAAGTCTGATCATTCTTTTTTGGGAAAAAATACACATTTTTGCTCTTCAAATAATATTTGATTTGAAGATATAACTATTATTAGTTGGGGATATGAATAACAATCAAATAATTATGTAGATAGGTGAATTTTGCAAATTCTCAAGCTGTATGTTTTCTCGAGCTGTGAGAGTATACAATTTTGATTTAATTTATATTTATGTTTAGTCATTAAGCCAACCTTTGTATCAAAATTTTCAATTTTAAATACAAATAATATAAAAATAAATAATATTTGATTAAATATAAAATCTAAGAGCATTTTAGGCATTAAATTTAAAAAAAGTAGGTACCTACCTAAAAGATATTTTTTTTATTTTAGTTTATTAGTTTTAATATTGAACCTTTGGAATCATCACAAAATACCCCCCTCAAATTTTCCGTTTCATGGTACCTACGTAGACTCCAGAAATCGAATAAAAAATTCCTTTTGACCACGTACCCCGTGATGGTCACTTTTGCTACTTGACGTTGGCCGATTTTGATGAAATTTGGTAATTTGTCCCATTTGGGCTCTAATCTCGCTCATCTTGTTAGTCACATATACAATAGGGTTCCATACTAAATTTTTGGTATGGAACCCTAAGTGGCACGGTATGCGGTGTAAAGAGTACGGGGGTTTCTACGTTGAAAGAAAAATATCTAATTTTGAGGAGAGATAATTTTTTAGACACATTGGCAGATTTTTTTGCTCAATTATACTGGGTGGATCATTCTAGTGAATAAGATGAATTTTCTCGAAAACGTCTCATTTTACAAAAAAATAAAACGATTGAAACAAAATATTCGGGAGAAATAGTCCCAAAGGTTGCGCTTAAATTTATTTCAAAGTCAACATTGTTTTTTTTTTTTTTTTTTTTTTTTTTTTTTTTTTTTTTTTTTTTTTTTTNTTTTTTTTTAAATAGAATCTATATTTTTTTATTGAATTTTGTATCTTTTTTTGATACCTACAATTTTTTTTCCCTTGACTAACAGTTTCCGAGTTAATTTTGTCTTTAATGCGCTCTTAGGAAGAGATAGCTATCTAACAAGTGTGAAGGATTATCGACACACCCATTTTGTAATTAATCTTTGGGCATAAATGAATTATTTTAGTGAAACATCAAGGGTTCACGTTCAAATATTTCTAAATAGGCGTGCCGCTATTGCTACAAATGTTCGATATATCTTACTAAGAGCTCGTTAAGGACAAAATGATCTCTAAAACGAGTTCAAGGCCATCATAATATTTTTCAAAAAATCAATGAATATTTTCCCAGGTTTTGGTGAAATGAACCGTTTTCGAGAAAATCGATCATATTAATTAAAATGACTCACTCTGAATATTTGTATTTAATTCTCAGCTTCTGATAGCGTCCACCAGACTAAAGTATAGTTATGTTTGTCAACCTGTCACTTACATCAACACACAAGAGGAGCTAAGGGTAAGTTAGAATTCGTCTGATCACTGAAGTTAAACAATCTCGGACGTGTGTGTACCCGAATGGAAGCCTGTTCTGGGACACCACTTGTTGGGTTATTGGTTTTTGTAGGTGCGAAAATACAAAAAATAAACAGACTATGTCATTATGACCGAAAACTGTAGAACTTTTTTTCAAAAAGGACGAGTTTTCATAAAATGAAATGAAAAAATAGCCAGCGTCTATGGCACGTTGAATACAACAGTTCCCGTTCTATCACTGAAGTTAAGCAACGTGCAGCGTGGTTGTTCCATGTGGGTGTCCACGTGGGTTCGCACCCTTGTGATGCTGGCTATTTTGCCGGCCCAACTCAGGCTGGGTGTAGTCAATATGGGTAGCTTGTTTGCATGTTTCCAGCGAATGGAGGGTAAAACCCCCGTCTTGAATGACCAACAGATGTTAAAGAGACGTTAAACCAAATTTAAAAAAATGAAAATATAAACTGACAGAAATTAAATATTACAAATCTCCCAAGTGGTATACATTTTCATAATTTGTTATTTTTCCTCTTTTTGATAATAAAAAGCCATGTTATAGATAAATAATAGAAAATACCCAAAAGGTTTTGATGGACTTTAGCCCAAACTGCCCAAGGTCCTGGTGCGCATAACCGCCCAGCATAGCTAAGCCGTGGATTTAAATCTAAACCATCACTTCAGCCCAATATTCTAACTTGTAGATATTTTCATCTATTTCAGATAGCAAACGCGGTTTGGTGGTACTATTTTTCTAAACTTTTAGAATTCTGTGATACTTTTTTCTTCATTTTACGTAAGAAGAACGCTCAATTAACATTTCTTCACGTTTATCATCACAGCACAATGTTCTCTCTTTGGTGGATTGGAATCAAATGGGTTCCATCAGGGTCTACATTTCTTCCCGCAATGGTTAACAGTTTTATCCATGTGCTCATGTATTCTTATTATGCTTTGGCAGCACTTGGACCACATATAGCAAAATATTTGTGGTGGAAAAAATATATAACAATTGTACAATTGGTAAGGATTGTAGGTTAGGTTTATTTTTCTACACCCCTTTGATGACTCCATGACAGAGTTGTGCATCACACTTAGAGATTACAATCCGAGATCCCGCCCGAAAATGGCTGAAATTTGGATCCCGGGATTCGCCATCCAATCCCAAGATTTTCGGGATTGTGATATAATAAAAACAAACAGAAAACATATTTTTTTTATTGAATTTGAAAATGAGGCCCCAATACTCCCAATACATCAACCTTGAACGTTGCATGAAACTCGATGTGCTGCCATGCAATAAAAAAATGCAAGACCTTTTCTTAAGTCGACCGAATTCACCGAATGAACTAATGACCGATATGTTGTTTGTATGACCCCTTTCGGTATTTCACTTGTTTCAGTTCAAACAAATTAATTTTTAATGTTCTAATATATTCTAACATCTTTTTTGACCGTAATAACTTGTGTTCGATTTGACTTTAAAATGGACGGTTTTATATTGCACAAAAAAGATTCAAATCCTTCATCCGTTTGGAGTCATTTTCTAGTATTTAAAGATTGTAAAAATGCAAAGTGTAAAATGTGATGCTATTTTGAAAACTCTTGTGTGTTCACAAAAGCACTCCGCACACATCTCTCAAGTTAAAAACTTCATTTTATTTTTATTTTATCTACTTATTATAGTAACTACCTACTTTTACTTGATTTTTGGAAGGTTCCGATTTTTTTTCTAATCCCGGGAACAGTGATTGTGATTGTTCTAGTCCCGAAACTTCGGGATCATAATCTCTAATCAATCACACTCCATGAGACCCAAAATTTGTCGTTCATTTGTTACAAAGAGTGTCTGTTTTAAATTTGATCAAAATTGCTCCAATTGGTCGTTTGAGTTCTACTAGAGGGTCACCCCAAAATGCCCTATTTTGGGACATAAATGGGTCATAGAATTAGAATTATAGTTTCAAGGAATATTCGTACATATTTCATAATGGGATCTGGATCCGGGGAGGAATAAATTGGCTCCCTTCTAATTTTTTTAACTAAATTTAAACCAATTAGACAGTTTAGGAAACGTTTTTACGGTCATGCCTCTGTTGCGTGTACAACCGTCCAACATGGTTCCATGACGGTCAATAAAAAAGCGAATTAAAAAAATCAAAAGGGAGCCAATTTACTCCTCCCCGGATGTAATGTAATATATATTTATTTATTTGAAACATAATACAATTAACAAGTAAATTTTCGCTAAGCTAAAATAAATTTAAAATTTAAGCTTCTAAGGAAGGATAGAGACCCTTTTATCACCAAACAAATAATATAGGCTGTAGATGCACGAACACTATTTTATATGATTTATTTTTTTATTTACTTGTATAAGCTAAAATACTAGAACTTGTAATTCTGTGAACCGTACCCGTTAAAATGAATTCTATTTGGTAAAAAAGGGTAAAAAATATTGTAACCGTGTAGATGGAAATAGACCAGCCTGCAACCTGTAGATATAGGTACATAGGTATAGTACACTTTCCTTCATTCGGCTCCCATCGGAAACGATAGCACCACCAATATTAATGGATTGATTATTTCACTTTATTTTTCAGATTCAATTTACCACTGCCCTAATTTTAGGTATCAATGGAATCAAATCCGGCTGTGATTTCCCACTTTGGATGCAATACTTACTTGTATTTTATATGATAACTTTTATTTTCTTGTTTGGGAACTTCTATGCTAAAGCATACATTCATAAGGTAAATTAAGAGTACTTGTAATTCTGTGAACTGTAGACTTAACTCAGTTAAAATGGTCATCATGATGTAATACCTACCTGTATTTTATATGATAACTTTTATTTTCTTGTTTGGTAAATTCTATGCTAAAGCATATATTCATAAGGTAAATTACTAGTACTTGTAAGTGTACTATACTAAAAAATATTATAACCGCGTAGATGGAAATAGACCAGCATACATTCATAAGGTAAATTACGAGTACTTCTAATTCTGTGAACTGTAGACTTAACTCAGTTAAAATGGTCATCATGATGTAATACCTACCTGTATTTTATATGATAACTTTTATTTTCTTGTTTGGTAAATTCTATGCTAAAGCATACATTCATAAGGTAAATTACTAGTACTTGTAAGTGTACTATACTAAAAAATATTGTAACCGCGTAGATGGAAATAGACCAGCATACATTCATAAGGTAAATTACGAGTACTTGTAATTCTGTGAACTGTAGACTTAACTCAGTTAAAATGGTCATCATGATGTAATACCTACCTACTTGTATTTTATATGATCACTTTTATTGAACTGTTTGAAAAATTTATACGCTAAATCATACGTTTATATGAACAGTGGTAGATAGACAAACAGTGGCGGATTTACCGTATAAGCAACATAGGCCATGGCCTAGGGCGGCAGAATTAAGGGGCGGCAAAATGTGGAGCAACTTAATTATGGAAAAAAAAAATTTTTTTGGATTTAGCTGCAATGAAAATAGTGTCAATGTTTATACATTTATCTCACTTTGTACTCAATTGAAATTCAGAAAGATACTGCACAGTTTGCATTATCCATACCTTGATGGACCCGTGATGTCAACATCTGCATCTCCCCAATGTTGCAGGTTGCAAAGCTTCCATCCTTCTCTATCCTGGGCTTTTCTTTTCCACAATGGTCCAAGTGATTTCAAAATTGAGTCTTTCCATTTTTTATTTGGTCTTCCACGTTTTCTTATCCTGTCTCTAGGGTACCAATCCGTAGTTCTCACAGTCCATCTATTGTCTCTGAGTCTTGCAACATGCCCCGCCCACCTTTTTTTGTTTTCATAGATTGTGTCAACAACGTCTTTTACTTTTGTTCTTGCTCATATATCTGTGTTTCTTATGTTTTCTGCTTTACTTACACCACAGATGCGGCGTTCTATGGTTCTCTGTGTAATTCTCAAGCTTTCCTCCTTTCTTTGTGGTGTTCCATGGTTCTCCGCCATATTTGCATTATATATAGCAAACTCCAACTTCCGTAAAGCTTTCAAATATACGCGCGTGAGCATCTTGATGTTGCGCCTTCATGTGCAGTAATTGAAGTGTGATACTCGTGCGGCTAGACATAATTGTCTCAAAATAATCGACAAAATTACTGAGTAAGCACTAACGAATGAAATTTATTGTCAAAATAGATGCGGCAAGTTCTAAATTGATTAGGGGCGGCGAACGTTCAAATCCGCCACTGTAGATAAAATTATTCAATGCCAGAAATTTGTAGAATTCAGCAGTTAACACTATTGATCATAAACTCCAATTCCCTATTAACTTTTGAATGGTAAAACTTAGAAATTTGAATTTTGGTTACGGCCATAACATAAGGTCTACTTTTGGTTTATTATTTTCAGTAGTGAACCTTTGCAATCGTTACGAAAAAATATCTTGAAACGTAAAATATCAAATTGGGAGGGGGCAATATAATTGTACCTAACTCGGTTATAAAAACACCCCTTTCAGAGATACCTAGGGCTAAAGAAATTCAACGAAAAACTTTGAAATCTATTTTTTTCTAGGAGAAAAGATCGAAATTGTGTAATAGCAATGGAGACACCAATTTTTGTGTCAACTTTCAAAATGGCAAGAAATCGCAGTAAATCAAAAATGTTCGTCATGGGATGATTATGAAAATTGACGTCATGTGAATAATAGTTGTGTCAACTTTCAAAATGGTGAGAAATCTCAGGAAATGATAATGGGCGTCATGAGACTATTGTGAAAATTGACGTCATGTGAATAATAGATGTGTCAACTTTCAAAATGGTGAGAAATCTCAGGAAATGATAATGGGCGTCATGAGACTATTGTGAAAATTGACGTCATGTGAATAATAGTTGTGTCAACATTCAAAATGGTGAGAAATCTCAGGAAATCAAAATGGGCGTCATGGGACTGTTGTGAAAATTGACGTCAAGTGAACAATGGTTGTGTCAAAATAGCGGGAAATCTCAGTAAATCAAAATGGGCGTCATGGGACTATTGTGAAAATTGACTTCATTTGAAAAGTAGTTGTTTTAACTTTCAAAATGGTGAGAAATCTCAGTAAATCAAAATGGGCGTCGTGGGACTATTGCGAAAATTGACGACATTTGAAAAATAGTTGTTTTAACTTTCAAAATGGTGAGAAATCTCAGTAAATCAAAAAATCAAAATGGGCGTCGTGGGACTATAGCGAAAATTGACGTCATTTGAAAAATAGTTGTTTTAACTTTCAAAAACAGCGAGAAATCTCAGTAATTCAAAATGGGCGTCGTGGGACTATTGTGAAAATTGACGTCATTTAAAAAATAGTTGTTTTAACTTTCAAAATGGTGAGAAATCTCAGTAAATCGAATTGGGCGTCATGGGACTATTGTGAAAATTGACGTCATGTGAACAATAGTTGTTTTAACTTTCCAACTGGTGAGAAATCTCAGTACTTCAAATTGGGCGTCAAGGGACTATTTTAATTCTCACAGAATGTGAATTGACCTTGAAATTTTTCAAAAATGCTAACAGAATTTCCCTTCTCAGTTTGCTTATTCACGAATTCTTTACTAAATTAAAAAATTTAACTTCGTCATTAAACTTTAATCAAAAGTTATGGCGTCATATGTCAAAACTGAACCCTTTTTTTACATACCCGACAATAAAATTATTCTAAACTTTCTCAAGTTTTATTAATTTTGTATTAGTAGTTAATTTGATTTCCGTTTACTAAGTCAGGCCTTTTGAATAATTTTAACTAAAAAAAATGTGGTGTGAACATCGCACGACTTTCGTGGAAATAAAATTACCTATGTATTACACTTCAACCTAAGTTGTATTCTTCAATTTCTTGTATGAAATTGATATGAATAGGCACCAGATTTCAAGTTCTAGCTCTTTCCATTCTGGTTTTAGGCGGAACCGCCAAAAAGCGGTCTTCAACCGCTAATTAGAGGCCAACAATATATTACACTTCAACCTTAGTTGTATTTTTCAATTTCTTGTATGAAATTGATATAAATAGGATACCAAATTTCAGTCAACAATATATTATTACACTTCAGCCTTAGTTGTATTTTTCAATTTCTTGTATGAAATTGATATAAATTGGTACCAAATTTCAAGACTTTCCTTATCTATAAAAGCGGGTTTCAACCGCTAATTAGCGGCCAACAATATATTACACTTCAATCTAAGTTGTATTCTTCAATTTCTCGTATGAAATTGATATGAATAGGCACCAAATTTAAAGTTCTTGCTATTACCGTTAAGTATAAGCAAAAAGCGGCATCAAACCGGCAAAGGTATATTCGATTTCCACCAAAAGCTTATTTTGCCGTTCAGTAAAACTGACATACATACCAAATTTCAAGTTCCTAGCACTTGCCGTTCTTGAGATCTCTTGTTCACAGACAGACACACGGACCAATGCCTGAAACTCGAGATTTGGGATCTGGGGACCCCAAAACGTGTTTTGCATTGAAAAGTCGACATCGAAAAGTTCAGCCCATTACAATACTTTCCTTTTTACAGGATAAGGAAAGTAAAAAAAAAACAGTTAAAAGGCTTTTTAACTACCGTTACTTATGACTAGTATTTTCTTACTGAATGAAAAACGCCTTTACGGTGTGCTTTCTATTACGATATGCTCCACATGTGAATTCTCAGTATCGGTATTCTAACTCGCAAAGGTCATGTTTTTGTCATATAATGTTTTTTTTTATGTAGTATCTTCGGGATGAAGTGTTCCGAACTCCAGCGATGTATTTTAAATTCCGTAATTCATTCGACTGAAAAAGGTCGTAAATATTAAACATTATTTTTTATTTTTGACTAATGAGAATAAAAATGTTTACGTTTTTATGTTCCATTGTCTTTAAATGGACGGAATGTATTACGAGTTTTTCTCATTTTAAAATGGTGGACTTATTATTACAATGATTCTATTTCTGTAATTTATTTATATTAATTAAATTGATTTTTTTTTCTATTTTATTTTGCTTCATTTAAAAGAAAATATCTGGTGTGAACACGACCCGAATTTCCTTTCTATAAAAAAGAAAACAGTATTGTAAATTGTAATGGACTGAAATTTGCGATGTCGAGTTTTCAATGCCAAAAAACGTTTTGCATGAGGTTCCCAAATCTCGAGTTTCAGGATTCTAAAAGAAAACCTGTTTGCCATGGACAAACAAAATCCTGGAGATTTCATCAACCCCTCATGTTTTGACCGGTCCAACTTGGCGATTTTAAGAGTAGGTATGACTGTATATAAAAAAAGAAACAAACATTCCTTCAAAATCCCGCAGACTTAATTATTGTGCTGTGGAGGCTGTACTCGTGTACTCACACTTGGTTGGCACACGTTCTTATTTCAACCGTCCAACCTCTACTCGTACATGATTTTAAAGATTCCCCATCTTCAATAGTCTGAAAGCAAAAGCCAGTAGACAGGTAAATAGTTTTACCCATCTTCTTACGATACCTCCGATTTTTTTGTGGGACATTGGGAGGGGAGTTTCCCATTAATCCTCCATAATTCGTTTCGGTATTCGCAGGTGAGATTTTCTTGAAGTACTGTTTTAGTGTGCTTTTGATAAATCCATCTGTTTTACATTCGGTTATGTTGGGTTGTGTCATGAAAATATAGATGAAATGCTGTTATGAACACTTAAAACCAACTTTTTGGCAGTAGTATTGGGTTAGGTTAGGTTACGAAAAAATTAAATTTATGTTGAAGGCTGCGCAATGTTAGGCTAGGTGCAGCTCAGCATAAACATAGCAGGCTTCAAAACGCAATTTCTTTTTCGTAACCTAATCTGAGCACACGACAGTGTGCCAGGTCAAGTTCCGGAAAAAGTTTTAGAAATAGACACTAGATATTTTGATAGTACATCGCGTGACCCTACACAGCACGCGGTGAATAATATTCAGATTACTCAGTCAACTACCATCCTTCGATTCGACTACACTGATGATGAATTGAATGATTCGAAACTAGTTTTTTCATAAATAGTACCTAAATAGTGTTTTTTGGTAAGTGTTTTGTTTTAATTTATTTGAAAGTTAATATTTTTAACACTTATAATTAACATGTTATTCAAAGATTTAAACTTAACACACGTACCTTTTAAAATGTACCAAAGAACATTTTTAAACAGACTTGTAGGTATGTTTTAGGTTCATTATTACGCTTTTTTTTTTTTGGCTTAACGTCTTTCTAACATCTATTGGTGAATCGAGACGGGGGGTTTACATCCATTGGCTGGAAACTTGCAAACCAGCTGCCGACATTGACCTCACCTAGGTTGGGCCGGAAAAATAGCCACCATCACGAGGGCGCGAACCCACATAGACACCCACATGGAACAACCTTGCTGGTCGTTGTTTAATTTCAGTGATCGAGCGGGAACTGGTGTATTCAAAGTACCATAAACGCTGACAATTACGCCTTTTTATATAACTACTAGCTGTTTCACCCGTGCTTCGCTACGGCCTATAGCTTGGCGCCTTAGAGGCATGACCGTTCCAGTGCTAATTGCTATCTCTCTCGCTCCAATGTATTTCTTATGGCTTATGGGGATTGTTTACTTTTCGCGATTTCTTTAATTTTTTTCAAAATCTTTCTTAGTACACACTTACATGGTGCAACGAAGGTCCCTACCAAATTTCAAGTCTGTAGCATTAATAGTTTCGGCTCTACGTTTATCCGTCACTCAGGACATTGCCTTTTATATACAAGGTGTCCCAAAAGTCCGAGACCGCCTGAATATCTTTCGAACACTTTTATGTGTTCAAATTAAACCACCTGATGGTTTGACCAGAAAGTAGGCGAAGTGTCTAAAACTAGGCGAATTATGTCTAAAAAACAGATTCCTCAACATTTGTGTCCTATGCAATCATTCAATATCCCATTACAAAAAAATCGCCTAGTTTTAGACACTCTTGGAAGTCATATCTTGGAAATTTCAAATGGCCGCCATTTTGAAACCAAACACGCTAGACGTGTAAATTTTTTTGCAAAGTACTTCTAATTCTATTGTCTTTCTGAAAATGTATCACAAGATGGGGGTTCGTATTTAAAAAACAAAAGTTGGGCCCGCCCCTGAAAACTTGGTCAGACCATCGCTTGTTTTAATTTGGGGTATAATACCATCAAAATTTCAAAACTCCACATAAAGCTGTTCAAAAGATATTCAGGCGGTCTCGGACTTTAGGGACACCCTGTATAAAGATTAAATGCGTAATTATTTATCGTTCCCTTAATGGTGAAAATCGGACTAAAATTGGCCATCTAACATAAAAATAATATTAAATTTATTTCAAGATGTTTACAGAGGTTTTTGTAAAGAGGTTTTTATGGTTACCCCATTTACCCTTCTGAATGGCAAAAATTTGGCAACATTGTAAAAACATTTTTTTTAAAAAAAAAAAACTTGTTATCAGTAATCCTTTATCCTTATCAGTTACATTTACATATAAATCCTTTTCTTTACTATAGAGATAAACTTCTATAAATCTACGCTCGTCGCTACTAAATTTCTAATCAAATGGCTTTGAACAGTTTGAACTCTTCAGGACATTCCAGTTTTCATCTCTTCTAAATTGTAAAAGTTCGTTGACTCTCAATTTTATCAACACTCTGAACAATATACGGAAGAGAAAGTTGTATTCCAAGATGTAGTTTTAGTTGTTATTTCTGTTGCATTTCTATGTCAGTGTAGGTAGGTATGTTTTTTTGTTGCATTTTATTTTACCTATTTTAGAGTGCAATCAAATATTTATAAATTCTGTCATTGAATAAATTGAAAGCGTTGGTAAGTATTATTTTCTCTCATTTGTTGTTTAAATTTTGGATATTATTAGGTACTAAGTTTAAATTTTATCGTTCAAGTCTAATTCACTTGAGAATATAGCGACATGTATTACCGACTATCTACCTATATCTAGAAAACGGTAAGAGATAAGGAAAAAATGTAAACACTAGGATTGTAGTAATTTGATAGCCCTTCTATAAAATTAACCGTTCTTAAAAAAATTGCAATAAACCAATATACAAAGGTGAAGGAGGTATAATATAAAATTTTTAGCAAAATTTAGAATTATAGGTATTTGAATTTAAAGTACGATTTATTTAAGTACTTAAACAACATAGGTAGAGTTTTAATTGAAAAAAAAAAAAATAATAATAAAAAAAAAAATTG
The DNA here is from genome assembly GCA_012654025.1 of Pachypsylla venusta. Lineage (NCBI taxonomy): Eukaryota > Metazoa > Arthropoda > Insecta > Hemiptera > Aphalaridae > Pachypsylla > Pachypsylla venusta. The sequence goes on along the minus strand of CM022879.1, from coordinate 16,509,321 downwards.
AAGTGTGCTCACTCAATTTGGACGGCTATGAGGGGACAGAGGGGAATAATTTATAAACATCATGAGTCATAAATGTGTGTATGTTAAGCCAAATAGTCATCACCCTGCCTGGGTTGAGGCGGAAAAATAGCCAGAATCGGAAGGGCGCGAACCTACGTGGTCACCCACTTAGTAAAACCTCACTATATGTTGCCTTCAGTGATCTAACGGGAACTGGTGTATTCTAATAATTATGCAATATTCTTTACATGAAAATACATCATTGAAAGACTGTCAATTTGGTCATAGGTGGCCCAAAATGATTAGCCATGGTAGCCTTGAACGCCGACGAAAGAGTATATTATATGAATATCTCTAATGGTGGACCGAAAAAGCGGAACTTAATTGTGGGTTTGCACACTCAAATAGACTCTATAGGCATCGAATAAGAAATATTATTGAGGATATATGTAGTCATTTTGAAATATAAGAATTTCTAATTAATTTCGTATCGACTACAAGTAAATTGATGAGCCACGGCGAAAGCGCTCGTGACTCATCAATTTACTTGTAGTCGATAAAAAATTATTGAGAAATTCTTCTATAGACATCACTCAAATAATGAGTCCCCTGAGATCCATGAGGCTACCTGTGATCTAATAGGGCTCAAAATTGACTAGAGAATTGAATCGTCCTGACTGTTTTGTAAGTATTTATTAATCATTTATTTTACTGACTCCGGTGGTATAGGATAAGAATTTCAGGCTTGATCAACTGAAAACATGTAGTCGCTCCAGTACTCCCTCATGCCATTATAGTGAGACTCGTATAAGTAACTATCGGTCTGCATAAAGATTCATTATGTTGTATTGTATTGCTCATAATATTTTTTCAATTAAATTTTGTTTTGTAGAGTTTTCTTCAGTTGAAATAGAGCACTGAAAATGGGAGGCTTGTTTAGTAAATTTTCAAGAAAAAGAAAACACACTCCTGATAACAGTGATACGGAATCTCCAAAACCAAAAAGGTATTATAAACTGTTTTTTTTAATTTGATGTTAAAAATTGCAACTTTCGGAGGACGGCGGATAAAGGGTTTCATTTTCATGGTTTATGACTGAAATTAATAAACTGATCCTGCCATATCAACCCAACCAGGATTCCTAAAACAAGTATTGCTATTTTCAAACAAAGGTTGAGATTTAAAAAAAGAAAGTTCAAATTTTTATGTCATAACGTCAGGGTTTTTTATTGTTGTTTATCGTCTCTTTAACATCTTTGGTCATTCGAGACAGGGGTCTTACCCTCAATTCACTAAAAACTTACAAACCAGCTACCCAGATGGTCCGCACACAGCCTGGGTTGGGGGAATAGCCAGCATCACAAGGGTGCGGACCTATGTAGTCACTCTTACAGGAACTGGTGTATTCAACATGACGATAGCTATTATGTTTTTAATTAAACCACCAATTAGATCAGTTGAGAAGGGAGCGTTGGCGGTTCGAGCCCACAGAATTGACGGTACTTCATTGAATTTGTGACAAAGTTTCTAATGTTAACACAAAACAAATTCGTTGATATATTCACTAACTTCCCCTTATAGGTATGTGTTTATCAATTCATCAATGGTCGGACTACGTTGTTAGGTTTTTCTTTACTCTAGAAAATGGACATCAGACGTGGTTCATAATGGAATAGCGGATCGCTCGAGGGCACTACGTGTTGTTAGCTGTTTGTGGGTGCACTTGGTTTATAGTTTTACTGATGTTGACTCTATCTCTTATAATATCAGAAACCTACCAAGTAAATGCTATTTTTCTATTGCAGAACCCTTTTGTATAATAATGAGAGTAAAGATTAGATTCGTGGACCATTTAGACCCCTAAATATTAAATTTCTTCAAAATCGGTTAATAATACACATATACAAGTGCATTTCGGATGTATACCGGGGTCTAAGTGGCGAAAAGCTCACCTGGGGAGGAATAATTGTTTTTTTATTCGATTTTTGCATTCTACGTACCATAAACGTATAACATCAAATTTTGAGGGTGGGGGTTCTCTATTCGTGGTCAATTCCAAAAACTCATGAATGAAAATAATTAAAATCAAAATTCTATATAATAAATTAATAATAATCATATATGCATTAACTTACTTATTTAAATAATTATTTTTGGCTACCGCAAATCGACGGGAATTCAATAATAAATAGTATTTATTAATCCCTAGAAATATACTTCAACCGCATGCTTTGTGGTGAAAATTTCAGTGTAAAGAATAAAAGTGTGTCTAAGTTTACCGAACTGATTTCAGGATTAAACTAAGTTCTGAGACCAGTGTCCATGCTGCGTCTATTGCTTATGAAAGTCTGTTTCTTCAAGGGCGGGACTCCGATATCAATGTGGTAATACTGAATAAGACGTGGAAACTTCATAAGAGCTTTCTCATTCAGGTAAATGTTGACTGGGTATTCTAATTATAAATACCTACAGTAGTTTTGTGAACAGATAAATGGCCACCTTTTGGCCCGAAAACTATTCAGCAAATTCCATGAACGTTATGTTTAATCATAAATCGGACAAGGCATTGAAGAGTTATCGTGGAACAAACAGTAAGAACGTAAGAAATACCGTGTTGGTAAAACTATACATGTATCAGTTCGTTGGATTAACAATTCTAAGAGATATTGGTAACTGTTTTTTTTTTTATTATTCTCCTTATCCTTCGTAAAGGTGGAAAGCAAAGTATTTTATCCTTTGAAAAGGAAAGTAACAAAAAAATGTTTTGGGATCCGCAGAGCCAAAATCTCAAGGCAGCTACAACAACCACAATAATTGTGATAGCCATCAAAACTTTGGTACTTTAAGTAATTTTATTAAACGCAAAGGCCAGTTGATATTCTGGTTAGAAGGTGTTTTTATCGAATCTTTATTTTTGAAGTTAGAAACCTGTTTTTTAGTCGCTCACAAGGACACTGATTTTACCTTACGTCCATGCAATCATGCCTCGCCGACAAGAAGGTGATCAAGACGTAGCTGAAAAATCACATTTTCCGGACCTAATTGTACTTTAGGTAATCAGGTAACATTTTAATACGAACTGCAGGTTTTGTTTATTCGATAAAAACACCTTCTAACGGTTATTATCACTGACTTATAAGAAACGTAGCGCGACAATGATTAAACGTGGTACTTGAAAAATAGTTTCCCTTAATTTTGTAGATACCTATACCTATTAAGGAAGGAAATAAACGAAAGTTCAGCCGGCATCGAGTTATGCCCAAGAAGACAATTTTTAGCACATATATACAATTATAACTAATTCTACAGCCACGGGAGAACGCTATGAAATAATGGCCATCAGCCAGTTACAATAATGTTTTTTTTTTATTTTGAATTGCAGAGTCCCTATTTCTTGAAGTATTTGAAGAATAATCCCGACATAACCCAATTTGGGGTTTCAATATCGGACAATAACATTACTCATTCGAGTGAGTAAGCATATCACAGTTCAGTAGCAATGCAATGTCAATGGTTTCAATCAATCCTTGAGTTTTGAGCTTGATTTGCATGTGTTGTGATTTTTTTATTTATTACTTTAAAAAAATACCCCCACATTACAAAAAATAACAATGTGCCTACATTTTATCTTCTATTCGTTACTTGTTTCTTTCTCCTCCACCATTCTATATTTTCATTTTCTCACTGTGCTCTTCATTCGTTCCTCTGTCCACTCAGCTCCTCCTCTTTTCTTCCCCAACATTCTCCAAACTTTTTCACTTTGTCCCTCATCAGATCTCATCTTCAATATCTTTTCTGATGTCTATCTCCACAATGTCCGACTTGACTTCTTTGAACCATACAATTTGAGCTGTGCGGTTATAAAACACCTTAAATATTTTGTTTGTGTGTAAAAGTATACTCTCCTCTTCTTCATCGTATTGTAGGAGGGTGCTATGGACAATGAAGTAATAATTATGTAACTTATGAAAGGTGCCTAAAATATAATGAAACCTCGTACTTAATACATGCACGATCCAATAAGTATGTGTAAAGCAATAAATGTGCCATCATCGTTTCTGATGCTAGCCAGAGGTATGAGATTGGAGCTCTAAATAAGTTGTTGATTGCTGCTAAAGTTATTACTGTCATCATAAATTTAATCTGAGAACCTAATAATTGAGAGAACCCTCAGAACCATGATAATCACTGCACTATAATTACAACATTAAAATATGAACAGAGCAATACCATGTCCCTGGTCCAGGGTTGGATTCAATACCAGCTCTAATTAGCAGGATACGGAGCAGACCGGCTGGAAAAGGCTACTCCATTGACCAAAAAATGGTGATGTGATGAATGAAGTTGACGTAACGATGTAGGCGATCCTTGATCGGTATCTTTGGAAGTCCTTGGTTGCCGAGTAGACCCGGTGCAGAGAACCGATCGCCGTGGGGTCCTTTGTGAAGCAGACACCCATGACGTACACCACCTGTTTATTTGTCCAGCCAAACCAACTAGTCTGGACCCTACACCCCTCTGGACAAATCCCCGCGAAGCAGCAGTTTTTCTTGACCTGGAAACGGTGTGGTGTATGACGTAGGCGCAAACGTTAGCAACAGCAACATTAAAATATGAAAGAAAAATATATGTAAAATATGTACGAGGAAAAATATGGTTCATTGTGGGGCATTATTATGAAAGAAAAATACATGTAAAATATGTGTGACGGGGGCAAAAATATGAAAGAAAAATGTTGGACCCTTCTTCCAAAATACCCGGGAGGCCCCTGGAGCCCCAGCCCGCCCCTGCCATTAAAACAAATACAATATTATAGCAAACTTGATTTCTGTGTTATTTTTAACCATCAGTTCAGGGGACTCGGCCCGTGAATATGTCACCCTCAAGTAACAATCTCAAGTATGACCTTTTTTCTCTATTAAAGTTAGTAGCCAGAATTGGATTGAAAGAAATTACGACATCAGATCGCATAGTTTCACGTCTGCAGTTTAAACGATTTGTAGGCAAAAGCGGTGTAAATAGATAAATATTAATTCGGTGACCAACTGGTGAATATATTTGACTCACTGAAGAATCGTTCTTTCTTCTCCTGATTAAATCTAAAATTTTGCATAAAATCATTTTTTATTTTGCAAGATACTGACACTAATTAATGACAGCAACATTGATTATTATACCCCTTTTAAAAAGAATTTTCTTGGTGTAAGTCATGGTTAGTGCCATTTGTACTTTGGCAGTTTTCTTTATCATGATGTTTTTTTGTCTCGTTTTTCAGGTTTAGAACTTTGCTTTGGCTTTCTCTATGGCAAGTCTTTAGATTTCATCACGGATGCAAACATCGACAGTGTGGTGGCCACGGCTATCTTCCTTCAGTTGACAGTGATAGTGGATAAAGCAGTAGAACATTTAATTAACAATGCTGATGTAAATGTGAGTTGGGTTGCGCAACTCCAGGGTCCTTCAGATGTTAGGTATTTCTCCAAAACTAATGGGTTGAGGAAGGAGAGGATATGATCATAGGGTTGGAGGCTTCAGTACACACCATGGCTATGCGCTTCACAGAGCAAGAGAATTTCACATTCACTTCTTCATTGTTCAAACACTTGGGTCTAACTAAATGTTTCCTTATTTACTTTACTTATCACCGTTTATAGTGTTTATTCTAAAACACCACCTTACTTCAGACTTTCTACCAGAAAATAGCCGTTTCATAAACGGCCCATTTTTAACCACCAGAAAAAAAATGTGGGTTGACTTTTGTCATCCTGCAACACAGATGAAAATGAATTTGTACACTTTTGATGATTTAGGTAGATGAGAAACCTTCTTTGGAACACAATTAGTGTCACGATATTTATTCTATTTAGATTTTCATTATTTTTAAAAATATTTGTACTATTCCATTTAAATTTCTTGATAAATTGACACTTTTTGTCAATAAAAGTAACTTTTCGGGTCGAACCTGGATCTCACCATAACTATGCGATTGGTCTATTTCTATTCGATTTAGAACACTTCGTACACCTAATTTTGTTTATTAATTGGCCATGACCCTTTTCCTATCCTCAGAGCTATTCAAAAGTTAAGGGGAGGGGGTGACCGATCATTTTGGGACTCGCTGTATTTTAAATAATACATGACTATTCCTTCGATGAGTTCCTTAAAATGAAAAGAATTGAAGTAATTATTTGTTACCCTAATTGTTTGCTTTCAGAATGCTGTTAAATATTTTTATCTAGCTGACAAGTATGACCTGACGGATGTTTGTAACTATGTTTACCATCGCTTACTGCTCAGTTTAATTCCAGTTTTTAAAAGCATGTCTAACAAATCAGCAAAATTGTATTCTTTTCTTTGTGAGTTTAAGTGAGTATTAAATTATAACTTGGTTTAATGAACCTTTAGAATTGATCACTGTACGTCAACTATTAATTAATCCTCTCAAATAATTTGATATTTTACGTGTCACGGTACATAAAACCCAAGAATCGAATAAAAAAAACATTTTATCGTTTTGATTGGCCCAAGTATTAAAATTTTGTTTAATTTGGGATTTAAATGGTTCTAGATCAGTTACATATTTATAAATTACAAGAAATGAAAATGAAAAACACTTGTCGTTATGTACTACAATTGAATTATACATTTATTATTCGATACGTGCATTTCCAATTTTAATTCCAGATGGAGTAAAATCCGAAATACGCGTACCGAATAATGTATTAAAATAGTAGAACATAAAATCAATAGTTTTTTTTCATCATTTCCATTTCTTATATTTGATAGTGTCCTAAAGGTTTCCTTTCTTTGATTTATAAAGTGTCAATTTAATTAATAAGTGGCATCATCTTGTCCGATGGTTGCCAGATGTATGAGAAAACATAAGTCGTAGTCTACTGCTAATATTTTTAATTGTCATCATACATCTGTTCTTGGAGTCCGATAATAATTGCCATAGGCCCCCAGAAACATGACAATCATTGAATATAATGACGTCGGTAACACAAGAAAATGAGTTACAAACAATGTTTTTACAGAGTTGTTTTCTGTGTTATTTTACACCATCAGCTCAGGTCAGGATCGGATCCAGGGTAAAATTTTAGGGCGTAAACTAAGGAAATAAAATGCATTTAGTGGTAATAATGTGTCAAAAAATGTCATAATATTTCAACAGCAAGGTGAATTCTACAAGCGAAAAGAGATTTTCAACTAAGCTCGGTCGTGATATATGTTGTAATTTGTAATACAGCGAAAAAAATATTGAAAATTAGATATTCATACGATTTGCTTATTGCAAGAACTTTGGAAGGTGGGGGGGAGGGAGGAGAGCTCCCACCAGTTCCCCCCGGTGGATCCGCCCCTGACTCATGTGTACTCGGCCTGTGAGGATGTCACACTCAAGTAACTTCTTATGGTATCATGATCATGTGTGACTTATAAGTTTACCGTGCTAAAAAAAGTTTATGCGTAATACGAAAATATTATAATACTAGAGTCAAGAGCAATAAAAGTAAAATAATGAACTCATGGCATAGTTTTTCTTGGTTTGGTAATGGTATGGGCATACCTACTACATTTGAATTTGGTACGATTTACGGGCACTTGTTTCACTTAAGATATCACGAGGTGACTGAAGATATGAATAAAAATAGAGAGCGCAGTAAATCCCTTCTTCTCTTGACAGTAACATTTTCTTCTTTTCTAATAGAATTGATCTTTTGGAAAGACTGTTGAAAGATCCTGAAATTCTGATCGAGAGGGATGAGTTCGACTTGTATCAACTTATGAAAAAATGGGTGACCGCTGTATCTATTCAGAACCATCCTGAAAGTGTACCAGAAAGTCAGGTCTTTGCCACGGAAGACGGTAAGGATGATTTAAATTAATATATCAGGAATTTGCATTTATTTGCCAAAGTACTTAGTTGGTTCGATTTTCGACTTTCCTTATCCTACAAGAAGAAAGTATTATAATGGACTGATGTTTCCTATGCCGAGTTTTCAATGCCAAAACACGCTTTGAGGTCCCCAGAGACGAAATTTATATTATGTACTTTTAATCTAAGGACGAACCAGTACTGCCCTATTCATAACTTTGCGCTCAACGACTGTTTTGGTCCAAGTCCGTTCTACGGTTGGCCACTTTTTACTCGGTTTTTCACGAAATTAACGGTAAGAATTAAAAACTAAAATCTGGTATTTATGTATCTCAAGTATATACAAATACATAGAATACCTCAAAAACTACAGTTCTTTAGACATATTGCTCACAAACAGACAGACGTAGAGGATCAACGGCTGAAATTCGAGTTTTGGCTTTGAGGACCTCGAGACGTGTTTTGTCATTGAAAACTCGACATTGAAAATTTCAGCCCAGTAAATATTTTTATTTATCAGTAGGTATTTTTTCCCTTCTTTTTATAGACGAGGAAAGTTGTGTGATGTTTTTGAGAATATTCTCCCTCTCTTATATATTATATCAGGTTTACTAGTTTCTACGATTTTTTTATCGCACTTAAAAATCGCTTATAATAGAACTCGCGATAATGGAGTGACGATTCAGCTTAAGATTTGGCACTCTTATTTGATCCTTAGAATATGTGTGTTTAATTAAGGAAAACGTTTTTTTTGTAATTTAATAGCTATTTGAAGTATCCTCAGCATAAAGAGAGATAGAAAATGGTCGGAGGCATAGTCAATAATTGGTTGTCAAAGATTGCCAATTCATTACTTTTGAAACTTTGCTTTTATTTTTTGCAGGTTTACCTTTTTTGGAGTCCAATAGAGGCATAAAGTTTGTCAGTTTATTTGAAATTCTCAATTTGCCCGTCTTGTTCACCAAATCTCGCTATTATGATATTTTACTTAACGACAAAATAATTCCCACGTCTTGGTTGGATAGAGCTTTAGATCAATCTTGGAAAACTCACATTACATTTTTTGATTCCACACAGAAAGAGATTACTTATCCTTCGTAAGTTTTTGCAATTTGATAGCGAAATGAGGTGCAACGATTGACTTTCTTCAAATAATAATTTTTTTCCGCTATTTTTGACTGAAGCAGGTTTTTTAATTTCAATGATGAATGGATTTGACGAGGATTTTCTTGGTTCTATTCAGAGTTATTTAGTCCTGGAAGCTTAGCGTTACTGAAAGTCATGTTCAAGATGTTCCGTGCTAAATTAACAGAAATATAATAGTAAATATTTCTGTAAAATGTTGATCTCAGTCAGAAGGGTCATCTATTGGCTCATTAATACTAGGGTTGAAATACCGTTTTTTTTTGTTTTTTTTTTTTTAAACTACTAAACTTACTTTTATCAACAATTATTAAATAGAATTTTTACTACTAGGAGTACTAAGTACTAATGTATAACTTCCCCAGCCGTCTCGCTGCAATCAACAAGAACAAATTCCATCTCCAAAAGTTAACAAGCCAACAGCTGAGCTTATTCTCTACCCGATCGGAATTTTCTCATTGATCTATCCCAATATACTGTTCAGGTTGTTTTTTAATACGAATTTTGAAATCTTCACGTATAATTGACCGAACGAATTGAGGGCTAATTTCGACACGACAAAATTGATTTTGTTTGTCTTTTTATATCATAAAAAATAAGGCATCCATTTTTTATGAAATTTGGTATGGACATTCATTATATTCATATAATTAACTGGGCCATCCAAAACCACTTAAATGGTGGCCATTTAAGTGAGTGAGGTCTACAGTTCACAGAATTACGAGTAAATAAAATAATATTTTTCAAATTTTGTTAGTTTCACCATATGGTTCCTTTCTTTAATTATCACAATTATATTTAAAATTTCTTTAAACGAATAACTTTTTTGAAGAAAAAAAACCTCTTAGTTCAAAACAGCCAACATTGATTAAGACCCAAATACTAATCAGCTAATTCTATGAACGTAAGAATGTCTATACCAAAGAACATGCGATTTCAAAGTGACATTATTGGTTCAGTGAATTGTAGTAGATCTCTCTTAATTTTGACGACTATGAGGGAAATATACAATTAAAGGGCCGTTAAAATCCTGTCATTTAGTCCCAGGTTTCCAATCTGCTAGTTCTGCGATCATAATTAAATGTCCATACCAAGTTTCATCAAAATCGGACTAGACGTTCGGGAGGTATCATGGTACAGAAAGTCTAAAAAAGTAAACCTCACTTAAATCGGACAATTATGGTTTTATTTAGTTGCACTCGAATGTACTCAGTTCCTTGAGAGTCCAACGTACACCTAAACGACTTGTTTTTTCCTTTTGATTTCAGAGCGGTTACTACAGAAGAATTGGGAGAGATTATAAAAAATGAAAATACATTTCTAGAACAACCAAATCGAATTTTCAAACGGTTTTCAATTCTGCTGAACAAAACTTCTAAAACATTCTTTTTTAATGGATTTGTATTTTACTTACAAATACTTCCTAACAATACACTGTATTTGAAAATAAATCTCAAACCTGATATACCGCATATCTTGATACCGACCTATTTGTTTTTAAAGTAAGTAATAATACGATGTAAAATCGAAACATAGTGTGGAAAACGGTCTAGATTAGTCAAAATTACTGTCTGGTGCAACAAATTGTGCGGCCCTCGTCATCCCCAAAAAATTACACTTCTTGTATAAGAAATGACGAATTAAAAAAAAAATACGGCTCAAATTCTATTCTAGACTATCTTGGAAGCCCATGCATCTCTGAAAGCTATTTTCAAAATAAAAATTACGAAACCGACCATAGTATAAGACTACTGACTAAAACCTGACAGATTCGGTAATAGTTACGTGTTCGTATTGCCATAAGTCCTAACCACACATCCAAAGGAATAGATACTGTGTGGAAAAGGTTAGCTGTAATGAGCCTCCTCTGAATTATGAACAGAGAGTTGCCTACAGCACTATTTTGAATAATATCTACGAAGGTTTGGAAAACTATTTCTGAGATGCACCAGGTAGTACAAATACGACGTTTCTTATCACTCTAATCTATTATTGTCGCATATAAGATCTTAAAGACTTACTGCTGTTTAAGATTACTTCACGTATGAGTCCGATTTGCACTGAATTGTTTTTCTTTATAATTTTTTTAGATTGGCAACATTTTACACTTCTTCATTGTGGAAATCTAATGAGAAAAAAAACAAAAAAGCTAACAAGAGTTCAACAGATGACACATCGAGAGGTCCTTCAACATCAAATGCAAGAGACGTCCAGGAGGTTGACAACGAAGAAAATTATAATATCGACATAGACGGCAATGGTGATAATGATAACATCGACATTGATGGTATTATGAACAACGCCGATGACAATGCTTACATTGCCAACAGCGATGTGGATGAACTTGGGCCAATCTCATTGAATATGAGAATTAATAGCCAGTGGTACAAACAGTGGGTCGATCAGATTTTTTCAAACAGTTCTCTCTATAATATTTCACAATTTTTACTTTTTAGAGTTATGCCATTTGTGATTACTGGTTGTTGTATGGGACTTCCTAATGGATATTATGAAAAAATAATCGGTAATTTTGAAGATGAGGGTGACCCGCTAGATCTATTAACTGTAGTAATTCATACCAAGTTTATACCTTACTTTGAATTGAAACAATATTTGAAGTGATATTATAGGCATAGGTGACATAAGGGATGGCTGGAGTTCTGTCCTTGCGCTGGTTGCAGTTTATGACGATGATGATGTTGTAGCCGTGTTCCCCTCAGAATCATCTGGTAACTAGTAGCAGTAACAGTAGTTATGTGGATATACTGTCACCGTCCTCACAAGGGTCGGTTCTACGTACCGGGATGATCTGGAACACGTACCATTTTAGTTACAGCCAAGGGCCATACATTTTTAGGCAACCTCATATAAACCTGTTTCTACCATTTTTTAAAAACATGAATGAGTATCTCATTCTCGAATCTTTTTAGTTCGGCCATTCCATTTACACTAATGTTTCTAAGGCGTTTGACCGCGTTTACACTAGCTTTCTTCTTGTCAAGTTAAAATCCTATGAAATAGGAGGCTCGTTTCTCCGTTGGCTTTCGTGCTATCTTTCTAACAGAACACAACGTGTGTAATTGCTTATCTTGGCCTATTGATGTTGTTTCAGGTGTGGGCCGGGGCAGCCATATCGGACTCTTCACTTTATTTCTTAACGACCTGCCTCTTTTCATTCGTAATTAATTCTCTTATTATAATGTTTGCTGGTAACGTGAAACTGTTTAAATTATCAGAAGTAGCCAGGATTGTATCCATGTTCATGATGATCTCAAAAAGTTTTATGAATGGTTGTTACACTATGGCATGTATCTCTCCCTGCATAAATGTGCTGTGATGAATTTTTCTAGAGCAATATCTTCTGTTGACTTTAATTATTTCATTGCTTCTACCCCACTTGTTCAAGTTCATCTTTGATCAAAAGCTTTCATTTTCATCTCACATTGCAAATCTCTTTATGAGATGTCATCGGTTACTAGGGTATGTCTTCAGATCTTCTTTATAAATCTCTAGCTCATTACTTGAGTATTGTTTGGTCCCCCTTCTATGAGGTTAACTCTCACGTGTTGGATAGAGTTCAAAACAGATTTTCATCTTATTTTCGTTATCGTTTTCCCTATGCTACATCCAACTTTGTTCCGTTGAGAGAATATCAAAACTCAAAAATGTCAAACCGTGTTTGAGTTATGGCTAATATTGGTGTTAAATTAACTAGGTTAATGCCAGATATCATTATTTCTCAACTCAAAGCGAGAAAGTTAAATATGGTTGAAATAATAGTACCCCTGCTAGTTTCTTTTAATCAGGGATGTCTTTGATATTTCCATTTTTCGTTATGTCCCATTCTCTCACTCGAGAACGGCTCGATTTGATCGAAATTCATAGTCGGTCAAATACTTAAATATTCGAATCGCAAATTGTTTTCGATTGCGAGCCAAATGAGTTGACCGACTAGAAATTAATGAGCTCAGCCTTATTCTAAGCCAATCAACTAATCAAATTTTTGAACGAAAATTTCGTGAAATGTGAGTTTTGCACATATTTCTTTATGAATCCAAAAGCTTTTTTAACTTATATTTCTTAAAAACATATTGCATACATTTTTTTGAGTTTGTTGGGTTTAATTTATATTAAAAAATATAAAAAAATTAGAAAGAGTTTAAATTAAACATAATTTATTTCATCATTTGTTTCCTAAATGAGAGTTGATCATGAGCAACGCAATTCAGATTAAACCTTTAACAGAGAGTGAAGACCGTGTGACATTTATACAAACTTTGTGTCTACTTTTGTTATTTGAGTTTTTTATTTTAGTATCAATGATATTTTGTTTTTTGTATTTTGATGACGTCATGTATGTGCTCCTCCTGGTGCCTTTCTCATTTCAATTCTTGCTTTGTCTATCCTCTCTGTTTCTCATAGTTTTGTTTTGCACAATGCCATATCATCATCGAACAAAGTTTCTTTATAATGTTATTCTACTTCAAATATTGGTAAGTGATCATTTATTCATTCATTCAAACAGCTCCAGATAAGTTGTAGTAATTGTCATCATACTCGTACATCTGTTCTTGGAGGCTTATAATTGACATGGGCCCCCATGACAATCACTGTAAAATATTACAGAGTTGCTTTCTGTTCATCTCGAGTCTTTTCCTCATGGAAAGCTAGCAAATCATAAATGGATCGGAAGAAATTACGCCGTCACAATCTGACTGGTCTAATTACGAAGATCCGAAACTTAAGTTTTCAGCCCTTCTGGTTGCTTTACAGGGTAATTGTCTTAACAAAATGTCACTTGGTTCAATTTTCAATTTTGTAATTTGAATGTATACATTGTACATTTACATAGTGATGTAACTATATTATCATGTAGATAATAACATTATTGTAAAATAAAAATATTTAATATTTTATTTTATATTATGTGTGTGATCGCTTATTATAACTCGAGAACAGCAAAGCTATCAAAATCTTTTCTCTTCTTAAATTTACTTAAAGCATCGTAAGATGTTGAAAAATATAAGATTGACAAAATCTATTCAGACTTTAATTAATTAGATTAAAATTATAAATTAAAAGTAACAATTTAATTTGTTGAGCTTTCAACAGTTCTCGCACTGTCATCATCAGACTAAAACTATGATAGTGTGATAGTGTTTACTTCGTTCTATCATAGCTCTGGCCTGATGATGACAGTGAGCGTACTGTTTTTAGCTTCTAAATTTATTTTAATCTAATTAATTAAATTCTGAATTGATATTGTCAATTTCATCTTTTTTTTTTTCGTTTTGAAGTCGGTATTAAATTTTAAGTAATTCACAATATTTTTTTTTTCTAAGCGCAAGTAAGGTAACCGCGAACCTCCTTTACGAAGCTTATTTAATAAAGAAATAATTTTATTGTTCTCACGAGGTTGAATGCGCCAAATCCAAACAAAAAATTGGAATAATCGAAGATTTTGTAAACCTTGAAAATTCCGACATCGCCGGGGATTGAACCCGGGACTCTTGGGTGCAATTCCAGTGTGATGACTACTAGACCACAGAAATGTATAGCATAGAGACGGTAGTCCAGCTGCTAGGAAGGTACCCACTCCCCCCACCCATTGAACAAGGAGCTCATACAGCAGACGTATTAAAATATTCATTTTCCCTAAAATAGGTGCTCACTTTGGGCGTCTTTATGGCCACTATGTGTCTCTGGTTTAATCTTATGTTACTATTTATTTCCATGGTGGAAATTCTCTTATTAATTCTGCTCTTTACTCTGATGATGCATATTTCCCCGGTAAGTGTTCCGGACAGAATAACTAGGTACTTTTCGGAACTTCGCTTGGCGCCTTAGAGGCATGACCGTTCCTAAGTTGATAGCATTCTATGATTTCGCATACAAAAATCGGAATGGAAAGTTTTTAATTCTAATAATTTTTCAAGGTGTCTCATCCTATGATTCAGGGACACCAGGTACATTGTATTGTTAGTATTGTCTAAATTTTATTTTGCCTGGTGGCGGATTCGAATTGGTACCTCTAGAATGACTTGTCATAATTTTTCAAACTATGTCTTAAATTAAGGATGAGGGGATCACCTAAAACTTTCTCGCTTTTAGTTGATATGTTGTCGCGACCACATTTAAGATATCGGACTGTGACATGCTGAATTTGGTCAAGAAGCGGGAAATCGGCAGTAATTCGAAAAGGGTTCGACATTTTTGAATTCTTTGTACACCTGAACCTTCCTTATATCACTCTGTTTATTGGTGAAATTCGTTCCGTAGTTTTTGAGGTTATCGCGAACAGACAGACATACGCGGCGGATGACTTTGTTTTATAATTTATAGTGATTTAAATAAAAATTAAAACTCAATGTGTCGATAAATGTGTGTAACCCTTTTCAGGTTGATATCACGGACTATCGCATCAAATTATTAACTATTATGGCACTGACTGGGGTGATCTTATTGTGTTCCTTGATTATTATCTTCATCCATCCAATTAAGTTTCGATTGTTCAATATCATAGCAGCGGCTGTGTGCGTCATTGTATATGCAACGGTAAGACGTGGACAGAGGGGAAATCCTACAGATACATACACGACAAATGGCGTAAACCCTTATTTGAGCTCTAAAGACCTATAAACGGTATTTTTATATTGAAATGTCGACATCGAAAATTTTAGCCCATTGAATAATTTCTTGCATTATGTTCACAACAGATTTTTAAAAAAATTAATAGTTGCTACAAACTTTTCCTTAAATGTCGTGTTTAATTTAAAGAAATATTTACTGACCAATTATAAATCTTTCTTCTCTAACCTATTTCAGAGTTTACTTTTCAGTGTTCAAAGGATAATCACAGGTCGGCGTGGTCTTATTGCCAGTAAAAATGTCCCCATTGCTGTTATGTATGTTCTAGTGGACATAGTGGTCATGGTTATTGCAATGATCTTAGGAGGTAATAACAAACCTCATGAGAATGGAAAGCAAAGTCAAACAAATGTACGAAACCCTTCCTGATAAATGAGGCCAAATATAATAAATTACTCTTAATCATACTCTTAATCATATTTTTGGCTTAACATCTCTATGTATGTATGTAAAGATATTCCGTCAAATGTTTATGGTTTTAGAGCCGGTTTTTGGCACATAAGATAGTGAACGTAATATTTTCTTTATAAATTCGATTTTCTTAGGCTAATGTAAACGGAGTAAGGTAAACAGAAGTCTACGCCACTATGGGCACTGAGATTTTATGTTGGATTCCTGATCTGAGAAGATTTTTGTCACTTTAATGACAGAAAAATGTAATATCTATATATATAAAATATACCTATATATTTTTTTTCGAGTTGGGCCAACTAGGGACCACGGTAAAACAACAAATATATAATCATTTACTATCTTCTGCTATTAAGTTCCCTTCTCCGCTGCCAGTATATCTTCATCCTTTCCCTATGCAGCTCCTTCCTCTCCTCAGTCCACAATGCTCCTGTGGACTTTTTGACCCTTTCCTGAAAATCGTTGAATTGTTGAAGTTTTTCGCTACAAATATTTCTGTTATCAAACTCTTGTTTCTGCATTCCACAGGAGCATTGTGGAATGCAGAAACAAGAGTTCTATTAGATCTGCTTTAACCTCCGAAAGCCAGGTGATTTGTGTTTTCGGGTTTTTATCGGAAAAGTTGAAAATTCTCTTGGTAAGCATATCATCATTCATTTTTTTCAGGTGTGCTTAGAATGTTGCTCTTCTTTTCCCCATTGTGTCCCTAATTTTATACCACGTACAATAATATTGTCTTCTGTTAGATCTCTCTGTAGATGTTCCGCCTTTTTCGTGTAGCCTTTCGTTATCACTCTCCCCTATACTATGTACAATAATATTGTCTTCTGTTTTCTCTCTGTAGATGTTCCACCTTTTTCGTGTAGCCTTTCGTTATCACTCTCCCCTATACCATGTACAATAATATTGTCTTCTGTTTTCTCTCTGTAGATGTTCCACCTTTTTCGTGTAGCCTTTCGTTATCACTCTCCCCTATACCATGTACAATAATATTGTCTTCTGTTTTCTCTCTGTAGATGTTCCACCTTTTTCGTGTAGCCTTTCGTTATCACTCTCCCCTATACCATGTACAATAATATTGTCTTCTGTTTTCTCTCTGTAGATGTTCCACCTTTTTCGTGTAGCCTTTCGTTATCACTCTCCCCTATACCATGTACAATAATATTGTCTTCTGTTTTCNCATCATAGCATTACAAGGTATCGTAACATACATACAGACAGACAGAGTTACTTTCGCATTTATAATATTAGTATGGATATCACGGACTACCCTATATCCGATTCCTAATCTCAAGAGTAATCACTTTCCAGTATATCGCAAATTATACTAAAATTGATTTTAGTTAACTCACCGTTTTACTTTAGTACCTTGGTTTCCTTGAGAGTTCCGATAGCACCTTTAAAGAGTGTTGCTAATATTATTCCTGATATAATCCCCCCCCCCCAAAAAAAAAACTTCGTGTGCATAAAGACGCCAAGAAAATGTCTCTACCAAAAAGCCAAAAATTCAAGTGGCTCATATCTTTCCTAAAAATATGATCACAAAGGAAGTGATATCATATGAGTGCCAAGTTTATGTCACCCCAAAACAATTCGCCTACAAAAGAGGTGATATGAGTGTCAAGTTCAGGTCAAAATATTTTCCCCGAAGGTGATTCGAAAGCTACAAACAAAAACTACAATCAACTTTTTCCCCCCGGGCACCTGGCGCCCATTTTATCTGAATATTATTGTGTGTAATTCTACTAACTATTCGCTGTAAGACTGCGCTTTCTTCTATGGTTACCATGTAGTTACAAATTAAATAGTTTGGTAACTTCTCCGATGTCTTGATTTAAAAAACAAAGCAAGCAGATAACCGTTAAAAAAAGTCGGCTGGCTTCTCACCATATGCCTCAATTTTAAAACTATGGTCACTCTTTTACTTCTTAATTAATACTCTAATCTAATTTATTTTTCAAACACTTTCAATTTATTTGATAGGTATATCACTCGGAAAAAACGATTTGAGTAAGAAGAAAAAACACGCGTAGTTCCTTTGTTTACATTATATATATTTTATTAAAAAATAAAAATTAATTATAAAATAAGAAACTTGATGGAGTGGTATAAATAAAGTACAAATAAAATAAGGACTCACTTTCCTTTACAATGGAAAAAAAAATCAGGGGCGCATATAGAGGGGTCTAAAGTTTCAATTTGCTAAACCCTGTACCTAAAACGGTTTCTGTTAAATAAGAGGTAAATAAGAAAACATTTTACCAAAAAAAAAAAAAAAAAAAAATCTCATTCTTTTACAGTAAGGCCAGGGGAATGAGAATTATTCAATACAATATTTATCAGCCTAAAATAACAAATTTACGAATTCAGTACCTACTGGCAAAATTTCTAGGCCATAAAAACAAAAACTCATATTAATTTCTATTTTACAATCAGAAAGTTAACACACTGTATTCTACTTTTTTGTGAGTGGCCTTTTCGAAAAGTTCTGCTGAAGACATGTTAAACAATTTGCGTTCCATGAAGCTTTTCAAAATCTTCCACATTACAATGCTTACACTGGCCTAATGAGAAGTTGTTTACATTTTTTTCATCTCGATTTTATTCTCAAAATTTACTGAATTATCTATAGTCCAGTCAATGGATGATCAAAATAGAGGTGTAGAGTGCGTTGGCTGGAAACTAAGGAATTTTTTCAGAAGTTTGTTTGGTGTGGTCAGGAGATAAACATACTAAAAGTCCTGGGACCTGGGGGGTGAGCCAAATGCAGGGGGAGTGGCGAAGGTAACTTTTTTTAAGTTTTCCCCTATATCTCTAAAACGGTTACTTGTAGGGTGCAAAGTATTCTCGGTAAAATTGGATCTATCTAAATTTCAGTTTGCCTCTATTAATTTTTTTCTACCCCTCATAGTTTTCGAGATATCTTCCCACCCCCCACCGCATATTTTTGGGAAAATTAAAATTTACCCCATTTTTCGTTAAATTTTGGTCTGCAGCACACCAATGCTTCGTTTTACAGCAATAACCCGGGAAAAGAAGTTCGGTAGGATCTTTTTTAAAAAAAAAAATATTCCTTTTTACATTTTATTATTAATTCTTCAAAAAATACAGCCCCTTTTATGGCATTTGGCAATAATATAGATTTTTTTTTTTTTTTTTTTTTTTTTTTTTTTTTTTTTTTTTTTTNAGGTTACATTTCCTTGTTTAGGTTACGTTCATGGTAATAACTTAGTTTTTGTATACCAAATTGTTCCCTGAAGACCACACTTTAATATTCCAATGTAAAATGAATGATAGCATGTAGCAAATAAGCTGGAAAGCACCTCTGTCTAGCAAATTTGATAGACAGAGTCTTAACGAAAATGTTATTGTCTATAGCATATATGCTATAATGAAGGTTGAAAATTACTATATCTTCAACCTTCATTATGATTTTACTTGACATAGTATCCCAATTTAAAGAACATATATGTTACTAGCTGTTTTCCCGTGCTTCGCTACGGCTACAAAATTCAGCAACTCAATTTCAGATTTTTGGTGGAACCGACCCCAGAGTGAACACGGCTCCTATTTAGAAAATTCAATATTTTACTCAAAGATATTACTTTTTGCACTGCGGAACACATTCGTATAAAATTTCAGCTTTCTCTCTCATCCCGAAGTGATANGAATTTTGTTCAAAAATGGTACAGATGGATAAACTGGATGCATATACCTACTGACTTTACATCTTACTTTTACAACTATTACCATTCAAAATTATTGAAAATTAGAGACAAAAAAAATCACTAATATCACTTTTTTTTTCTTATTGTCTCGTGCTGCATTTATAATATCAGAAGAATTATAAGAACTTGCCAGGTAGGTACAGAATAGTATGATATTTATCATTATGTTTCATAAAATATGGGTTGGCCCCGTTTCCCTTAGCATTCTGCAATGAAAGTGCTATGAGAAAATTTAAAAAAATCAGTGCTATGCCCTCTGTCCAATTATGAAGGATGTATAACTGAAAAACTCGTACATATTTATAGACGGCGGATTTCTCGCATAAAAAATATTTGGCACAGGATCCTCCATTACCTCTATTTGTGGTCGATATATACGATTTGTCAAGACCCACTGTCCTGGAGGGAGTGATGTCAGTTTGATTTTTGGTGGATCTGCTACACCACCACTCATATAGCACGAAGCTAGTGGAACAAGGACAACGCTTTTCATTTAATTGCATATTAAACGATCATAAACCTTATTCTCAACATTTGAGAGTATATACAATTAGTAACTAGTTATATAAATGGTGACAGCTGTGGAAAACTGAAAAGAACATTTTTTTGGCAAAATCTATATTATTGCATATTATCTACATTTATTTGAAGGGCTAATAATAAAATGTAAAAAGGAATATTTTTAAAATCAAATTTGATCCTCTATAACTTCTTTTCCCGGGTTATTGCTGTGAAACGAAGCATTTGTGTGCTACAGACCAAAATTTAACGAAAAATGGGGTAAATTTTCATTTTCCCAAAAATATGCGGTGGGGGGTGGGAAGATATCTCGAAAACTATGAGGGGTGGAAAAAAATGAATAGAAGCAAACTTGTAGGAAATTTAGATGGATCCAATTTTACCGAGAATACTTTGCACCCTACAAGTAACCGTTTTAGAGATATAGGGGAAAACTTAAAAAAAGTGACCTTCGCCACTACCCCCTGCATTTGGCTGACCCCCCAGGTCCCAGGACTTTTAGTATGTTTATCTCCTGACCACACCAAACAAACTTCTGTAAAAATTCCTTAGTTTCCAGCCAACGCACTCTACAAACCATTCGTTGACTGGACTGTAAGTACCGATTTTATTTTTCTTCTAATTTGATTTATTTTTGGAGTGTTCAGTTAAGTTCAGTTTAGTTCCAATATTCAAAATATTCTATATTAATTAATATTCAAAAGTTTAATATTTAATATTAATATATTATTATTCAAAAGTAAACTGAGGAGTGAAAAAGTTCTTTGCAGAAAAAGACACATTTTACTCCTCACTTTGCAATCATAAAAGTTTCATGGAACAGAAAGTAAACAAATCAATGAAATTTACTCTGCATTACTTACAACTCCACTTTTTACTTCTCAAAAACGTTCATGGAACAGAAATTGAGAAGTTGGAGTGCAAAGTAAAAAGTTTGGAGTGCAAAGTTGTTTTGTGGAATAGACCACTGGCTCTCTCTCATCTTCTATGGTGGATTTTTTGTAACACTTAAAGATCAAGAGAAATCGCCATTCAGCGTTAAGAGTTTTCTGTTTAAAAGTTACACCTTGCATATAATTTATTATTCAAATATAAAGAACTAAATAGTACCAACTTATAAGCGCTCTCTTTCTTGAAGAATTTTTTCTCTGAGTTTTCTTAACAGCTCCAAAAAGTTATATTCCGTATTGAGTATCGAAATGATCGTATTAAGCGAGCACACTGCGACTTGTTGGTTGTAATTGAGTCCATCAGATAGAGTTTTTCCGAACAATTGGTTATACCTCTTATTTCCCTGCAAACAAAATTAGAAAATATCTTATACCAACAGGTTACCCATGTAGACGAGATCGTTAGTAAGCTGGACGAATCATAGCTGAGTTCTCTAACTGGTGATAAAATCATTTTGGGTGATAAAATCATTATATAATTTTTATGTCAGCCAAAGAAGACATAAAAAGAACTTGTCTGAAGAGATACCTAATTCTTTCAGTATTTGTCTTCTTTAATAGGTTTGGATTTCTTCTGTTTTTCCACATCACCTAGGAGGTAACAGAACGGATGCATTTTTTTATAAAGGAAATCGCCAAGAGCTCTAAAAAACCCTCTGTTAGTTTATGGGATCCTGTTCTTTGTGGGAAATAGGATCACATAATCATACGAATAGCCTCTTACATAGTTACAACCTAATTGGTTATTAGCAATGAACATCAAATTATGAGGAAAAAAAATAAAATAAATAATACTAAAAAAGGGGAAAAAATGAAGTTTTAGCTCTTTCCATTCTGGTTTTAGGTGGAACCGCCAAAAAGCGGCCTTCAACTGCTAATGAGCGGCCAACAATATATTGCACTTCAACCAAAGTTGTATTTTTCAATTTATTATATGAAATTGATATGAATAGGCACCAAATTTCAAGTTCTAGCTCTTTCCATTTTGGTTTTAGGCAGAATCGCCAAAAAGCGGCCTTCAACCTCTAATTAGTGGCCAACAATATATTACACTTCAACCTAAGTTGTATTTTTCAATTTCTTTTGTGAAATTGATATGAATAGGCACCAAGTTTATAGTTCTAGCTATTACCGTTCTCATTTTAAGCAGGATATGCAAAAATCGCTAAAAAGCGGCATAAAACCGAATTTCAAGTCTCTAGCACTTGCCGTTCTAGAGATATCTTGTTCACCGACAGACGGACAGACAGACAAACGGACCAATGGCTGAAACTCGAGATTTGGGCTCTGGGGACCTCAAAACGTGTTTTGCATTGAAAACTCGACATCGAAAATGTCAGCCAATTACAATACTTTCCTTTTTATAGGATAAGGAAAGTAAAAATGGGTTAAACAATCATTCTAAATTTTGATAAAAATGTTAGATTACACCTCCCTCATTAATATTATAAAAACTAGCAGAGTACCCGAACTTCGATTCGAGAAGATGAGAGAAAAAATGATAATAAATCTGACTCTTACATTAATAATCATATCACCGAGGTACAAACGTTTAATGTCGATCAGAACATACCACACATAGTTTACATATTACCTACACGTTTGTTAACCTAGGTAGAACATGGGGAGTAGTAACGGGTTGTTAATCTGTGTAGAACGTGTTGGGAGTAGTATGGGTTAGGTTCCAAAAAAAAAAAAAAAAAATGCGTGTCGAAGGCTGCTGAGTTAAGGCTGGGTCGCAGTTAGGCTGGGTCGTAGACCCAGCCTAACTGGTCGTAGACCCAGCCTAAAATCGGCCGTAACTTAAAAACTTTATTGAACTCTGGTAATTTTCCTGGGGTCGTAACCTATGGTTTTGGGGAGGTCCATTCCCATCAATTTTTCGATATCTCCTACTCTTCTGTCACCCATACATTGTTTGTCCCTACTCGGTGTAGCTTAACATTAGAGGGATGTGACCTAGACAAAAATATTCCCAGATGTATACCCATCAACTGTGCCAAATTTAATTGCAATCGGATAAGTAGTTTCAGAATGCATAAAGGACACACACACATTCATTTTTAGATTTTCAAGTGGTGTAACATGGGCGATCATAGAATATAACAACATCATTGATTTCCATATCTGCTCATCGCTTACACATTTCCGAATACGATGGAAGTATTTCCTCATCTAATCAAATTATTTAATTTTATATTACCAAATTTGGCTCAAATTGTAAGTCAACGCAAGAGCTCGGTACGCAGCTCAGAGGCACATCATCCGCATCCACTTCAGAGTCGTTTTTATAGAAAAGCCAAAATTTGTCTCTTGATTTATTCAAATCAAATCCAATAAAGGCCGTCACAGCCCCTTCTTCATTTCTTTTATAAATTGATCCTGCAGGATTTAACAATCCCAATTTTGCTGTCGTCTTAAGGAATGAACAGTAAGGTAGCTGTAGGAAATAGATATCTCTCTTTATGTTATCCTCGTTGTCTGTGTATTCTCCCAAGATATACGAGTAAGTCTGATAAGTACTTTTGATTTCTTTAAAATGTATATCTCGACCAATATCTGGTAAAAATGCAAAATCTGCAAAATAAAATTTGAGTTCATTAAGATATCTAATAAAGTCTGGTCAATAAAGGGAACAATTTTTTTTTTAAAAAAAAGTTTCTTGGACCTTTAAAAAATATGCGAAACCCCCATCATGCCTGGGAGGTTTTGTAATCAAGCAAAACGGTCGTTTTGCAAACGTCAAGAAAAAAACGACCATGCTATATTAACACGAGACAATATTACTTACTATGTAAAATTAATATTCCGAGATAAATTTGCAATTAGAAAAAGGTCACTTTGTCTCAAAGTGATCATTTTCTTATATATACATATTTATAGCTGTATAGCGTACTTAGTCTTAAAATTTTATTATATTCGCGAGTAGATTCAGATAAAATCAGAAGGGACATGCATTAATATTCAGATAAAATGTGATAAATTCAGATAAAGCAGTGAAAATTTTGTTCGTAAAATTTTGTTCGTACCATGAGAATAACAGATCCTTTGTAAGCATAACCTTTTCAGATGACATGAACTTGGTACTTACATGATATCATCTTATTAGTAGGCAAAACATTTGCAGGTGACATTACCTTGCACCCTATGATATTTTTGTAAGCATAACCTTTTAAGGTGACATGAACTTGGCACTTATATCATATGACGTTTGTGAGCAAATAATTTTGGGGGAGAGAGATGAACCACTTGGAATCTTAGCTTTTATTGTAAGGACAATTCTTGGCGTTTTTTTTTTTGCACATAACGTGTTTTTTTTTNGTGTTTTTTTTGGGGGGGGGGATAATATGTTCCACAAGAATTTTGAATTTGGGGTCAACATGTAGGAAAAAAAAGTCCCAATTTTGTGGGCATCACAGCATTACAACTTATTTTCAATACTCACTTGTCTAGGTATTAACAGGAATGGCTACAATGTTTGACACTCCCTTGTACTTACCTCCTTGCCACTGCTTAGGTATTAACAGGAATGGCTACAATATTTGACACTCCCTTGTATACTTACCTCCTTGCCACTCACTAGTATCAACAGGAATGGCTACAATTTTTGACACTCCCCTGTACGGATCAGCTACCAAAAACCATTTTCTACCTAGTTCATCAAAAACTCTGACAACAGCTGAAACAATTGTATAATATAATATTTTCAATTTTAATAATAGATACCTTGTTTACAGACGGACAGACACAAAAACGGAGCATTGCCTGAAACTCGAGATTCGGGCTCTGGGGACCTTAAATCGTGTTTTCCCATTAAAAACTCGACGTCGAAAATCTGAGCCCATTACAAGTTTTCTTTTTATAGGATAAGGAAAGTAAACAAAATCTGCCTGTCGTTAATATAAATAAAGATTGACTTACCCACAACGAGATCATGGTGGAAAAATTTTGGAAATGGAGTTTCATCATATCGTTGGATTTTGTCGAGGTCATCCTCAGAGACACCTGTGTAAACAGTGGCTAGATGGCCGTATGGAAATGCATCGGGAAAATTGTGTTCCAATGCCTCTAAAACCCTTATAGCTAGTCCGCGACCTTCTCTTGAATGAATGAAAGGTACCTCATATTTATTTTGGTAATATTCACTCAGAATACTCAGATCATGTTTACGTTTATTATTGGAGCTTTCAAAAAACCTGAATGTAATAAAAAACCAAGAATTTTTTTTTTTATTTTAACGCAAACAATTTGCCTTACAAAACAAAACAAAGGAAAGTGACATCCCGGCGCGTCCATTTCCTCCTCTTTTTTTGGTTTTCAATTCCATTTGTGATCGAGATTTTGATAATTTTGTTATTCTGTAACCATCACTTTCAATTAATTCCATTTTTCAATCAGATCGAACGAGTTCTTGTTTCTTTTGAAATTTTATTCATATTTTGTATACTCAGGACATTATTATACTTCTTAGTTAGAAAATTATTGGAGATTTTTTTCAGAATTCATTTTTTCGTAGGTTAAAATGTTTTGTGTTTTATTTTATAAGTTAGAAAATTATTCGAAGACTCTTTCTAATTTGGTACTTATTTCTTACAAAATAGTTATTGTAGTCAGCGGCTATTTCCAAAGCATCAGTAGGGTAAACATAATCATACTCGAGACTCGAGATCGAGAAGCTTTCCTAACTTGGGTGTATTACTTTTCTTACAATCTTCATAATTTCAACCATAAACATATCGTCCGTCGTTATACAGTATGTCTCAGAAGTTCTAATAGTAACTTTTGAATGGCTTAGAATTTTTGAATTCTGATTCATCCTAGGAATTGAAAAGGGGCCATGGCCATTTGGTTGGTGATAATAAAATCCAGGTTTGACCTCCGGAAGTGGAATTCCGACTTTCCCCTAACTTTAATTCCAACCAATTTCCCTTTGAAGATTATATTTATGTTTATTTAAAAATGTTATGTTCCTTTATTCTAAATCTTGATCTTTTTCTCAAGAAACATATTTTATGTAGGTACCTACCTCAATCTTTATAATGGAATGATACTACAGTAATAATGTACTACATTTTATGGAAGTTTGATTTCTTCCTAAAACAACAAATTTTCTATAAGAAAAATTTTGATAATCACGAACCCGGAAACTGGTCAAAATATCACTTTACAAAGAGTCGTTTAATTTCGTCAATATTCGAGTTAAAATGACACAAAACAATATGGCGTATCAAAAAAGCGATGTTTGGAATCAGGAACAAAGTCGACTTTTGTTCTTTTTCCAAACAAGCCCTCAACTAAGACATAAGAAATTATACGTACGTAAAGAATTCATTGAAACAGTTGCAGTTGGATCCACTCATAATGTTTTCATTAATTAGAAATTATATGTACGTCATAAATTATACGTACGTCAAGAATTCATTGAAACAGTTACATTCAGATATACTCATAATGTTTCCATTAATTAGAAATTATACGTACGTCAAGAATTCATTGAAACAGTTACATTCAGATCCACTCATAATGTTTTCATTAATTAGAAATTATACGTACGTCAAGAATTCAGTGAAACAGTTACATTCAGTTCCACTTATAATGTTTTTATTAATTGTCCATATTTTTTTTATTATTGATTGAAAACTTTCTCCTTGTGGCATTGGCATGAATGATTCGTCCACACTTATTTTGCCGAATTGTACATCGTATATGCTGTCTTGATCCAAGTCGTAATTTCTGTTTTTGAACCGGCATCTGAATGCGTCATAAAAATCTGAAATATAATTGGAACATATAATGTCTCATATTATAAATCTGAAATATAATTGGAACATATAATGTCTCATATTATAAATCTGAAATATAATTGGAACATTATAATGTCTCATATTATAAATCTGAAATATAATTGGAACATATCTATAATGTCTCATATTATAAATCTGAAATATAATTGGAACATATAATGTCTCATATTATAAATCTGAAATATAATTGGAACATATCTATAATGTCTCATATTATAAATCTGAAATATAATTGGAACACATAATGTCTCATATTATAAATCTGAAATATAATTGGAACACATAATGTCACATATTATAAATCTGAAATATAATGTCTCATATTATAAATCTGAAATATAATTGGAACATATAATGTCTCATATTATAAATTTGAAATATAAATGGAACATATAATGTCTCATATTATAAATCTGTAATATAATTGGAACATATCTATAATGTCTCATATTATAAATCTGAAATATAATTGGAACATATAATGTCTCATATTATGTACTTATAAGGTTCTTTCTATATTAAAATTTTATTATGGAACCCTATAATATAAATGCGAAAAAGTACTTTCTATAGCGCGCAGTCATAAAAGGACAAAGAATTGGACTTCAAATGGAACTTATATACCACATTTCATCAAAATCGTTTAGGTGGCAGTTGTGTGCTATTCACGGCGTACGGCGCCGTCGGACAAACGGATTTTTTTATTCGATTTTTAGATATAAAATTTTGGGGGCAGATGATTTTTTTTCGTGACGAATCCAAAGTTTTATTATTTTAAATACTATACTTTTCATATTTTATTATTTTATATAATATCTATACCCCTCGGTTTTATAATCTCCTCACCATACCCCATCAAAAAAATTATATATCGGCTTTAATTCAAATTTAATTCCTTTCCTTTAAGCGACATGTTACATCTATTAAATAAGTAAAATCACATTTCGATCAGCTCTTTTCCTTTTTTGAACCTCCCACAAAAACGTTTCTCATGATTGATTTATAAATTCGGAGTAAAATTAAAATATCTAAAACTTTTATAGTGGTGCTTATGCGGTATTGAGGCTTTGTTATGTAAAAATTAATATAGAAAAAAAAACGGCGCCGTCTATAGGAAAGCTCCTATACGTCCTACAGGAAAAATGTACGAATTGAATATTCAGGAAGTCTAAAATGCGCAGGAAGCGAGTTATTGAGGAAAAGGAAAGCGGCTTTTTCAAGAAGGCGGAGAACGCACAAGGTTTGGGAGCTTAGATTTTTAAAGAGGAGGTCCATACCTACAAAAGTATAAAAATAAAAAAATCCCCAATTATTGCATTCAAACAACCTTTTTTTGTCTCTTACTACTGGACTAAAGGTTCGTTGTGCGTTTATATGGGTTTGCCGGCCAGTTTCAGAAGAGCATCCTGGAATTGTGATAACATGCTTATCAGGTAGTCCTCTTGCGTAGAAATGGTCATCGTGAGGGCCTTGGTTGTCCTGTGGTCCAAGGAGTGTGTTTTAATGTTAAGTTAGCTCTGCTTCTGTGTATTCTAGAACTTTTCTATAATTCGGCGCATTGTCGCCGTGATACTCCGGCTAACAAAAATAAATGGAAAGTTATAGGGGAAAATAAAAATATTGATCTCACCCTGTTTTTTTTTCTTAAACTCTAGATTGAGTTTAAGAAAAGGAAATTCTCCAAACTTGAGAATGGGGAGAACCTTTGTTAAATCATATTCCCCAAACTTGAGAATAATGACGAGAACCTTTGTTAAATCATATTCCCCAAACTTGAGAATAATGGAGAGAACCTTTGTTAAATCATATTCATACCTGTTTTTGTTTCTGAGCTGCTAGCATGACCATCACCTTTTTTACCACTACAAAAGAAACGACCTAGACAACAGCAATGTTGGCTTTGAAAGATCAAAAATAATAAAAATGATAAGAACACTTCTAATGACACCATTTTGAAATACAAAAGAACGAATTGGAAAAATGAATACGTTAGCAAAATTATTCAGTCTTATATAATATCCTATAATGAGAATGTAATACCTATAATGAGAATATGCGTTGTGCGTACAGTTTAACCCTCTCGGTGCCACAATCCCAAATATACCTACTTCTGAAAAAGCAATTCAGTATGATTTTAATATGCCCGTGAAAGGCTGACGAGCTCTCATTTATGATTTTTTTAAAGTAATTCCCAGAAACCGCTTTCATATTATTTCAGGTTACACTCTATTTTACCATTCCGGAGAAGAGATATGAGATATGGGAAAGTTTTCTAACCCACAAACTTCGAATCAAGAGTCAATGGTCTTAACAGCTCACAGTCACAGAGATCGTCGAGTTCTTAAAATTAAGCACTTTATTTCCATATGGAAATTTCACTACCTGGTGCATCCCCCTCTTTCCAGATATCACTAGAGAAAGGGTTTCCAAACTTTTTGGTACCGCGCCCCCTTTTCTTGAAATGAAAGCCTCCTACGCCCCCCTCCCCTTTACATTATAAATTATGAATGGGTATGGGTGTTGGTGAATTCTATCTCATTCAAATTGCTGAATGCTATCTCATTTAGAACGCTAATGTCTTGCTGAATGTTATCTCATTCCAATTGCTGAATGCTATCTCAATCAAAACGCTAATGTGTTACTGAATGCTATCTCTTACAAAACGCTAATGTGTTGCTGAATGCCATCTCATTCAAAAAGCTAATGTGTTGCTCAATGCTATCTCATTCAAACCGCTTATGTTTTGCTGAATGCCATCCCATTCAAAACGATAATGTGTTGCTGAATGCCATCCCATTCAGAAAGCTAATGTGTTGCTGAATGTTATCTCGTTCAAAACACTAATGTGTTGCTGAATGCTATCTCATTCAAATTTTCTAAACATCTTGTTCAATAAAATTACCTTTGTAAAAAAGAAACGTGTACATAATATATTTTAACTAAATGATAATAATTCAACTGGTCTCGCATCCCCCTTGGCTTGTCTTCACGCCCCCCCCCCCAGTTTGGAATCCCCTGCACTAGAGGCTACACTTGTCACTCGCAACTTTTCTTGCCACTCCTGTTATTCTCGCTAACAGGCATGTTACTTTTTTCCAGATAGTTCTTACACAACTGTGACCATGGAAAGATAGTATCCAAAATCTTACCGTGACGTGAAATCAATGAAGATTGTGTAAACCAGTGTGCCTTGCATCACTGCCAATGACTATTTATATTCACCCAGGAGTGGCAGGGTTAAAAAACAATTCAAAAAAAGAAAGTAGATAATTTTACTGTGCCAAATGGTCGTGGAATCTGGTTTGTGTCATTTCCATTATTTTGGTTCATTGCGCCGCGACGAGCATTTTTCCACTTAGCAGTGACCGATTTGGAGGAAAATTGTTACATAGGTCACGTTGGGGGTCTTACCCATTGCGTCCTAAAACTTTGGGAGTGCAATCGAATATACCGTGGACGGTTTTTGCCGGTTTTTTTAACTCTACTCAGGATTGAAAGGGTTAATGGTATATGTAAGGTATTAGTCATGACAAGTACAATTATTAAAAAAACTAGGCTATTTAACAAATGTACCGAAGTGGGTGACATAGTTTATCCAAAAAATATGTTTTTACTTTCTCATTTAGAAGATAAAGTGTTGTATTCGTGCTGAAAGATTGGATTTTTTTTTCAAATAGAAAACGGGCCCAAGGGAGTGTATCTTCATCAGGGGGCCCAAAGATTTGGTAAAAGTTCATCACATGAAATTTAGAACAAAATAATGGCTAGCGGGATTATTCAATTTTCTATTTATTAGTTTGGACGTCTCCATGGCAGAGTGCGCATCACACTCGGCTTGCACCAAGGAGGTTCCGAGTTCGATTCCCGGACAGGTCGAAAATTTGAAAAAGGTTTTTTTCGAATTTTCTACTTGGTCTGGTTGTTTTTGGGGGTAACTCAGCCTTCTGAGGACAATTGAGTAGCTATGGTAATAGCGCCAATTGGTAGCAGTATAAGAAAATTGTTAAAAGTGTAGAGTGATATTGGAGTTAATGTTGAAAATACCTTGCTATGATGCCCACAAACATTGTGACATAATAACACAAGGAAATATACATTTACATTTATTAGTTTGAGAGTTCTAAATAGGCGCCGAATTCTACCCCAGGAACAGATACCACCAAAAATTTTGACCAAAGAGCATGGAAGTTGCTTGATTGAGTTTTGCTTAAACTAAAATTTTCGCACATTTCAACGTCAGACCGTAGCGCAGCAGTGGCGTAGCTAGGGGTGTGACACCCGGGCAGTGACACTTTGAGACCAAGAGATTTTACGGTGACTCCGAAGTCACCTCGAATTAACCCTCGAATTAACCCGGGGTGACTCATGTGTGGCCGAAGGGATGACACTTCGGGATGACTCGCCCGGGGTGACACTCGGGCCAAGAAAAAATTGTTACCAGGGGTGTCACCGGAGGACACCCCTGGTAGTGTTACCTATAAGAAAGAGCACAAACACCTGCCAGGGTAACTTGCGGTGGCCGAAGTGTCAGAATTAACCACCTATATGAAGAAAATCCTCGAGGAGTGACACACCGGTCCCTCAAAGGTGTGACAAAAAATGCCCCCCCCCAAAAAAAAACAGACTCCCCTAATTGAAAAAATACTGCACTCCGTGTACCCTTCTAATATTCTAATTCCCTAAAATTCATTGTTGAATGGGATTTCATAGAATTTCTACCAAACCTGACTTAGCTTTACAAATCTACAAAATTAAAAAAAGAAAGTCTTGTACAGTTGTCCGTATTTTTATTTTCATACGAAATAACCTGACAATAAACTAGTTTTTACATCTGTTTTCATTTTTTGTCGAATTCATAAAGTAGGTTAGTAGGTAAAGTTTCCCCACCATTAGAGATAATTAGATTACATACAAAAATATGTTCAATACACAATGTTCGGGCACGTGTAAACTGTACACAAGTGGTATAGGGGAATTTTAATAATTTAAGTAGAACAGTCAAATATCTCGGATTCAGTTTGACAAAAAAAATCTGACTAAAATATAATTATATTATGGTGACCACGATGAATCCTTTAAAATAGTTAGCTATTTCGCTTTAATCAAATTTGGTTTAATAATTTTTTTTGAAATCTCTCAAAGTAAAATCTTTTTCTCGCGCCCAACTAGGTAAAATTATGTTGTACAAACATTGAGATATTGGACCGTGACTTGCCGAATTTGGTCAACACATAAAAATGGTAAATTTGACCATAACTCGAAAACGGTTTGATACTAAATGTAAAATCTTTTCATTCAACCCTTTTATATCTAGGTATCTTATCAAACGAAGAAAGTTTGTTTTTGCATGCCAAGAAAGAAATAATATTAACGGCACATTTCCTAAAACATGACATTCGCAGATTGTACAAGCATTTTGAATTTTTGCCCACAAAAGACTTGTTCACAAAAATGTATGTCGTGACCATGTTTTGAAGACACCAATGATTTCACTTGGTCATTGACACCAATGATTTCACTTGGTCATTGGAAAAATATCAAACTTAATTGAGCAAATCAGTCAACTTCAAGAAGAATTCAGTAGGAATTCTTGATGTTTCATATGCCTCTTGACAATGAAAGCTCTTGAACGTCACTAACTATTGATTAAATTATATCTGCCTCGTGTATCCTCATTTTCTGAGCGGAATTTTTTCAATACTGCCTCGTGTATCTTCATTTTTTAGTAGATTTTTTTAAATTTTACCTACCTTTTGCATCCATTACTTACTTAGTGAATCTGGCTTCCAATGCTTGACGATATCTAATATAACCAAGAATCGCGATCGACTGAATATTGCTAGGGATCACATCAAACCTTTTTTTTTGGGGGGGGGAGGGGGGGGATTCTTCATGGTCTGAAATGGGGCACCAACCAAAACGGTTGGGAACCTCTAATCTTTAATCTAGATAGTAAAAACCGGAATGAGCCAATTTTGGAGCAATCCAGCTTCATTAGGTGACTATCCTAACCCCGTGTAAATACAGAAGGTTGGTATTAGGAAATGCATCCAGCCTTTAAGAAAACTCTGCTTCAAACCAATGATGAGATGTCATCAGCAAAAAGCTAGTTTCTACGCGGTTCCAATTGATCCTGCGAGAAGTAAGCTAGAGTTGCCGTGCCATGCTTTCAGGAACTTGGCCTGAGCGCACGGCAGTGCGCCAGGCCAAGTTCCAGAAAGCACTAGTGTATCTTTACACGAATCAATTGACCCGGTTTTTCACACCGTCAGATATCCGGTTCTACAAGGGGTAGGTCATTAAAATTTTGAACATATATTTCGTAGTATAGAACAGCACTACAGGATAAAATTTAAATGTTTATGTTAAACTGGGCAGGAGGAACGTAATTTCAAATTTGGCACTTTTGGATACTAACTAACTGACTGACTGATTCACTCATCATCATCACAAGGTTTAGGCACTTCCCGTTTATCTAGAGCGCTGAAATATTGAATGAAGTTGACATTCAAGTAAAGGGAAAAATCCGAAAATTTTAACTTTTTAACTCTAAGTGCTCCAAAACGGTGTCGCTTTAAGGAAGACAATACGTATTGTAATGTAGTTTTAACTTATAAACGCTAAAATCCTGCACAAAGTTAAATATTTACCTACCTACATGCAATTGAGTGGGAAATTATTTATATTCGAACTCTTTCACTCCCGGTGCTACAAGACGGTTCCGTTTTAGGGAAGGAGATGCTAGAAAACTAGTTCAAACTATTAGGACGCTGAAATCTTACATGAAGGAAGATATTTACATGTAATTAAATGGAAAAATATTGATATTCACTCTTTTACTACCAGCGCTCCAAAACGGTTCCGCTTCAGGGAAGAATATGCGCGAAATCTAGATTCAACTGCTATTAAGACGCTGAAATCTTGCATGAAGGAATACAGACTTAAATTCAATGAAAACCGTAAATATCAAAATTCAAACTCGTTACCTCTCAGTGCTATAACTTCAGAGAAGAAGATACACTATTAATATTGCTGTTTTTATTTGCTTTGTAGTGCATATTACTTTATTAATATTTTGGTGTTAGATCTTATTGGACATTTGGGTCCGGTTTACACAGAAATTTCCTGGTTTCCGTTATATTTTGTAATCCGATATGCAGGGTGTTTGGCTATAAATGTGGGACCCCTGAATATGGTGGGTAGCTGAGATCAAATGGAACAATTTTTTCAAAATTCATTAGTGAGCCAGACGAAGCATAGCCGAGTTACAGGGTGGAGAATCTCATTTTTGAACAACTTTCAACGTCTCTCATTGGGTTTTGAGTGACCGAACAAAAAGTGGTGGATTTGAAATCACCGCCATAAAAATTGGGAAACTGTAATCTTTAAAAAAGTATTGATATCTTACAAAAAAATTATAGTTCCTCCTACTCTTCCAAAAAATTTCGCCAATGAAATTATTGATGTCTATTATTGGGGCCAAGTTTATTGTTTCTGCTGTATATCCCGCATTTAAATTTATTATTGCACGTTCTTCTGTCTCAATTCTCTTAAAGTAATACCTACTTTACACTGGTCAGTTTGTAAAAAGGTAGTATTTTATGATTCCCCTTAAAAAACTGACCAAGTGTAAAGTCGGTATTGCTTTAAGAGAATTGACAAAGAAAAAAGTGCAATAATAAATTTAAGTGTGAGATCAATAGTACCAAGAATATACATTTGACCCCAATAATAAATATCACTACGTTCATGGGGGAATTGATGGAAGAGTGGTTGGAGCTTGGCCTTATTTGAATGAAAAGGTTGTGAGATATTGACTTACATCCACCAGATAATGAGATACGCCGCGCCGGAAGTAATACATACACTAAAATGAATAGGAAGTTTATGATAGAAAGATCAAAAAGTGATTTTATCTATACTTATAAAACGCAAAGCCCAGTTGGTATACTGACTGACTGACGTACTGACTGACTGATAAATCAACGTAGCTCCACGATGGCTAAACGTAAAGACTTGAAGCTTGTCACACAGATCCCTTTTAGTATGTAGGTGCGTAATAAGAAAGGAAAAAAAAAAGTTCAAGTGGGAGCAAGTTACCGCCAAAAATGACGCTATTTTGCGGGTCTTTTTGTAATTTTTTCCCGTCAAACTAAAAGAGATAACGAAAAATTACCGAGAATAGACCCCCCCAAAATAGTATATTTTGGGGGAGTCCCATAAAAAATATAAAATTTAAAAAATTCTAGTTTCTCCCCGATTTATGGACCGTTTTCACCACCAAAAAATTGGAATTGAGAAGTACCACTTCGGGATGAGCGAGAAAGCTGAAATTTGATACAAAGCTGTTCCGAAGTACAAAAAGTCATATCCCTGAATAAAATATTGCATTTTCTAACTAGGAGCGGTGATCACTCCGGGGGGTCGGTTCTACCAAAAACCCATAGTTAAGATTTCATTTCGTGATATCGAAATTGTTGTTGAATTTTTTAACCNATCCTCTGTTAATTTTTGACTTTGAATCATGTAAGGTGTGAATGGATTGTCATCTGGACGAGTGCCACCAATGTGGGGTAACATTCGAAAGCGTAATCCATCTGAGGGGAAAAAAAGGTAAATATAATTATTACCTACTTAGANTAAATATTATGTTGTATCAAATTGGCTCCAGAGGCTTACTGTACATTTCATACAATATGGGAGACTGGCTGAGCTTCTAATCTAAATACCTAAATAGGGTAAACCAGTCAGTCGTTGACCCCCTTAAGAGCAAAAAATACAAAATTCT
This sequence comes from Pachypsylla venusta, assembly GCA_012654025.1. NCBI lineage: Eukaryota > Metazoa > Arthropoda > Insecta > Hemiptera > Aphalaridae > Pachypsylla > Pachypsylla venusta. Next base: position 16,473,454 of record CM022879.1, on the reverse strand, counting down.
ATTTTCGAAATACCATAAAACCTTGAAAAAAAAATGCATTATTAAAAAAAATTGATTATTCTAATAGAAAATATCATTTAGTTTTAGGACATGGTTTTGTTTTATTAATCTTTTATTAGGGAAAAAAATATAAAATTAATTATTTCAGAAAAGTCTAAAAATACAGAAAAAATGTGTCGTTGGCCCCCCTATTTTAGTGGTTGGCCACCCAGTCGTTGGCCCCCTTTTAGTGGTTGGCCACCCAGTCGTTGGCCCCCTTTTTTAGTGGTTGGCCACCCAGTCGTTGGCCCCTTTCCAGTTCTGATTGTTCGTTCGTTTCTGAGTGTTTTCTTCTGGTGTTATGAGTGTTTGTTTCTGATTGTTCGTTTTCTATGAGTATTTGTATCTGAATGTTTTTTTCTAATCGTTCTTTTGTGATGAGAGTTTGTTTCCGATTGTTCGTTTGTTATAAACGTTTGTTTCTGATTGTTCGTTTGTGATAACTGTTTGATTTTGAGTGTTTGAGTCTGATTGATTTGATGTTTGAGCACAAATCCAACCTTGAATACTAGATCATGAAAGCATTTGAACAGGAATAGCTAACGGTAGCCTGTTTGGTGACTTCAGTGTGGATTCTTGTGGGTGGATGATTGCATAGACTTGTTGTTTTGTTGAACACTTTCATAATTCAGTAGTAAAATTTTCGTCGAATACATCGATACTCGGACACCCCCCCATTCTTCGACTCGACTAGACTGATGATGAATCAAATGATTCGAAACTAGTTTCTTCATAAATAATTATAAATAGTGTTTTTGGTAAGTCTTTTGTTTTAAATTCATTTATTTTAATAGTAAATATTTTTTACTTTCCTTATCCTATAAAAAGGAAAGTATTGTAATGGGCTGAAATTTTCGATGTCGAGTTTTCAATGCCAAAACACGTTTTGGGGTGCCCAGAGACCAAATCTCGAGTTTCAACCATTGGTCCGTGTATGTGTCTGTCTGTCTGTCTGTCTGTCTGTCTGTGAACAAAATATCTCAAGAACGGCAAGTGTTAGAAACTTGAAATTTGGTATGTATGTCAGTTTTATGCCATGAACGGCAAAATAAGCTTTTGGTGGAAATCGACTATACCGTTGGCGGTTTTATGCCGCTTTTTAGGGGCTTTCGCAAATCCTGCTTAAAATGGTAACGGTAATAGCTAGAACTTTAAACTTGGTGCCTATTCATATCAATTTTATACAATAAATTGAAAAATACAACTTAGGTTGAAGTGTAATATATCAAGAAGTGTAATATATAATTGTATTTTCGCTCTGAGGACTTCAAAACGTGTTCTGGCATTGAAAACTCGACATCGAAAATTTCAGCGCATTACAATACTTTTTTTATATAGATAAGGAAAGTCGTGTGATGTTCACACCAGATTTTTAACACTTATAATAAATATGTTATTCAAACCTTTATTCAATGACTAAATAATTAGCTTTAAGCTTTTTACCAGCGTAGATAGTTAGGTATACTTACTAACTTACCAGGTATTAATGGCAGGGTACCTACTTACTCTGGTAATAATATTATGATAAACTCTAATAGCTTTACTACCTAGTAGGTACCTAATACCTTGTTACATGTGAGTTTTGGAATAAATATAGTAGGTACCTACCAGAAAATTAGGTGGTCAAAGGCCAAAACCACTAAAAATAATATTTTGGGCCCCTGCCAACTACTAAATATCACAATTTAGCCCCTGCCAACTACTAAATATCAGAATTCAGCCCCCTGCCAACTACTAAATATCAAAATTCAGCCCCCCTGCCAACCACTAAATATCAGAATTCAGCCCCCCTGCCAACCACTAAAAACTTCGAAAAATTCATGTTAGTCGTTGGCCCCCCTTTTAATTTGATAATAAATAATTAGAATCGATGATTTTATAATTAATAAATTAAAATTGAGTTTAGGAATACCAAAAAAACTTGAAAACATCAATAAAATTTAAATATTTACACGGATATCCATAATTGAACAAAACACTTTCCTTAACAAATGCGTAAGAAATCTTCAAATTTTCGTATATTTTTGACTTCGCTTAGTTCAATCTGAATTTACTTACAAACAATTAAAGACTGAAAGCTGAAGTGATATTTTTTGTGGAGGGGAGAGTATAAGGATTCAGTTGAACAAGTTTCGACCAGTACAAATCATGTTAATCATAGAGTTATTTCAAAAATTTCGAAAAGGGGGCCAACCACTGCGGGGGAGGCCAACGACTGACTAGTTTACCCTATTAAGAAAAAAATGTAGTTAACATGGCTTATTTCAATGAATTTAACTTTATTCCTATACCGTTTAAAACTCATTTTATCAAGTATATCTTTCCAGAATTTTTAGGGGGGGGGGGGGGGGGGNGTTGGGGGGGGGGGGACGGTAAAAATTAACAAGGAACATAGACAAAAATCTTCCCAACTTTCTCGCTTTGAGTCGATATGTCGTCGCGACAAAGTTCGAGAAAAAATGTTATTTAAGTCGAAAAACGTAAACTTTTTTGCTGTTACCCATCCATTGTTTGTCCCTACCCCTACTCATTGTAGCTTAACATTAGAGAGATGGAACTTAGTCAAAAATCTTCCCAGGAATGCACCCATCAAGTTTGCCAAATTGGTCGTCGCGACAAATTCCGAGAAAGAATGTCATTTAAGTCGAAAAACGTGAACTTTTTTGCTGTCACCCATCCATTGTTTGTTCCTACTCGGTGTAGCTTAACATTAGTGTTGCAAAATGTGTCCTAAATGAACGAGTAAGATGTCACCTAAAACTTTCTCGCTTTGAGTTCATATGTCGTCGCAACAAATTTCAAGAAAGTATGTCATTTAAGTCGAAAAACGTGAACTTTTTTGCTGTCACCCATCCTTTGTTTGTCCCTACTCGGTGTAGCTTAACATTAGAGTTGCTAAATATGTCCTAAATGAAGGAGTAAGATGCCACCTAAAACTTTGTCGCTTTGATTTGATATGTCGTCGCGACAAATTTCGAGAAAAAATGTCATGTAAGTCGAAGAACGTGAACTTTTTTGCTTTCACCCATCCATTGTTTGTCCTACTCGGTGTAGCTTAACATTAGAGGGATGGGACCTAGACAAAAATCTTCCCAGGAATGCACCCATCAACTGTGCCAAATTTCATTGCAATCGGAAAAGTATTTTCAGATTGCTTACAGCTTTGTGGGTGAAACAAATGTCGTGGGTGAAAAAAATCTCCCGCGAAAAATAAAATTTCACTCTCAACAATTTTTCATAACGCGCCTAAAGAAGAATAACTTCAATAAAGTAGGTACACAACGCTACCTAATACTCAACATTTGTGGTTGAGAGGTAGCGCTTCTAACTTCCAACCCAGGTAGCCGGTTTGATTTCCGTCCGGAACTGATTTTTCTCAAACGGAAGCATTTATTTTTAAAATATTATTTCCACCAAAAAGCGGGACATATTCATTGCTTTGGTCAAAAGTAGAAAATTTTAGCGTCCCCAAACAACTGCTGGGGACAGCAGGACCAGGGTCTCCAAAGCGGAAGTGTCCCACCGAAAACGGGACGTATGGTCACCCTATGCATGCCCAACGTGAAATAAAATCATCTCTCGCTTTGTACGAATTTATTCTAGGCTCGGATTTTTTGATCTGATTGGATTGGGCTAATGATATTGTTCGGATCATTTATATGTCATGGTGATCTTACCATCTCCTCTAGCTTCTAGTTTAGTTTGGAGTAAGTCATAACTCTTCTTTAACTCTCTAAATGCAGATAATAGTTCATCAAGCTGATCAGATTTATGTTGTACACTTCTCTCAAAGTCGAAAAGTTTATTTTGGACTTCTTTGGAATATTTGTCAAATAGTTTCCCAATAATCTCCTGAATTTGTTCCATCTTAGGCCACTCATCATCCTCACCATCGTTCTTCCTGTTTTTGCATACCAAGCATTTCCAAGAGTCTTTTCTCATCTAACTCAGTTTCCTGAACGAGGTTTCAGACAGACTGACACAGAGGAAATGATATCCGGTCGAACATACGGTACAGATCATTTGATCGTTCAATCAGTAATATTTTGATTACGGATTCAATAAATCCTCATGATCATCAATTTATAACTAGTGGTTCTGTGAACTGTGTCACTCACTTACAATCGCCACTATTTGGCTCCCGGTGGACCCGTAGGGCCCAAAAATGAATCACCTAATTGAATTAATACTATTAAGAGTTCTAGATTCTATTAATATATTGGATGCCCATACCAAATTTCATCAAAATTGGAGAAGAGTTAAAAAGACAAACTATTAGTGTTGACACTAGACCTGACCTAAGAATTTTTGGTTCGAGGATAGTTCCTATACTATTGATAGTGATTGTTCCGAATAATTCTAGCTTTATGGAATCTCGTCTAATGGGAGCGTTATACGTGACACGCTTACTCGTACATTGGAAAAGGTTCCATGTATATCTACATTTATTTGGATCAATCGCTCTTAGTAGCTTGTATTGAGCATAGTCGCTTCCCAAGGAAGACCGTCGTTAGGGCCCCGAATTACTCTGTTTACATACTTTGTATTGATCGGCTAAATTTCGGCCTTAGCCCTTTGAGGGGGGGGGCAAAATCGATGGTTACCCTGTTTGCCGACCAGCTTAATTACGTCCTTACGCATCAGATAGAATTTAAAAAGGTTTCAAATTATGCAAAGAACATTTTAAAAGAAAAACTAGATTTCTATGTTCAAAATTGCGTTTTCGATATAACTGGATTGCATCCCGTTAATGCAATGGTTGCTGTGCCTTTGCATGCATACTCCGTGAGCTATCAAGCTCACACCCAACGGTCTTCCATACCTATTCGAAAAATAGTGGTAATAAATCAATTTAGTGCTAAATTAATTTGATTATTAAAAAAAGTGCTAATTTATTCAAACAAATATGCTAATTACTAAAAAAACAATAAAACAAAGTGTTGCTTAGCTAAAACAAGAAAACAAAGAGCTGTAAGAACAATAAATTTTTAATAAACATAATTAAACATAGGTACCAAGCCACTTCTTATCTTCTTAGGGTCGAAGATTGATATATTTGTGTTAGCGCGTAACGTTTAGTAACATCAGCTCTAACCAGATATTTCTTCATGATATTAGTGCATTTCGTGCATGTGTACCTAAAATGGTGGGTGTCTCCAAATAATTTAAAACGGCGTGGTCAGAGTTCCATTGCTGATCTTGTGCGTCAAAAGATCAGGAATGTATTTATTTTTTAAAAAAATAAAGGTAGATTAAATTTAATTTCTAACAAATTGTACCTGGCGTTGATCAGTTTGCAAAAGGTGATGAGCGAGTCAGCTGGGCATCATTCAAAAATAAAATATCCGAATTTAATTCGTACGTAGTTTCCTTTCTCAGGTCCAAAACCCTCTCCTAGCAATTGAAGAAAAAAATCATGTCTTTGGGCCAAAGACAGTTAGCTCCAGTCAGACAATACAGATAGGAGTCAGGGGTCGATATGTGGAGCAGATTGAAACAAGGAAAAGATGATCGGATAAGACGCAATTTTATAAGAATCATGTTGGATAAAAGCGATAGTGCCTCAAAATGATTATGAATGACATTAAAACAAATTTAATTGCAATAAGATTCTCCGATTGATCGATCAATCTATTACTATTTAACAACAAGCGGATATATTATTATGAGAGTAAATACCTTAAGTGTCCACGCCAATATCTATCTTAGAATAAACCCAAAAATCTGTTTTGTACATTTTCAATAAATTCAGAATTATAGTTTTGTTAAGTTCTTTAAAAATTAAAAGAACCATATAGTTTAATATTGAAATTTCCACTTTATTTATTTATTAAACAAAATCGAGATAAAGCACTCTAGATACTGTATGAGATTTATTTAAATTAAACACAAGTTTGGAATGGAGAATTACACCTAAATCTCTTATGCCACTAACACGGGATATGTGGGATGTATAAAATAATAATATTATTCTTTAAATCATGTATTTTTTTATGTAAAGAAACAGGAAAAAACTTTATAACTTTTGTTTTTGCCTGTCTTTATTTATTATTTCATTTAAACTTCCGATTTATTCTTTCATTGCTGATGAAAAGGATATTTCCATTTTCCAACTCTTTCTTCTCTTTGTCAAATTCATTATACCTCCTAATGCTTTCATTCAGTATATTTGTCGCGCGATCAATATCCTTTTGTATAGTACGTTTCTTTTTCGGACCTGATACTCGTAAAATCATATCGTCTAATTCTTTTTTTTTATTTTCTGCTTGTTCCCTAATTAAATTCAATTCCGTCATAGAAGATTCTATGGACCTTATGGATAATTCTTTTATGTTATCCCATTGGTTATCCTTTAGCATCATTTCCTTACATTTGAGATCATAATTTTTTTCGTCCCATTGAAATTCTTCTAATTGATTATGTAACACATCAATTTCCTTTTTTATTTTGATATAAGTTGCTGTTTCACTTTCTGAATTTGAATAAGTTGCTGTTTCACTTTCTGAATTTGATTCTACAAAAAGGAAGAAAAAATGGTTTCATTCAGCGATTACCTATTTTATTATTTCGTGTGGTCTAATATGAGTTGAAAATGGCAATGTTTTGATGTTGCCATCAGCAGTGGCTAATATGAAAACAAAAAATGCATTCGAAACTAAGAAAATATTGGCCGCTGAGAAATATTAGTTATAATATGAAAAATTTAAAACTTTCGGATATATCATCGCCCACCCCCTTGATTTATAGCTCACATGCATCTTTTCATCTTCTCAAAACACGAAGTTGTCTGTTGGTCTGACGGGCTATTGAAACATTAGCAATTAAAAAAAAAAAAAAAAAAAAAAAACATTAGCGACTATTTTTAAAATACACTTGCGTGCACAAAAACTGCATAACCCATTTTTCTTTCAAATAAGCTCTCTATCTCTGTTGCTATACTACGCAGAATGTTGTAAGATCTGAATTCTGAAAGGAAATATTAACAACTTTTTAAAAGATTCTTGAATGGTGTAAATCCCCCAATTCAAAAGCCTGAAAATTCACTTTTCTCTTTATTGTATCAGAAAGGTAGCAAAAATTTGAGCGTGGCTTTCTTGGAAAATATTGATTTTTACTCATTTTGGCCAGTTAATTTCCAATTTTCTTAGACAAAAAACAACGATGATGATTTATCATTTTACTTCTTTTTGTCCAAATGGACACATCTCCAGAAAATACCGCTATAGTGGTTGCATTACTGCAACACGGTTGCACTCAAAGTCAAGTGGCTGCACAGTTGGATATAGACCAATCAACTGTTTCTAGAATCTTCCAAAGATATCAAGAGACAAATTCCTTCAAAAGAAGACCTTGTTCAGGCAAAACAAGAAAGACATGTCAACGGAATGGCCGTTTTATAGTGATGCAGTCACTCCGCAACAGGCCTTTTAATGCAGTTCAGATTGGTCAGGAGCTTCTACGGACGAGAGATGTGTCTATAAGTGAATGGACTGTAAGGATGACTCAAGGAAGCCAACCTAACACCTAGGAGACCAGCAACGGGTTCTAAACTCACCGCAGCACACCGAGCTAGACGCTTAAGATTCGGTCGATAACACGACAATGGACTGAAGAGCAATGGGGCTGCGTTTTCTTTACTGATGGGAGTAGGGTGTGCTTATATGGCAATGATAGGAGAGGAAGAGTTTACAGAAGACCGGGTGAGCAATATTTGCAATGCTTTATCAAAGAAACAGTAAGTTTTCGAGGTGGTTCCTGTATGATCTGGGCAGGAATTTTGCTTCAAGGTAAAACAGAATTGGATTTCATCCCCTGCGGTGCCAACGGTGGTCTAACAATTGAACAATACATTCAGGAGATACTGGAGGAACTTGTTGTACCCCTTCGCAACTGTTATTTGCGAAAATTTTGTTTTCATGCAAGATAATGCACTACCTCACACAGTAATCTGTGCCAGAGAATATCTGAACTTGGTGAATATTGAGACAACGGATTGTCCTCCGCTCAGTCCGGACATGAATCCAATCGAACATCTTTGGGGTCTATTGAAGAGAGCTGTTAGAGCAAGGGATCCAACTCCCCAAACCGTCGCAGAGCTGAAGAACGCCCTTAGTGAAGAATGGGAACGATTTCCAGAGGAAACTGTCGTTTTCCCGATGCAATCAATGCCAAATCGGATGAGAGCAGTAATAAGAGCCAGAGGAGGCAATACCAAGTACTGATTATATCAAAGAACACAAATTAACAATACATTCTTTGTGATTTTTTACCTTTAGCATTGATGAGTTTTCTTCCTTTTATCACACCCTATAGCAAAATTATTTTTTAGGCTTTTTAATGTGTGGGATTAGGAAATGGAAACTTTTATTTGAATGTTGAGAATATTTCCTTTCAGAATTCATATCTTACAACATTATGTGTAGTATAACAACAGATATAGAGGGCTTATTTGAAAGAAAAATGAGTATTAGTAATTTTTTTTAAAACATTAGATAGCTTTTTTTTTTAAAAAAAAAAAAAAGAATCGACATGGTATTGGTTTATTTTATTATTAGGTAATATTCTTTTTTAATAAAATATAGGTAGGTATATATCCAAAAGATTTAAATTGTTTTTTTAATACCTATATTTCTTTCAGTTGATTTATTAAAAATTGACAAAAAAAAGCTAATTTAAAAATTAAGAGTTGAATAAATCAATTATTATTCTTAAATTAATGTTGTTTTTTTTCAGACCCGAAATGTTTTGGATGAAACAGGACTCTATGTGACATTTCATAATGGTCCTATTACCAAATTTCACGTTATTATCATAATCAAGAGCAAAATTAGGAGGCTAAGGAAAACAGTGCGAAGTGCCTCGTGTAAATGTCGGTACAAACTGTTTTCATCAGAATTTGACCTGGGGCACTACCGTGCGCCTAAATTTAACTACACATTTTCCACGCCTGTGGGAGGCAAAACACGGAGAATCATAAAAAATACAATTTTGCCCGATACTAACCAAAGCTGCTCTGAATTGCCATTAAAATAATGATACACATGACTCCTAAAGTACGGCCCATTTTACTTATAATTCTAGCTCTTACTAAATCTGAAAAAAAAATCAAATTTCAATTTGATTGTAAAATTAATAAATTGAGAGAGTTCAAAGCTATAGTAAAGGAGCATCCACAATACACAGTGAAAGTGTCAGTGACAGTGCTCTCACAGTGATTTTAATAATACCCGTCAATGTTTTCTTCATGCTCAGTCAGTAATTTTATATGTAAAACACTGTGAAGATCACGGTACGGCGGCGTCGCGTCGGAGAGCACTTTCAATGTGTAGTGTGAATGCTCCCTAATGCTTAGATTTCTTGATGCGTCATTTGTTGAAGGTCGAACTTTTTTTAGACCACCATGTCCTCTTTGATTCATCTCCCGATTCTATTTATTTAAGCTATTTTTACCAAACCTTTTTAGACTTCTAAGAAACACCTCTTAATCATAGTCGGTATTAGGGGGGGAGACATCGGGGGCTTTAGGGCTCCCAGAATTTGCCACATGGGGTCTAATTGTTCCGAAACTTTTGGGTACAATTGGAAATACCGCTTTTCATAGTAAGTGCTAGAGACTTGCTATGTTGCGTTTCACTTGGGGGATTAATTTTTTTAGTAAAATAAATTTTAAATGTCAAAATGAACTATCTTTTCGTCTGAGAGACGAATAGTTTAGATGATAAATATACCTTGTAATGCTGTGAAGGAAAAATTAAAGTAATGAACTGCTTTATAAATTACCTAATTATAAAAAAAAAGAGTCAAAATCGAGTTTGACGACGTAGCGTTTACGAAGAATTGGATCTCTTCTTGTCGACAGCAATATTGAAAACTGAATGCTGGAATATATACAAACACAGTGGTGCATCCAAGATTTCCATTGGGGGGGGGGGGTTNGGGGGGGGTTATATCTATTTATTTTTAGTAGTAAGATGTGCACTAAGCGGGTATAAGCGTCAGGGTTATAGCATGGATTAAGAGCCAGCATATTCGAAAACTTCACTTTTTTTTTAGAACCCGAAAGGGAGGCCGATGCAAAATTTGGAATTTTAAGGGTATGTTCGTGCATGGCAAAAGTGTCTTTTGATATATACCTATCCCTAAAATCGCCATTGTGTTCCGGTCAAAACATGAGGGGACAAGGGTAAGGTAAGCCCCTCAAACATGTATTTACCAATTAATTCCAATAAATTGTTTAAAATATTTTGTTCCATAGAAATGAAACGGTGAGGAAGCTATTTTGACGTATACTACAGGGTTTTCACTTTCTAGTTGTCCCATAGGATTTTAAATGGAAATCTCAACTGATGGTTGGCATCTCCTCGCAGTATGTCACAAAATAGAAATGCTATCTGGTGGACTAAGGTTCCTTCATAGAATATAATGGTTAATACTTTTGATAATTAGGGAAAAAATATATACCGAAACTTTTTTAAAATTGTAATTTCCTCAATTTTATCAGAAGCTGTGATAACAGTGACATAAATACCTAGTAACTAGTAATGGACGTGGGTTCGAGTCTTCAAAATGCATGGATTTCTTTAAAGGATATTACTCGTATATCTCCTGCTTTTCGTTTGATGAATTCTTGTTTAATCAAAGTGAATCGAAACAGTCTTGCTTGCTTGTCCAGTAAGGATACTTGTCTCTTGGAGTCGGGTTCGGAAGTTCGATTGCCGCCGGAGGTGGATTTTCCTCAAAAGGTGGAATAAATTCTCAGATCGAGTGTTTTTTTTACTTTCCTTATCCTATAAATGGAAAGAAACTGAAATTTTTTATGTCGAGTTTTCAATGCCAAAACACGTTTAGGGACCCCCAGAGCCCAAATTTCGAGTTTCAGCCATTTCAACCAAACCCCGAAGTTTGGTTGAAATCCAAACTACTGTTGTCTCGAATCTATTCCCGGTAGTTTTTAGTGGTTTTGGCCGCAGTTCCTTCCTAAAAGGAGAACGGCAAGAGCTTAAAATTTGGTAGCTATTTTTTATACCTATCAATTTCATGCATGGAATGAAAAATGACATTTTTTGCATGAAATCGAATCTGCTCTTGACAATTTATTGCAGCTTTTTAGCGTTTTTCACGAGTGTGACATGAAAAGAAAACGGAATGAGCTAGAGACTTAATAATTTTTTTTTTATTATGTCAATTTTATGTATTGTGCACGTATCGATTTTTTTTTTAAAAGAAAAGTCGTGTGATGTTCACACCAGATTTTTCATCCTATATCTTCTTCTCTCCTTGGTTTCTGGACGCCTACACCTAATTGTAATGTTTCAGCTCCCTCTATCCAATGGTAGTTAAATTTATGTTTATTATTGTCACATGCAAGGAAGAAAACAACTCGTTACTGCTTACATAAGCAGTAAATTATAACTGATGTGTGATTTCAGTGTCAAGATCATCAAATTGAACCTAACTTTGCTGTAGCGGTTGCTACAAAATCTTGGTAGTTGTACAAACAACTATTTTAATCTTCACGTGTTATCAACAGTCAAAATTTTTCAAAGCGCTGAGCCATTGATGACTTAGGTATGTCATTAGCGGAGTGAGGGGGGGCTACAATTTGTTAAAGGGGGCTGTAATATTGTAATTATTGGTGTTCACAAACCGAAGAGAGAAGAATATATAGAATGAAAAAAAGTCGATCTGAGAATTAATTGCGGAAAAGCCATCACATCCGGCGGCAATCCAACTTCCGAGCTCAACTTCAAGACACAAGTGTCCTTACTTGACTAGCAAGCAAGACAATTTCGATTCACTTTAATTAAATAAGATTTCATCAAACAAAAAGCAGTTTATATATGAGTAATATCCACTAAAGAAATCCATGCATTTAGATGACTCGTACTTACGTCCTTGTATTACTGGGTATGTACGTCACTGTTAGTTTAGGCAACACATTTCTGCATACATTTTTTCCCAAAGTTTGTATTAACCATTAACCATTTTTCTATGAAGGAACCTTAGTCCACTAGATCAGTTCTAATTCCAGAACCGTAGGTCCGATTATCGTGATAATAGTTTTATTGGAATCCTATAGTTAAAAATTACATCAAAAATCACTAGCATTTCTATTATGTGACATACTGGGAGGATATGCCAACCATCAGTCGAGATTTCCATGTAAAATCCAATAGGACAACTAGAAGTGCAAACCTTGTATACCTGCCAAACTGTGTGGGATCGATCATCGAATATGGGCATAAAAACTTGAAAATATTATTTTGACTAGGGGGGGGAGGGGGGCTAGTACCCCCGGTTATGCGCCACTGTACAAACAGAACATTTTACACGCGATGTGCTAGAAACATTGCTCTTGCTTAACGTCTATTGGTAATTTGAGTCGTGGGTTTCACCCTCCATTCGCTGTAAACTTACAAAGCAGGTACCCATATTGACATCACCCAGCCTGGGTTGGTCAGGGAATAATCAGAATCTCGAGGTTACGAATCTTCAGTGATCTTACGAGAACTGGCGTAAACAACGCGCTATAGACGCTGGCTTTCTGCAATTATTATATGATAGAAGTTCAGTGAAATAAACACATTATCTGGGCCCAATCGATACATAATAGCAAATGTAGCCTCCTAGGGGGGCAAACCAGCCTCATTAGTTGCCGGTCCTAAACCCGTGTAAATACAGAAGTTTTGGTATTGAAGGACATCCAGCCTTAAAAAAACTCTGCTCCAAACCAATCATGAAAGATCATCAACAAAAAGCTAGTTTTTACGCAGTTACAATTGATACTGTGCTAGGGACACTGTGTCTGTGGTAGGAAATGGTACAGCTAAAGAGAATAGACAGCGAACAGAAGATTGTATTGTGCCATGGCAGAATTAAGGAATCCAACGCTAACACCAAATCAGGGCCGCTCAGAGGGAGGGACAAAGGGGACAAAATGTGCCGGGCCCGGGCTCCTCAAGGGGCCCTGGCCTAGCGGTTTTTTTTCACTAATAATAAAGAAATATTTTTTTTAAAAAAAACAACTTGCCAAAAAAAAAAAAAAAAATTACCACAAAAATGACAAATAATGTCAATTAATGTGGCTAATAGCCAACCAGCGTATATGACACGTTGAATACAAAAAGAGATTTTACCATGTGGATGTCCACGTTGGTTCGCCTCCTCGTCATGCTAGCTATTTTTCCGGCCCAACCCGGACTGAGCGAGATCAATGTGTGTAGCTGGTTTGCAATTTTTATACACTAGCTGTTTGCCCGCGCTTCACTACGGTTACGAAATTCATCAACTACAATTTCGAGATTGCGACATTAAATCTTCTTAAGTTTGGATTTTTAGTGCAACCGACCCCCAGGTTGAGCATGGCTAATATTTAAAAACTTCAATATTTTACTCAAGGATATTACTTTTTGTACTGCAAAATACCTCTGTATCGAATTTCAGTTTTCTCGCTCATCCCGAATTTGATACTTCTTAATTCCGATTTTGCGGTGGTGAAAACCAAAACAGCAATAAATAGGAAAATTTATTTTTTTATATTTTTTTATCGGATCCTTATACTATTTCGGGGGAGGGGTCTATTGTCACTCATTTTTCGTTATCTCCTTTTACCACGATAACTCCTGCACACTTTTACAACAGCGGAATTGAGTGTGATCTCTCTCTAAAATTCTATTTATTTCTTCTAAATCCTAAATAATATAGAAAATTATATAATAGGTATTTGACAAAAGAGCTATCATTTTCGTTATTTTGTTATATTAAAATAGAAATTTCTCCAGACAGACTGCGAGAAAAATTGATATACCTACCATATTATCGGGATAATATTTCCGTTTTTGTCCACAGCAAAAAATTTTGAGCACACGTGTGAGAGTTCTGTAGTTTACAAAAAATTCTAAAAAATTTAAGTTAGCTCAAAAACGGGGCATTATCTCAAACTTTTTGGTCAAGAAAGTAATTTTTTCTGAGCAGAAATGTTTCATGTGTTCCAAAAATAATTTCAAATTTGCAAAAAAAAATATATGTCCAAGAGAGTTATCGAAATATGTGTGACGTCAGGGGTACAAGTACACGTGTAAAAAAAGATGAAAATACGAATAACTCAAAACCAAAGATTTTATTAAAAAGTTAAAGGGAGTATTTTTGGTAGGTGTTGGCATCTACAATCAGCCACCTAAGTATTATTAACGATAAAGTGGACACCCGGTATAGTCAAACTCATTACAAATATGAAGAACTAGCTGTTTCGCTCATGCTCCGCTACGATTCTTATATTGCTATTTTTGTTTTTCGAGGACAATGGAATTCGGGGAGGGGTCCACCCTCCCTTTAAACGTTTCGCCAGAGGGGCTTGAGAGGACAGGCCATTCTGACTTCTTAGTATTTTCAAAATTTTATTTTGGCCGTTCCCAATTCGAACTATTAACTCTGGAATGGCTGGACATATTTTTGCAGAAAGTGTCCTAAAATAAGAATTAAACGGTCCGATTTAAGAAATCGGACCGTGACTTTTTATTATTTTCCTGATGTTTTTAATATAGCAAAATAACGAAAATGATAGCTCTTTTGTCAAATACCTATTTTATAATTTTCTATATATGGATGGAAAGTAATTGCTCGTCAATTACCCTCGAAAAATCTGTAATGCTGATTGGCAGGAAAAGATCGCGAAACCATCCAATTCAGGCCAGGGACAGCGCAAAATATCTGGACGTAGTATTAGATAAGCGATAAAGCGATTGAGTTTTTGCCCCCACATCCAGTATTCAATGGAAAAGGGCACAGCACTAGTAAAACTCATGCCCAGAATGAGGGGCCCGTCGCTGAGCAGACGAAAATGATTAAACTTGGTGGTGAAATCTACACTAATGTATGCGGCCCCAGTATAGTAGCCTATAAAAAATACTAAAAATCGGTTACTATCGGTTCAAAGGAAAATGCTAGTAAATGTCAGCGGATCCTACAAGACCGTCTCTTCGGCGGCACTGCAGGTGATAGCAGGTACTTTGCCGACAGATTTAATGGTTGAAGAAAGAGCAAAGACTTGGGGCATGGGTGAGTAGGAGAGAGAGATGATGAGGGAAGGGACAATAAGAATGTGGACGGATCGTTGGCGGGATGGGGTTACTGGTGCCTGGATGAGGGTATTAATAAAAGATATGGGGCCGTGGTCATTAGGAATCACGTTTCCTTGTCATATCATCTTACCCAGTTTCTTTCTTGTCATTGGTGCTTTAACTCATATCTGGCCCGTTACAAAATAATCACATCTTCGCCCCGTGGCCGAGTTGTTAAAAGTATCCCACCCGGAGCGAAAATTTTCTGATCGAATTTTCTCGTTTTCGGAATGGCATGGCTGTGAAAAGGAGTGCCCTGAAGTAATGCGAAAGCGGTTCCGGGGCATAACTTTTTTTTAAAGATAAAAAAAAATCTTCTAGATATCGGTACTGCGAGATGGAGGATACCGCGGAGTACACATTTTTTGAATGCGAGCGATGGAGGTATCAGCGTGACCAGCTAGAAGAGCGATTGTCAGCGAAAATAGATAAGAACAACGTCATTAATATCATGCTGGAGGCTGATTCAAGGTGGACATAGGTGAGGAGATTTGTTGAGGCCGTTTTGATACAGAAGGAGGATGACAAACGAGAGGAGAAAAGGAGAACACTAGCAGAAAATCTATATATATTTTTTTCTGTGTGTGAATCTATATTTTTATTAACCTGCTTCCAGTTCCTTTCCCGCAGATGTTCCTGTCTTGGTCTTTTGTTACAGTAAATTTTTGCATAATATTAAATCTGTTACATTATTTAATAATGTCATTTATTCGGTTGGATTTCGGGGGGAGGTCAGACCCCGTGAACGGTAGGGTCTTCTCTCCCTCCCGAAACCCAACCGAAACTCCCACTCCCACCCCAAACATTTTATTTTGGTACTTATTATTTTGAAATGTATTTACTGTGTCATTTACATGGTTGGGCTTCGGAGGGGGGAGATCACCCCTTTGGGGTCTCCTCCCTCTCCAACAATTTCGTTTTGTACCTGTTTTGTATATTATTATTTTAAAATGTCATTATTATGACATAATGGTTTGGGTTTCGGGGGAGGGGGAGGGAACCTAATCGCTTTGGGGTCTCCTACCTCTACCACTCCAACAATTTTATTTTTGTGCCTATTTTGTAATTTACGATGCTCTTGTATTACTAGGTGTGTCCGTGGACAAAAACGAGCGGAGCCATCCGTTGTTCCTCGATTTTTCGCGTCATTTGATTATTCGAGTCATTTGAAATTTCATTCCGTTAAAACAAAGATGTTTTTGAGAATATCACACCTTTCTTGATTGCATATTGCATCGTGCCCTTGAGTAGTATTTTTAACATTTATCTAGATGTACAACAACAAAGGATTTTTTAATATTCTAACTGGGGCGCCAGCCGCCGGGGAAAAAGACGCGCCCATAAAATATTATCATCTTTTCATCTCTGTTTCTCCGTACCGGTAAATTTCTGATCGCTGAAATTTGGCATGTAAGATCATTTTATGTTCTAGATCTACAGCAACAAAGGATTTTTTAGTATTCCAAATGGGACGCCAGCCGCGGGGGAAAATGGCGCGTCCATCGTCCATCAAATATTATCAACTTTTCATCACTGTTTCTCGGTACCGGTAAATTTCTGGCCGCTGATATTTCTGGTATGTAAGAACGTTTTATGTAATAAACCAAAAAACAATTATTTTTTTACAGTAAATTAATAATACTACCATACTTCGTCACCAGGTGTAAGGTGTAACTAAGGTATTACCACAGTTGAAACATGCTGATATCGTGTCCGCTATCCTCAAATTGTGTGTCTCTTTTTTAAAAAAAACAAACAGTTGATTTCTACATACAGATGCTGGAGTACAAGTTAACGTTGACAATGGCAATACTATAGAATAGAAGCTGATTTTCTTATACTACTTGCTAATGGCTACAAAAAATACCTACTTACACTCATTAACTTTTCTAGAAAAATTTGTTTTTGAGTAATCCTCATTTTTCATCTTTTTAAAATTTTATTACATATTTTAATCTCAAAAACCTACTTTTAATCTTTGCCGTACTTAGGTACCTATAAAATTTAGTCTGTAACTACGTTTTTCTTAAAATCGTTAGTATTAACTTTAAGGCTACAAGATACTACAAAATCGTTATTTTAATTAAAAATCTTCATAATCTTCAAATTCTGTTTTCAAAACCTTAATCATTTTACATTTTTTGGTATCAATTTTATCTGGCCAATCACATATTTGCATTTGTACATTAAAATATGTCCCAGGCTTGCAAATGAATTCCACAGGTTTACCATAAACACATTGATAGTACTAGAAAAAAAGAACAATATACGTTAATATTTAGTGTCGAATTATAGAATTCCGCTAAAAATGACAACTAGTAGGTCCTAAATACTGAAAGATTTTAGTGCCTACTCAGATTTGGAATAGACAAGTAGCGCGGTGTTATAGAACTCCACTAAAGTGACAACCAGCGCAAAATTGAGGGAAATGTAAAAAAAAATCGTCTTATTTGGAAAACGATTTTTTTGACCTTAGAATAACCTTGAAAGATCTATCAAGGTCTACATAAATTTCCTCCTGGTTACCAGACAGATACTATTATTTTTTTTAGAGCAAGTTACAAACTTAAAATGTGGTTTAATATAATTTAAAAAGGGTTTTTAAACGTTTTAGGGGTGGAAAATTAATTAATTCACTTTAATTTTAATTTATTTTGAAAAAAAACTTTTTCTTCAGGTACCAAACAGATACTATTAATTTTTTTTGGAGCAAGTTACAAACTTAAAATGTTGTTTAATATAATTTAAAAAGGCTTTTTAAACGTTTTAGGGGTGGGAGATTAATTAATTCACTTCAATTTTAATTTATTTAAAAAAAAAACTTTTTCTTCCGTATTTATTGAACTATTTGAATATATTGAACTGAAGCAGACATAGTTGTACCAATATGAAAAAAGTCCAGTGCAAGTTTGTTTATTTTATCAATATAAGCGTTTAGATGAACCCCCCCCCCCCCGAGAGGTTAGGAAACGTTTTGATCGGCCATGCCTCGATTAAACTTGTTCTTCTCATAAAGTCGCTCCCTAAAAACTCTTGCGCTTTCTCCAAAGTTTCGTCGATTTTCAAGCAATAAAATTGTGAATTAAACATTTAAATGTGAGTTTTCTCGTATTTTCCACCATTTAATCGTGAAAATTAACCTTCTACTTTCAATTAATCATATTTTAAGTTACGTTAGTTGCTCAGAAAAAAAATGATAGTATCTGTCTGGTCCCTCCTCCTGTTCTATTGGGATTTACGCGGCAATTGCACTTGGGGACCCGGGATCAATCCCCGCGAGGTCGGAATATTTTCGACTTCGTGCTTGGGATTTGAGGTGCACTCAGTCTCGTGAGAACGATTGAGTAGCTGTTTTAATATGAGTAGCGACCAGCGGCGTCATCTCCGGAGTAAAAATATTAGAAGTTTGAAGATATTATTAGTACAGGAGGCACTCTTATGCTGTGATGTCCACAAAAATGTGAAAAGTAGCCTTAACACAAAGAAATTCTACAGTTACATTTTTAGATTTTTTGTATTCCCGACAGTTTCAGAGATATTTACTTTGCATATATTATATTATATTATAATAGACCACTCTATACATATGCAGACTGTCGGAAAGAATCAGACTTTTCCGATGCCAGCACTTTTCTTGAAAGTGGTAGTTCCAAGATAATGATGCTTCTTACCTTGTTACAGAACTCGTGCCTCCGGAACCCAGCATTAGAACAGTCTACGTTTAAATTTTCAAATTCACTTCCATCATACGTGGTTGTACTTTTTGGAGGTTTTGCTGTTATGGATGGTCTCGGTCGTTTATTGGGTTTATACTTTTGTGTTGTTGGTTCGTAAGGTTTCTCACTAATAGTTGTCAGCAGATCTGAAGGGGTAGTTTTTGATGTTGTTATAAAAGGTCTTCTTGAAGTTGAAAAAGGTTTGGGTTTATGTGTGGATGTTACTATGGGTGAATAGTCTATATCATGTGGGGTTGTGCTAGGAGGTCGGTCCCATTCAGGCTGTAAAATAATAAAAAAAAAAAATAGTACCTATTATTGCGTGTAGGAACCCTCCCACGTGATCTATTTTTTTACGAATTAATATTCCAGGATGATCCCTTTATCAATGTTTTACGGATTCCGCTTTTTGTGTAAAAGACACTGAGAAAGGTCCCAGACTGATGGAGCGTATAATGTATGTTTTGGGGGAGATGGTTTGTACATGATTGAATTTATTCTAGATCAACGCTGTCATAGTGGTGAGTACCTGTTATAATACGGACTAACTTCCATGCAATGGTAAGTATTTTTACTTTCCTTATCCTATAAAAAGAAAAGTATTTTAATGGGCTGAAATTTTCTATGTCAAGTTTTCAATACCAAAACACGTTTTGAGGTCCCAGAGTCCAAATCTCGAGTTTCAGCCACTGGTCCGAGTGTGTGTGTCTGTCGGTCTGTGAAAAAGATATTTCAAAAACGGTGCTAGGGACTTGAAATTTGTTATGTGTGTCTGTTTTATTCCATTAACGACACACGAAACTTTTGGTTGAAATCGGATATACCCTTGGCGCTTTTTAGCGGAGTTCTGCCTAAAAGGAGAACGGTAAGAGCTAAAATTCATGTACCTAATGAGTGCAAAAAGACTTTTGGTTGAAGTATTTTCTATTATGGGCGGTTCTGCCTAAAACGAGAACTGCAAGAGCTAGAGCTTGAAAATATCAATTTTCAACATGGAATGCACAAAGACAATTCATTGTTTGTTTTTTTTAATACACTTTATTGAATTAACTTCAAACATGAACTCAGACATAGAAAGAAGAGGATAAAAAGAGTGAGAGAAAAAAGGAAAAGAAAGAAAAGAGAGAGAGAGAAAAAAAGCTAATTCAAAGGGCGGGGTTAATTCCTGAGGAATTCTCTTCCACCCAAGCTGCTATTTAAGGGGGTTTTGGTAGTATTTCAATTGTATGTATTAGACGCGTGACGAAATATTTAATTAAAGGCGAAGGTACACCATGGGCAGTTTTTCCTCTTTTTGGCTATTGGGGACCTCAGAACGGCACTGTTTTGGCATTGAAAACTAAACATCAAAAAATTCAGACCATTACAATACTTTCTTCTCTTTTTATAGATAAGGAAAATAGTGTGATGTTCACACCAGATTTTTATACCTTCTCCCACTTTTCTTATTTTCTATTGTTAAATTAATAGTAGAGTTATACAATAAACTAAATATATAAATGAGAAATTTGTGTGCACCTATGTGGTAGGGGTTGTCTGTTCCAATACCACAGCCTAAACGGTAGCGGAAAAATTGATGGGAATGGAACATCGACAATGACGTGCCATAAATCAATCCATAACTTACTCTAGGAGTTGTGTCCCCGTGGGGTACAGGTACTTTGTAATCTTTCATGTTCTCATAGAGTATTGTCAGCAAAGGATTCTTTTCTCCACAAAGTCCTTGAAAATCGTCCATATCTAAAGCCCAATTCATTGCACCCGCATAACCATTTTCTTTGATCCAATCCATTTTAATTTGAACACTTCTCGGATTTTCATAACCAATCCATTGATTGCCTGGAAAGATAATTTTGTTCCGCAAAAAGAATAAAAATCTCAATATAAATACAGGGTGAACCTAAAAAAAAGTTGGCACAGAAACAGGGTAGGTATAGAACAGGTAATTTCCAACAGAAAATACTCTATTCAGCATGTGGCGTTTTCGCTTCATTTCCAAGATGGCGGGCATTTTGTAAATTTCGACCTTACCCCACAAAGTCGCTTATATAATTTGATCTACAGAATTAAGTACATAAATGTCGTAAATATATAAATATTACAAAAAAAATCGAAATTTTCAGTCTTACGTGTTTTTTTTAATTTATTATCCAAAAACTTAATTATTTTTCCCGGATTTTGCACTAAAATTTGGCCCGAATAAAAATCAACCCAGAAATGATATGTTCTATCTACTGCACGCCTATCGGGATTTTGCCAAATTTCAGTGCAAAATCCCGATGAAATAAAATAATGCTTTTGGGACAATCGATCAAAAAACCACGTCAGACTGAAATTGTAATAACGTTTACAACTTTGTACTTGTTTCTCTGGTTCAAATTGTATTTTTCTATCTGAAGCCCAAAAAATAAAAATTAAAAAATAAAACGAATTTGCGGGGTAAGGTCAAAATTTACAAAATAGATGCCATCTTCGAAACGAAGCGAAAACGGCTTATGCTCAATACAGTATTTTGTGTTAGAAATAACCTGTTCTACCTGTCCTGTTTCTGTGTCAACGTTTTCAAGTTAGCTTGTATAAAAGTGAAAATCTTGTTGTGTATGTTAATTTGACCGAATTTGTCAAGAGTAATTGACGTGAGTCCCCCCTTCCCCAAACCATAAACTTAGACAGAAAAATTATCAGAACTCAAAAATATCTTGAGTATTTTTTTCTTCAAAAAAACTGGCCAAATAGTACCTACCAATTCTGTAACATTATTATTTATCAAATCGTAGCAAGAAAGTTTTATGGTACGAAAAAAATCAAATATTAGAGGGGTTTTTTTAATTTGACTTAACGTCTCTTTAACATCTATTGGTCATTCAACGGGGTTTTACCCTCTATTCGTTGGAAACTTGAAAACCAGCTACCCGCATTGACCTCACCCAGCCTGGGTTGGGCCGGAAAAATAGCCAGAATCACGAAGGCGCGAACCCACGTGGACACCCACATAGAACAATTTCGCTGGACGTTGCTTAACTTCAGTGATCTAACGGGAACTGGTGTATTCAACGTGCCATATACGCTGGCTAAAAAATTAGAGTTAAAAATTCCATGGCGAACCACGGGGCAAAACCCTGCTAGTATCTTCTAATAATATTTGTTGGTGTCAATTATTATAATGTTCACATTTCAATTTCATGAAAGATGTCTAAATTGAAAAGTTCAACATACCCTGATAGGTGTACGGGCATTTTCCAATGTCATCCCATTTCTGGATCCACTCCTTGTCCTTATCCAACGCTGAGCAGATCTGTAAATATAAACAATGATTTTTACCCTTGAAAGTTTTCGTTTTTTGTTAAATGTTATGATAAATTTGCCCCCATAAACACTTGGGTTCACTAGGTAACCTCCACCCCAAAAACTCCCACTCAACGTGAAGGATCAGACAGAGATAATTCTACGAATCTGGGGAACCCAAGGCCAAGAACAAAAACTCAAAAATGTTTGGCCAAGAATCATCAATACAGCAATGCATTTTCATTTTTTCGGATGGTGAACTGATGATGATTTGTTGTGATGAAAGAAATGTTTACCAATAGCATTGATTTTAGTTTTCTTTCGCTCATGATTGCTGCTATAAGAAACAACATTCAATGTACTACTACAAACAGTAGAACCGTACCTCATAATAAGAAATGAATCCTGTTGCATTGGTATAAGGACCAGGAGCTCCTCCATCAGCTTCTTTATTGATGTAAGTTCCTATATTGTAGTTGTTGTTTCCTCCGCTCAAAGTGAAGGATCTGCCATAGAATGGTATTCCAACAACCAATTTACGAGGAGAACAACCTTTATCAACCCATAACTGTAAGCCATCGTTCTGAAAAAGAAGCGGAAAAAGGGTCAAGTTGGATCTTAGAGGATGATGCAATAGACCAGGGGTTCCCAAACTTTTTGGTACCGCGCCCCCTTTTCTTCAAATGAAATCCTCCCACGCCCCCCCCCCTCCCCTTTACATTATAAATTATGAATGGCTATGGGTGTTGCTGAATGCTATTTCATTCAAATTGCTGAATGCCATCTCATTCAAAACGCAAATGTGTTGCTGAATGCTATCTCATTCAAAACGCTGATGAGTTGCTGAATGCTATTACATTCAAAACGCTAATGTGTTGCTGAATGCTATCTCTTTCAAATTTTCTGACATCATGTTCAATAAAATTACTTTTGTAAAAAAAGTGTGTACATTTATATTTTAACTATAAATGATAATAATTTAACTGGTCTCGCCCCCCTTCCCCCCTTTGCTTGCCTTCACGCCCCCAGTTTGGGAACCTCTGCAATAGACCATTTCAAATCTCAAATATGAGCGCCCTTTTAACCATGCAGGTCAAATTATACGTTTAATAAAATTGTCGGGATGAATATGAACCGTAGATTAGATGAATCCTCACAGGCGATTGGTATTATGCTTTGGTAATGACATGGTCAATTTGCCATGTGGATCGCTCTCCGCCAATATACTACAGTTTTTAAACCGGTTTTATCACTCCTTCTAATCTTTCTTCTGTGTGATACTCATAGCATTGTCAACGAAGAACGCCTGAATATTCCGAATGGTTTTCATCTGCTGTCACTCGATTTCTCCACTTACTTCCATTGAAAATCCGACGGGAGCACTGCTTGACAGCAAATGACGCTGAATTCGTAGGAAGTCTCGTGCTAGCGCGTTTGATTCAAATTAATCAGGTTTCCGAAATATAAAAATAAGGTCGGATACTTTTCTGGCAGAGTAGGATAAACGTAGGTGTTCATATTTTCGCCTCAACCTTGATGGTCATATCCGGAGCGGATCTGATAGGATTTTAAAAATTCCAAAACTTTCGTACTTAACACCTCTTCTCAGTATATGAAAGGGGAACCGTATTTATTTTCGACCGACTTCATCGAATGGAATTTCGCTTTGCTGGAAGAACAAGATTACTCAAAGGTCACGGCGATGTTGCTCCTCTCAAAACTTACCACAATAAGTGTTTCATAAGCATATTGATCACTCAATGGTTACGGCGATGTTGTTCCTCTCAAAACTTACCACAATAAGTGTTTCATAAGCATATTGATCACTCAATGGTCACGGCGATGTTGTTCCTCTCAAACTTACCACAATAAGTGTTTCATAAGCATATTGATCACTCAATGGTCACGGCGATGTTGTTCCTCTCAAAACTTACCACAATAAGTGTTTCATAAGCATATTGATCACTCAATGTCACGGCGATGTTGTTCCTCTCAAACTTACCACGTTAAGTGTTTCATAAGCATAGTGATCACTCAATGTTCACGCCGATGTTGTTCGTTTTTCCTCTCAAACCTACCATATTAAGTGTTTCATAAGCATATTGATCACTCAATTGTCACGGCGATGTTGCTCCTCTCAAACTTACCACATTAAGTGTTTCATATGCATATTGATCAATCAATGTTCACGGCGATGTTGCTCCCCTCAAACTTACCACATTAAGTGTTTCATAAGCATATTGATCACTTGGTCTTCTATAAAGTGGACTATGCACATCAGCAAACCCTGCCCAATTACCTCTGAGATCATATGACATAACGTGAATTGCATTTACTAATCTGAAATGTGTAAAAAGCGAAATAGTAATATTACACGTGTTTGATTTTTAAATACTGCAATTGGGTGTACCGAGTAATCTTTGATTAGGTAATTAACGGATAATGCTTTCTACACAAATTCTACACAAATACATAGGAGCAGCCATTGTCAAAGTCTTTACCAGTCTTAATATGGAAGAAACCAGTCCCCTCTCATTACAGAACAACTTTATGTGTATAAACTTACTCGCAAAGCTCAGGAACATGGTAGCCTTCATTCAATCTAAACTTCGCCATAGGAACAGCCATTGTAATTTCCCATCCTTTGCCAGCTTTATTAAAAGC
This sequence comes from Pachypsylla venusta, assembly GCA_012654025.1. NCBI lineage: Eukaryota > Metazoa > Arthropoda > Insecta > Hemiptera > Aphalaridae > Pachypsylla > Pachypsylla venusta. The sequence continues at coordinate 16,448,631 of CM022879.1, read as the reverse complement.
AGTTCTTAATTCTTCTACAAAATAGAAGAAATTATTTTTGTCACTAAAATGTCCTCCTCGGTCCGTAGCGGAAGGATATTCCCAGTCCAAATCAAAACCATCAAAGTTGTATTTCTTCATGAAACCTAAGCAAACAAAAAGGAAATGAGTTTGGTGATCAGTTGAAGATTCACATTAAAAAAAACTGAAGTTAAGCAACGTCCAAAAAGGTTGTACCATGTGGGTGTCCAGGTGGCTTTGCGCCCTCGTGATGCTGGCTATTAATCGGCCCAACCCAGGCTGGGTGAGCTCAATGTGGTTAGCTGGTTTGCAAGTTTCCAGCGAATGGAGGGTAAAAACCCCGAATGTCGTCTCGGGGTCTCGAATGACGAATAGATGTTAAAGATACGTCCAAACTTAAAAAAAAAACGTAACTAACAATGTATAACTTTGATTTGATAAGAGATAACGCAATATGCCACATACCGAATGATAATAGATAATATCCCAGTCTCCTATGCACGGCCAGTGAGTAACAGCTCCGATGTTCTTTTTGATACAACCTATATTAAAGATAATTTTATTACCAACAACACTCCGAATGAAAGTCTTTCTCTTGGATACATCAGACACCATTTCGGAATATTTTTCACCACCCTCGCCCCATCCGCCAACTGCTACTTCAACTTTCAGATGGGGATGTTTCTTCCTCAACGCTGTAAAATTTCGAAACCCGTGTTGTTTGACATCCACCTACAAACAGAAAAAGATCGGTTGTTGAACATTTTTGTTTTTACTGCCTTTCTAGATCCAGAATGGAGAAGCTCCAATCTGGAGTGAAATTTCAAAGTTCAAAAAACACTGAAACTCTTGTTGCTTCCACCTTTGACCGATCTTTAGATTATGGTAAAAGTCTGCATCTCCACAAAATCAGAGGCATTTATTTAAAATCGTGGAAGTAAACTTAGACCTGACTGCGTTGTAAAAAGGTAGTATTTTACGAATCCCCTTAGAAAAACTGACCAAGTGTAAAGTCGGTATTACTTTAAGAGAATTTAGACAGAAGAACGTGCAATAATAAATTTAAGTGCAGGATATACAGCAGCAACAATAAACTTGGCCCCAATAATAGATATCACTACTTTCATAGGCGGAATTTTTTGGAAGAGTGGGAGGAACTTGGCCTTTTTTCAATGATAATTTTTTTGTGAGATCTATCTATCGGTTCTATCAACTGAGCTTCTGAGGCTGTAGGAAGCTTACTTTGCAGACGTTTTCAATGTTTTTTTTTTTATAAAGTGGGTATAACGCTAAATTAAAATGGAAAGAACATACTAAAAAGAAACGAGTTCAGCTTGGTTAATGTATATATTCTTCACTAGGTAGGTATATATTCTTCACTAGCAGTCGAAAGCAAGTTTCTGCTTTATAATCAGGTCCTAAAACCTATATGGACCTACGGCATGTAGCCCTGGGGCTGTATCAGTGATTCTTATAGGAAAATAATACAAAGATTCCATAATAATGTTTTGAAGACCATTGACAATGCTCCTTGACACATTCTAAATGATGACCTACAACCAAGAAAGGTTCCGAGGTCATGTCAATCCTGAAGCTGTCCGACTCCTTGAGGTTGACAACCTATATAGTCCTTTAAAAAGAAGAAAACCTCACGAGCTCCCATAGAGCTCCATCACTAAGGTGCACCAAATTTACAGCTTCATATCATAAGACAGATTATGTACATGAACTTTTTATTTATTTATTTTTAATATTTTAAATGAGAATAATATTGTTCATTAGATTTAAGTTTCTAGATTTCAATGATAATAAAATCCCTTCATCGGGAATTTTTATTATTAAAATTAAACTATATACTAGGTGTGTCCATAGACAGAAACGAGCGGAGCCATCCATTGTTCCTCGAAGTTTTGCGTACCAGAAGTATAAATTTTTGATTATTCGAGTCACTTGAAATTTCATTTTTTATCTTTCAACTTTGAGTTTTATCGACCATTTCAGCAGATCTACAAAGAAATAACGGTAATGGTACAAATGATTCAAGTCCTAAATAAATTGATAAAGAGAAAATATTATGTTACTGGGAAGGGTCATTCCTCCAAAAATTTAGATATTTAGAAGTTAAGGCCGATAAACCGCCCTATACCATTTTTTTGTAATTTACAATAAAAAAATGTAAATTTGACCGTTTTTTTCTTTCCTTATTCTTTGAAAAGGATTATTGTAATGTGCTTATCGATGTCGAGTTTTCAATTCCAAAACACGTTTAGAGGTCCCCAAAGCCCAAATCTCGATTTTCAGCCATTGGTCCATAAGTATGTGTGTAAACAATATATCTATGGTATGTATGTCATTTTTATGCCATGGACAACACACGAAACTTTTGTTTGAAATCGAATAAGAACGGTAAGAGCTAAAACTTGAAAATTGGTTGCCTATTCATATCACTTTCATTAATTTAATGCGCTAAAAACACTTTTGGCTGATGTCTTATCTATTTCTGGCACTTGTTTTTGGTGGTTCTGCCCAAAACGAGAAAGGTAAGAGCTTAAAAATTAAACAGTAAGCACAGTAGATTGAAATTTTGCTAGTTTTTCAATTCTATATATTAGACGCGCCACGAAACTTTTAGTTAAAATCGAATGTACCTATCGTTGGCGGTTTTGCCTCTTTTTGGCAGTCTCGAATACTAAAACTCGAAATTTGACTCAGGGGATCTCAAAAGGCATTTTGACATAGGGAATTTCAGCCCAAAACCTTACTTTCTTCTTTTTTTATAGATAAGAAAAGTCGTCTGATGCTCACACCAGATTTTTTATATTGCTCCTTCTGAGTCGTTGGGTTTTAGGACTTTGGAGTTCGGTTTCTGACTTAAGATGATACTAACATAATAGAATACATAATAAATATCATTGTCATTTTAATGAATTACTAGCAGGCAGCGCCTGCTTGGCTGCCACCTTAGAAACATGGCCGTTCTCGTGCTAATAGTATTTTATGATTTCCCATACAACTCGAAAACGGTTAGAGAGTTTTTAATTCCACTATTTTCTTTTTTTTTTGAGGTCTCGGCCTAAGGTTTTGAGGCCTATTCCCATCAAATTTTCAATATCCCTACCTTTTGGCTAAACAATTAGTATCCTTTTAAATTTCTTTTGCCCGATCTCGCATTCGAACTTGTATCTCTGGATTGGCTGGTCATAATTTTAAAACTATGTCCTCAATTATGGATTAAGATACCATCTTAAACACTCTCGCTATGAGTTGATGTGTTGTCGCGACAAAATTTAAGAAAACGGACCCTTACTTGCTGAATTTGCTAAAAAAAAAAAAATAGGAAAATCGGACAAAAATTTGGCCGATTTCAAGATATCGTTCAGAACATGGATATATACACCCTTTGGTATATGCAGAATATGAGGAAAAAATTTGGTGACAATCGGTTGAGTAGTTTCGAAGGAGTAGAGTCACAAAATGTTACTGTTTGTACGGGGTATAGGGCTACGCTTCGCTCCGCCAATAAATGTATGCCCAGGAACTGTTTTCGTATAACTTCAAGGCAATCCCTTTCACATTTATGTCATTCCCAAAATAAGAATATTCGATCAGAAAGTTTTCGCTCCGGGGGAGGGAGGGGGTGAATCGAACCCCCGTAGAGATGATCTTAACAACTTGGCACGGAGATCGGCAATAGGATTAAATACCAAAAATAAAATACTCAATTGTACACCTCAGGATCCAAAACATCAATTGTCCATGTTCGGTTACTGACGCCGATGAAAGAATAAATGATATGGGTGCATTTTTCTGCAGGGATGTCCGTAATCGTGTACCTTCCAAGCCCTGGCCTGTAGATTGCCCAATTACTGAAATAGCATGATATTCTTGCCGGGACATCTGAAAATAAATTAGAAATTAATGGGTGCTAGAAAAATAGGTTGATTTCATTTGTATCGGTTACCGATATAACTAAAGGTGACTAAAAGTTTCAAATGTGTCTGTCTGTTCGTTCACGATAACTCTCGATCGCTTTGTTCGATTTTAATGAGTATATTGCCATGGACAGTTCACAGAACGACTATCAAAAACATCGTGCATTTGAGTAGGGAGAGGCGAGGAACCTAGAATATTTGAGACATGTAACTTCTGAACAGAGAAGATGGAAATATTTCTCTTACCTGATTGCGTATCTGTGCTTGTCAACTCAACCGATGAAATAATGGAAGCTATAATTAATCCAACCAAATGAATAGGTGGCCTGAAACAATCAAATTTACTAACAAAAATTCAAAGGCTCGTCTGAATTAAGTGACACAAAAGTCACTGCAAAAACTAATAAATGGTACGGAAAACCGTATCTACTAGACACTAGACTTTTTCTTTCTTTATCTAATACAAGGACAATGGAAATTGGGAGGGAGGGGGTATTGGTTTGTGTCCAGCCCGTATTTGCAACCTTTAAAACCCAAGATTTAAACGTTTCGCCAGGCGCCTTAGGGGCACGGCCATTCTGACTTTTTAGTAAATTCAAAATATTATTTTGTTCTTTCCCGGTTTTGAACTGGTATATCTGGAATGGCTGGCCATACCTTTGCAGAAAATGTCCTAAAATAAGGACTAAAGGGCCACCTAAAACTTTCTCGCTTTGGGTTGATATGCTGTCGCGACAAATTTTAAGACTGTTCGATTTTGGTGAATAAATTAGAAATTTGGCCGTAACTCGAAAACGACTTGACATATTTTAGTTCGGATAATTTTCCTAAGGTCGCAGATCATGATTGTGGGGGGTCCATTCCCATCACTTTTTCGCTATCTGCTACCGTTTGGGCTGTGGTATTGTAACAGACAACCCCTCATACATAGGTACAATGGTACATAGATACGCACAAATTTCTGATTTATAGGTATACTAGCAGGATACGCCCGCTTCGCTTGGCGTCTTAGAGGCATGGCCGTTTATAGTTTCAACCCCAAAAGTAGCCTATGTCCTTTCCTAAAGTTTAGTCTATCTCCATACCAAATTTCATCAAAATCGGTTCAGTAGTTTAAGCGTGAAAGCGTAACATACAGACAGACAGACAGACAGACAGACTGACAGACAGAGTTACTTTCGCATTTATAATATTAGTATGGATTAAGATAGTATGAAAAAGATAAAAAAATATATACCTAATATAATTCTCGGGTGACTCAATATACCAAATTTTATGAAAATCTTATTTTGATAAAATTTTCAAAATTTCAACAAAATACCAGTGCCATAAAATTCCCAGATGACTGAATATACCAAATTTTATCAAAATGAGAGGCCTTTTTATTTACAAATTTGTAGGCCCCTGCCAGGACCCCGGCCAGGATTGGAGGAGCCTATTGGGTGGACTGGCGGGGACCCTGACAAAGACGCACCCACATGGGCCCATTTTAAATTTCATCAAAATGGGTTATGTGGTTTTGATGTTAGAGATTTGGCCAAATTGCGACGTTCTTGGACCAGCATCGAGGGGGGGGGGGGNGGGGGGGGGGGCTCTGAATAGAAAGTTGCATACAGTGATTAATTAATGTTCAATGATTTGTATGATCCCTGTCGGCTCTAGACATTTTTTTTTTTAAAGTTCATGTGAAATTACTGAACTGTTTTCTTTTGAAAGAGATTTCCATTTTAAGGAGCTTGTCAGGCCACTGACAGAAATACGCCCGCGTGAGATCTTTTATTTTAGATAAAATGATTCCATAACTATTGATTTTAAATTTCATCAAAATTAGTTATGAGGTTTGGATTTTAAATATTCGGTCCCAGAAACGATTTTCGGGGCCCTAGGGGCGATATCGAGAAAAATAAATGGATGGATCAGGCGTTTTGCCCATAGATGACCTGAGTCAAATTTCATCAAAATCGGACCAGCATTTTGGATCCCAGAGCTCTTTACACACTTCCATACGTACGTCAGGCACATCGGTACGTACATGGAACGTCGCGCCGGACATATCGATTTTTTGGACGCCATGGCTCCAAATATTTCCAAACTTCAAGAATGACCGAAAATAGTGAAAATATGGCCCAAAAGCAATAGGAAATGACATATTAATCTTTATTTTAAGTTTCGGGTTTCCGTCAAACGATTTTGTAGGCCAACATTTTCTGTACGATTACAATACTTTATCTTCTATAGGAAGAGAAAGTAACTATCTTTTACAAACGAATGCTATGTCAAGTGGCATATTAATTTCATTAGATTTGGGAGCCTTCGGCTGTGTTGTCACGGCACATTAGTAAACTATTAATTTAATTCAATTTGATCATTATTAGAAGGGAAGAATAGAGTGATCCCTATCTCCTAGTGGTTAATTTATAACGAACTGAGGTACCCCACCAAGACTGCTTGTTGGTGAAGAGAGTGAGGAAATCAGACTAAAATTTTGAAATCGTTTGAGGTCGGAATTTAAACTCATTAGGTATTTCGAAGTAAGAAAGAGTGGATAGCGAGGCCCAAAATAGATTTAACATCTTTTTGGGACTGATGACTTGGTGGGGAAATTTTATAGCACGCAGTGGTATTTTTTGGGGTTGTTTATTTACAAATCGTATTTGTTGCTCCGCAAGGCGTAAAATTATGCGGTTTTCAACTTTCATTGTCATATCTTGCGGAATTGTTGCTTACGTCCCAGTGAAAGTTATAGAGATAATGAAATTTCATATAATATTATAAATTCATAAAAACAATTATCTTGTGTGACGCATTATTTGGGTTAGGGCTTAGGGGATGCGGAAAGGATCATGAGGTTGAGCAATAAACACCGAACTTCTGATTCGTTATTTGACACAGCATTCGTTTCATATGTTGAATTTGTTTGTTTACAACAGTCATTTATTTATAACATTAATTTGTTTACAACCATATTATAAATGTTTATGATTTTTTTTTCAATTTTATATACAGTATGTCTCATAAGTCCTAGCGGATTTTGAATGGCTTTTGGACTATTTAAATTTTTATTGATCCTAGGGATAGAAAAGGGGCCATGGCCATTCGGTTAGTGTTATTAAAATCCAGGTTCGACCCCGGAAAGTGGCATTTTTTAACCAAATTTGTGGTTTCTCAAGAATTTTAAATAGAAAGGTACCAATTTTATTTTTCAATATAAAAGTTGGAATAAAATAAGGACTATCTTTCATTTACATTATTTGAAAAAAATAATCAGGAGAGAAGATAGGGAGTTTTGTTACACCCTGATTTTAAGTTTCGATGTAAAAGTTCAATTATTGTGTTTCAGAAAAGGTTTCTCATCTAGGTATTGAAATCATCAAAAGTAGGTATACATTTTCATTTTTATCATTGTCGTGGACGGACAAAGTCAAATCTCATTGTTTTCAGGAGGTTAAAATCAGACCGTTTTCGGGTAAAAACTCCGAAGTAAGGTTATAATTTAGTACAAATGATAGAAAATAGTTTAAACATGGAAACATTTTAGCAAAAAATGACGAACATGAGAAATTTTCATTACAATCACATAGTAGTAAATAACTTGTAGGTATTCTAAATCTACAGCATTTGTTTTGAAGATATAATATTTCTTATTCCATATTTAAGATACTTTCCATTGTTTGTACTAAATTATAACCTTACTTCTGACTTCCTACCCGACAACGCCCGTTTTTTAAACGGCCTGATTTTAGCACCCGGATGAAAAATGGGATTTGAATTTGTTAGTCTACGACACTGATAAAAATGAGAATGTGTACTTTTGATCCTTTTTTGAACAAAATAATTATATCAAAGCTCAAAACCAGGACCGTTATTCAAGGTGTAACAAAATAAAACTTCAAACCCCTCTATCTCCGCCCCTGACTATTTTTTTCAAAAAATTTAATGGAAAGTTAGTACAAATTAAAGGTTTTTTTTTTATTCCGACTTTTATATTAAAAAATAAAATTGGTAACATTCCATTTAAAATTCTTGACAAACCCCAAATTTGGATTAAAAAATGACACTCCATGGCTCCTTTTATATTCCTAGGATCAATCAAAATTTAAAAAATCCAACAAATACGATTTGTAAATAAATAATATGTGCAAACCAACAATTCATAATATAGATTTTTAGATGATTTAATTACCTACAATTCGATATATTAAAATCGATTGCAGTGCATGAAAAAATGACAGAGATGATGAGAAAAAAAAACAAATATACAAATATGTTAACAATTTAGATGGTCGCTCACAGCATTTTAGTTGGAAAACTCGGATTTAGTATCCCGGGATTGAGGTTCACTAAACCGCTCAAAAAATTTCTTGCCCTAATTATTTTGAATTCAATTTCTAATTTCACAGGGCTACTAATAAGGATTTGCGGGGTCTTCAACATGTCTCGCGAAGCCATTGCTTTATGCTATACTAAGACTACGCTGATTGTTTTTGACAAAAAATACGAACTTTGAAATGAAATAATAGAAATATTTATTTTGAGGCCTACCTGTCCATAGTGATGACTGAAAGACAACTGACTAATTAAATTCATTCTGAATGTCCTATTCAAGTATCTTCAACTCTTCTTTGTGTCGCATCTGATAAGGAAATCATATCAACGGGGAAACAAAACACAGAAAGTTCATTGTCATGTCCGCCTTCCTGGACAGGTATCTTTGTGATTATTATTATGTGTTGAAAGAGGGGGGGGGGTTTGGCAGAAACCTTTTTAAGGTTTTTATTTTGACCATAACGAAAGCTTTTCTTCAAGCGAAGACAATAAGCCCAACGAAATTCTTTATCCCTTATCTTTACGTAGAATTTCCAAGTTTCAACTTTACGTGGCCGCCATATTTTTTATAAAGGATGAATTTCCAATTTCTTTCAATCCAATTATGATTTACCAACATCCATGGTGAAAAAATACAGCCTCAAGATAAGTATAGATAAAGAAATTACCTGGAATCTCCGAAATACAGCCTCAAGATAAGTATAGCTGAAGAACCTACCTGTCATCTCCGTAATACAGCCTCAAGATAAGTATAGCTGAAGAACTTACCTGACATATCCGTAATACAGCCTAAAGATAAGTATAGCTGAAGAAATTACCTGGCATCTCCGAAATACAGCCTCAAGATAAGTATAGCTGAAGAACCTACCTGCTGGCATCTCCGTAATATAAGTATAGCTGAAGAAATTACATGGCATCTCCGAAATACAGCCTCAAGATAAGTATAGCTGAAGAACCTACCTGCTGGCAGCTCCGTAATATAAGTATAGCTGAAGAAATTACATGGCATCTCCGAAATACAGCCTCAAGATAAGTATAGCTGAAGAACCTACCTGCTGGCAGCTCCGTAAACCAGAGACAGCAGACCACATTATCTGCTATCAAGTAGACGACCAAATAAGTTCTCCTGGATGATTATAACAACTGAAGTCGTCGAAACAACCAATGCTAAAAGAAAACTTTATCAAAAGTCTAGATTTTATGTAAAAGTGAATATCCTTTGTGATATTATTTCACGATTTTTATAAGCATCATATCATTACAAGGTATTTTTACAGTCGAATTGACATACAATTGAAGCTACCGGCATTCGGTATTACCTCATAATGTTACCACTTGTCGCTACAATCATAACTAATCAATTATCTTCATGAGGCTGAGTTACTCCCAAACACAATGAATCTTGTATTATATTTTTTAAAAAAATCAAATTTTCGACCCAGCCAGTATTGGAATTCGTGGTACCTGTTACGGAGATTTCAAAAAAGGCTCTAACGCCAGTAGCCCTACCCATATCAATAGCATTCACATTTTACTTGTGCAAGTAGACCTGATCGTGTGTGGCCAGTTTAGGTGTTTATCAATAAAGATCCCAAATTAACAAACGCATCACGCGGTAGCCAATGACCTAAGAGAGGAGCTACTGATTTGGAATATCAATGAGTTTGGAGAAGTCCACAAAAACAAAGAGTGTGCTTTGGATAACCCAGCGTCCGTATACAGGGAGTCTCAGAATAAAAAGAGGAACTCAATATCTTGAGAATAGTTTCGAATTACTTACGGGAAAACGCTTATTTTCTTTATTCCAAAGGCCAAAGGGGATATTTCAACTTGGAGTAAGTCCGGTCCTATTTTAAGTAATAAATAAATACTTAATTTCCGTGTCCATCACGGCAAGTGATGGTGGTGGAAGGATTTGGGTAGCATATTATGCTATTCAGAGAACACCGTACGAGATTTTGATAATCCCTGTTCCCGGTGCTTTCCATGTCCTCAAATCAAATAGTAAATATGTCAAATTAATGAGGATTTTTGGATTGGCTGGGTTTGGTCCCACGCCCCACTTCTTACCAGTCAGAACGTCTAACCACTACGCCACCAACAGATATTAGTAAATAAATAAACCTTTTATTAAGAAAATTATACAAGTTATGAATACAGATACCAAAAATTCTCAAACTGATTTTTTTTATTTTCTAGTTCTTTTCAAAAATGAATTATGTCAGCGATAGTTCCATAAAAGAATTCTAAGTTGACTCCTCAGAATCCTTCCATGAAAGTGTCTAGTTTTCACATGACAAATGTTCTTTTGTTTGTACCACGATATTTCTCCTTATTCAATACAAATAATAAAAGATTCGTGGCTGGTTCATTATAGAAAATAATAAAAGATAAAATTATATAATTGTATTTTTATTGGTATCTCCGGAATTATAGAATTCACTTCTATTGATTTGACGTTTTGTCTATATCTAATCAATAAAGAGGTTAGAGACCTCACAAACAATCAAAATAATAGCCGATGTATTGTAGCATACCTATAAAATAATCAATAATTTACCCTCGAGGAAAACATATACTGAGTGGAAAAAGAATGAAATTTTTTCGAATTTCCTTTCTTTACAAAGCTACATACAGAGTGTGCAAAAGTTTGTGGACATCTTCGTCTTCCTGATAACTAAACATCATCACAGAAAGTGACATTAAGACTATGCACACCAAGTACCTACGATTTTTTTATGTCGCTGTCGTTATCGCGGAACTATCGTAGAACGATAACAATGACGATAACACAATCGAATTCAAGTCGCTCTATGCATAGATTTTCAGCGATGGTTGGAATTACTAGAGTTGAGTCATCAGCGCAGTTGCCACCAAAAATTGTAATAGGCAATACTTCCTGCCATGTATGCCGCTGCAACTTTTGGAAACATAAAGCCATCTTAAGTAGGAATATTAATATCAAAACCAAATTAAGAATACTGGACACCCATACAGAGTGTCCCAGAATGGGCGGTCACTCTCCCTTAACTTTTGAACGGCTTGGAATTTTGGAATTCTGAGAGTCAGTTGGTCTACAAAAGTATGAAATGAGGAAATTTTGAGAAGAGCAGAAGAGTGAGAAAAGGGAGAGAAAAATGACATATGCAGGACATTCATTAGGGGGGAAATAGAGGAAGGAGAGATAGCGGAAGACAGCGCAGAACATGGATATCAAAAGGTGGGCAGGTACTAGTACTTATGGGAGGATATAAGAGATTAGCAGAGAGTAGGGAAGATTGGGGGAATAATATTTGAGCAACGTTCGGCCACGATGCTGCTACCAAAATGATAATGATGTTTGGTAGGAGCAATTCCTACCAAATATTTTATGTTGCATTTGTATTCAAATGTTTTCTATCTAGATGAAAGAAAACATTATTTGAGAGAAACTTAAAATTGGATGCTCGTTATGATGAAATCAAGCCGAGGGATGGGCAATGGGCATGCTTATTAGTTATTAGATTTTCTAAACTGATTCATGACCCAGATGTTAACAAACCATTATTCCAATACCTGGTAAGATCCAATGGAATACAAACAAAATTGCAAGGTCTCTCCGCAAGCCCGTTTTGCAAGTTATCTCTTTAAAAAAAGAGAATGATTTTTTACCTTTAGTCCCGCACTATATTGAATATGTTTTATCGACTGAGCAACTCCAACTCGACATTTGACACACTGGTGAAAAGGAAAGAGGAAGCATAAATGGAATTCCTCAGAAAAATCTATACCTACTGGTTCGGGCAATCATTTCAAATTCTTACAAAGTTGAACGTGTCAACGTGTACCCCTGCGGATCGCTCATACGTGATTAAGATCCTCTAATGGACTATCTATTTGATAGTCAATTTGAGGATAGTCCATTTTGTCCGCCCATAATACCATGGTTGACAAACCAAACACCCAACATATTGTGGATGTGGGTTCGTTAACTCGCGTCAGTGAGTTCATGGGGAATTTAGTGGAAGCAGTAACCCTGATTTCGGTTGAGGATCTGTTAGATGTCATTTGAAACAGTGGAGTGATGATCAAATATCGGTGTTCAGTTAGGGAGAAGGGATGATCAAGGATTAAAATTCTGAATAACATCGGGGACGTAACTAGGGGGGGGGAGCAAATGGGACGCGAGGTTTTTGAAGCGTTGCCCGTTTTGGTTCCCTTCCTCCTGTGCCCCTAATGCTACTCTACGCAATAGTTCATACACATAATTACCCACCGGAATAAGGATGGGTAGGAGTCGTTCATTTTGAGGAATTCAAGTTCACTGAGGTGAACTGTTCTGACATATAAGTTCATAAATTCGTTAAATTTGGATACTATGTCAAGTAAAAGCATATTGAAGGTTAAAAGTACTATATCTTCACTTGACAAAAATTAAATAGATGTTAAAATGAGCTAACTAGTTTCATGTTCTCCTGAACACATCATCAGAGCTTCTGTGCGAGAAATCAAATTTTGAATTATTGAAGTGTCTATAGATTGGGGAGGGAAAGATTGAGATTTTTTTTTTATTGTTTGGTTATTAGATTTAGTTATTGGTTTATTATCTAATAAGTTCGAATTTTTCATTTGTTTCGAGCTGGTTGTTGAAAAAAACTCATATATTTGGGTAAACAGTCATATAAAGCTGCTAGAGTGATTGAAAAAAGTAATGAAAAAATAAAGATCGCTTTTTATAATCCAAATAGCCTTAAAAACATTATATTCAACAATAAAGACTCCATAAAAGCAATTGATAAAAGTGGCATCTATANAAGAAAAAAAATCTCTATCTTTCCCTCCCTAATCTATAGACACTCCAATAATTCAAAATTTGATTACTCGCACAGAAGCTCTGATGATGTGTTCAGGAGAACATGAAACTAGTTAGCTCAATTTAACATCTATTTAATTTTTAGTCAAGTGAAGATATAGTACTTTTAACCTTCAATATAAGTTCATATTTTTCTTCTTAAAGTTCATTTGACGCATCAGTTCCTTATTAACTTTGACTTCCTTTGAACTTGGTTTTATAGGATCCATATTTTGATTAATTTCACTAAGTCAGAATTTAAAATTATATAATTCTTCCATAACATTTTGATTACATATAAAATCAACTATTCAATCAATCATCATTACCATTAGATTAGGTATAACGCGTAGTTATGTAAAAAAAAGGCCACCATTTGGACCCGTGTGGCCAAAGAGGGTTATCAAAAAAATCAGATAATTCTATCAATATGAGGCGTTCTGTGAACTATAGATCTTGTACTCAATTCCGCTGTTGGGTCAGTGGGTCCAAAATCAGCTAATTGCTGATAAAGTGTACAAAGAAATATCGTAATAAAAATAGAACAGTTAAATAAATTTGTTTTAAAACTGGACCTCACTTAGGGATTTTAGGATATAGGGTAGGTAGTACATATCCTATTGTGCAAATAGACTCAGTTCTAGGGAAATATAGCTGTAGAATGTAGAGGCTAATGGGAGATGGGTTATTTCATATCTCGATTAGCTTAGAACGTGACATTAACTTCGGTCATTCTTTGAAAACGACTGATTCAAATTTATGTTGTTAAATGGAACCTCGTCCACTATACATACGCGTTATATTCATATACGATTGCGGGGGGCGAGCATTATTCCATGTTCCATTAACCTACATTCATTTAGACATTGACAATAAAATAGAGAGTGGTACAAGAACATACCCAGTATTTGTGTGTTTGGTTATTTTATATTGATCTGTTGAATATTTTTGTCTTAGCCCGGTGGGAGGGGGTGCCCAAAAGGGGTGGTTGCCTCGTGACTACCATAGTTACGTCCCTAATCACCATTGCCATAAAATGAATTAATAATTACAGTAATAAAGATCTGCTACCTTCAGATGTGATGTTGTTTATGGGTTGGTGGTGTAGTTGCAAGGCGTTCTAACTGTTAAACAGTAGGCAGTGGAAGATTATTCTCATGAATTTGAAATATTTACCACATAATAATAGCACCCAAAAGGACTATTTTTTATGAGTAAGGACTATTTTTATTTTTACGTACTATGAATTTTACTTTATCTTCCCATATACGAAGTATAGAAAAATTGTACCTATTGGTGAAAATTATTTTCGATGTCGTTTTTTTTTTTTAATTTTCTGGCCAAATTATGACGACTATATTCCAAAGTTTTGTCTAAATGTGTCTAGCAAAGATCGTGTTCGCGCTTCTACAGCCTTTATTATTTGTTAACATTGCATATGGGGTGAAATTATGGGTCAAAAAGGAAAAGGGTCATTTTGGGGTGACTCTCTAGAACCCAAACGTCAAGCCCGATTTTGATGAAAGTTAAAACAGACAATCTTTGAAACACATCATCGACGAATTTTGGGGTCTCGGGGGGCTATCTTCTTCTGGGGGGTCAATTTGGGCACAAAACCTCAAATTCGGGTCACATCTCAGTGGCAATATCACTACAAATGTGATGAAATTTAAAATAAACTCTCTGTGAAACATATTGTTGACAATTTTTTTCACTGGGCGCCCTTAAAATATTTTTACTGGAGAGCTGTGACAACAGCCGAAGGCTGCCAAATTTAATTCAAATAATATTTTCTCTAGGGAGCTGCGGTCATCAAAAGTGATTCAAATATTCTTCGCTATAGAGCTATGAAAACAGCCGAAGGCTGCTAAATCTAATCGAGATATTATTTTTTACTATGGAATCTGCGAACACAGCCGAAGGCTGCCAAATTTAATTCATATAATAATTTTACTAGAGAGCTGTGACAACAGACGAAGCCTGCCAAATCTAATTCATATAATATTTTCACTAGAGAGCTGTGACAACTGCCAAAGACTGCCAAATTTAATTGAAATATTATATTCACCGGAGATCTGCGAAAACAGCCAAAGGCTGTTACTGCTAATTGATATAATATTTTCATCAAATACGTGCGACGCCGGAGGCTACCAAATAGCTAGAATAAAGGAAGATAATGTTTAGTATGGTTTTCCGTAACATTTATTTTCAAATATGAGGGGGGAAAGTCCCTGTATTCGTTACTGTTTGTGCCTATATGAGTACGCGACATTAACATTATTTCTCCAAATTACAATAGTGGGGTTATTGGTTGTCTTGTTGGTCTATAACATAACAGGAATACATTGATCAATATTTGTGCCATATTTTTTTTATTTTCAGTGACATTTGTTTTTTTTATATATAATTATCGAATTTGTGTAAATCTTTCCAAAGATGAGCTTACCGCAATGCCCGATAAATCTTCTCATATTCGGTGTGGCTTTTGCTTTGGGTGTCACCCTTGTTCATTGTAAGTATCATCAAATTTTAGGCGGTGAACAGCAACAGATATAGCCTCAGCTTTAACATCCCATTATTATACGCGCTCTTAATTTGATCTTTGATCGATGTTTCCTGATAATGGATTATTTTTAAATCGATTTAATCAAATTCGTTTGATATGATGATCAATGTTTTTATCACAATTAATTGAAGTGACTTTCAGAGCGGGTTTCCCCCGAAACTGGTCAAAATTTGACAGACAAGAGGTATAAATGCAGATTTGGCCAGAAATCAAAGAGTGTTGAAAGAGTGTTGAATTTTGTAATTTGGGAGCGCGGCAGCGCTCCGCTCGCCAAGTCAAATACAACGAGCGTTGCACAAGTGATATATTACTTCACGTCACAAAGTGCACTTTTCAGGTCTCTCTACAGCCACGTTAAAAATATGTGGAGTGACTTTTGTTGAAAATTTCATAATGGGATGGGTAGATGATGAGATAAAATTTTTATTAGGTGACACCGTTCGTTTTATTTTTTAATGTTCCAAATTTTATATTTTCTTTTTCAATTATTTTGCTCTTGATCATCCCTTTCCCCTCATTATTCATATTGACTCTGACTATTGATTGATTTTTTTACAAATTTTTGAGCTTTCCAGTTAGTCATTTAATTGATAAAAGGAATAATCAATATATTGTATTCCGATAGCCATCTACGATTAAATAATGAATATTTACACTTTGTTTGTTTTTTCAATTTTACAAAATTCCTAAGCTGAAACCCTTGTATACTTCAAATAAAGGACAGACTGTTCCAAATATTATTTGATCATAGGCCAAACCAGGCACCCAGAGGCTCATTCCAAATAGGGATAGAAAGTATAATATAACCTCTCACCCCTGGTTCTCATGGTAAACAAAGTATGGTAGACTGATTGAGGGTTTCGGTCCCTAACAGGGTGATTTGGCCTATGGCCAATGCGCTACAATTATACGTTCAATCTACATTTAAATTACGAACACAAATAATAGTCAAACATTATTAATTATGTGTTATTTTGTTAATTAAATAATTACTTATATTATAATAATTTCATATATTATGATAATATATTATAACAATTTCATATATTATGATAATATATTATAATAATTTCATATATTATGATAAGTCATTCAAAAGACCAAGTCTACCAACTGGGTTCAACAATGAATTGTTCTAGGCATTCTGACTAAGAACGTAATATTCCTGCAATAAATGCTAAGTCAGCTTCATTAAGCGACGGTTCGAAGCCCGTGTAAATACAGAAGGTTTTGTTTTAGGAGGGGCATCTAGCCTTTTAGAATACTCTGCTTCAAACAAATGATGAGAGAACATCAGCAAAAAGCAAGTTTCTACGCAGTTTCTATGGATACTGTGAGAAACAAGTTAAGGTTACCGTGCCAGAATAGATTTACAGAAGGTTGTGGAATGGTAGAAAAGCAGCGCCGACCCCAAATAAAATTGGGAAAGGGTGAAGTTGAAGAAGAAATGCTAAGTCAGCACAGCTCCCTAATGACCCTGGTTCAGGCAATGATGAAATTATTGCCATCAGTAGTCAGTAGCCGTGCCGGCCCGTTATTACATAACAATCATATAAAGAATTAATATTTCCAACGATATTTTAGGCAAAAGCGGACATCGTGAGGAATCTAGTGGAAGTAGTGAGCCTGATTTCGGTTGTGGGTCTATTAGAAGTGATTTTCCACAGTGGAGTGATGATGAAATTCTTGGGTTTCGAATTAATGGAAGGAAATTTTGGCATTTTAGAGATGCTTTGCAAGCTGTATACAGAAAATTCCTGGAAGATACACCTTACAATAATATTGATGATTTTATAAGGTATGTGACAACTTAAATTTGGTATGACAGTGTTACAAGGTATTTTGTAATAAATTCAGAAATTAAATTACCTTGTGTTTTTGTATTTCTATGTGAAAATAACCAAAATTGGTTGCCTAACACTTAGGCGATCCATGGCAACTGTAACAATAACAGTATTAGTCATTCAACCCCAACACTTAAGTGATACTGAAAGGACCTAATCAGATCATCTCAAAACAAAGTTTTAGTGGCAATTTTTAGAACCCTGAATTTTCCAGCAATACTTTTTTTCCAATAGTTACAGTCCCCAATATCGTACAAGTATGGTTATTTCAAATGGTAGTTATTGTTGATGATAAAAATGATAACATCAATGCTGCCAAAAAATATACAAACAAAATGACGGGCAAAACAAATTCTACATACATTTGGATCAGTCGCTCATGGCATCGTGAACTTGTAGTCGCTTCCTAAGCACGACCGCCGTTACAAATCACCTAAATTGATGCGACTCGTCAGCATCATTTAAATTGTCAACCAATTTCCTTGCACATACACAAACACCAGAGCAAACCAGTAACGGTCCGAAGCCCGTGTACATACAGGAGGTTTGGTGCTGGGATGGGCATTCAGCCTGTAAAAAACTCTGCTTGAAAGAAATGATCGAAGGTCATCGGTAAAATGCGAGTTTCCACACTGTTTCTACTGATACCGTGAGAAGCAAACTAGGATTACCGTGCCAGGTAAATAGTTACAGCTTAAGAGAGTAGGCACCGAACAAAAGGTTGAGGCAAAGTAGAAATAAGGAAAGCAACGCCGACCACAAATAGGATTGGGAAAAGTTGAAGTTAAAGAAGAATTGCAAATACATACATAAATAAAAATAAATGCTAATTGTTTGTGTTATTATGTCACAACTTTGGTGCTCACTGCAACATTGTAGGATTTTCCTAATGTCTATTATCATCCAATTACTTTGAATTTTTCAATTTTACCTACAATGCTGGCATCGGATTTATCTCCATAGCTACTCATTGTCCTCACGAAGCTGAGTAGGCCCCGAAACATTCAAACTACAGTGACAAATTATTGTCCATACCAGGATTGACCTCTAAAATAATTATAAAACTTAAATTTTTGGTTCTTATAATTGAATTTACAGTTTTTATGACGAATACGTTGTATCAAGGACCGACAGTCAAAGTTTCTTGTCCACTTATAACGTCGTAAATGAAAATCAAAATGTGGCCCTATTGAAGAGAATAGCCCAAAATGAAAAAGTATTGAAATTTGCTCCGAATATCTCGCAAAGTATGTTTCTGGCAGCTACCGTACCAAAAGCGGGCCATCAGCTTTTTCAAACAGTCATCGGGCAAGGTTTTGTGAAAGACAAGGCAGAATTCAAGCAAGTTACGGGTGAGTATGATAACGGACCTAAATCAGATAAATGAGCAATATGAAAAATATTTTAATTCTGTATAAACCGGGGGTTGAGGATTATCTATTGTAACTGTTAACCTACTACTTACCATAATAGGTATAACTATGCACCTACTTACCATATTGTAACTGTAACTGTACACTTACCATATTGTAACTGTGCAGACGTGATACATTTATTATCTGTGTTCGCACCTACGGTTGGATGTTTCGAATTAATATGCCTATAAGGAGGCCTGAAATTTGTCGATGAAGGAGCATTGAAAAAAAAAAAACATTTTAATTTATTGTTTTACGAGGCCCCTTCGTCCCCCTCCCTCGCAACGCGGTCTTTGTGGTGGTGCTTCCGATGCAACTGCTGATCCAAGTGTGATAATGGTTGGGTTACGTCGTATTTGACCATGCCTGGTTGAGTTGGTTGGGTAGAGTAGAGTTGAGTTACGGTAAGTGCAAGGACATACAGAGAGCGTCAAGCGTCACTACGTTGGGCAGTAAGTGTCAGTCAGAGGGCCAACATTTTTTTTCAATCTTAATATTTTTTTTATATGTTAGTCATATTAAATGTGAGCGTTTGATACGTCAACGCCGAGCGATGAATTTTTGTTGCTTGGACGCAAGTAGCGTTTGAATTTTTTGACAGAAATAAGCATCAAACAATAAAAATGATTGGAAGAGAGCTGATGGAAGGAATTATTTCTGGAGTGCAATCACGACTACGGCGACTCTTATGAGTATGGTTTACTTCGATGCTTAATAAAATTCCACTAGGTCCAAACCTTTACCCCTCGACGATCTAACGTTTGATGCCTGCGCTTGCCCGAAATGATTTAGTTATTAATATTCATTATTTCACACAGCGGCCATTAAAATCATGTACACAGGAGACAATCCCGGAGATTAAGAGGTAGAAGGCTACATTTTATTCAAGCCGGAATCCAATTGGCAAGATCTCAGAACTGTAATGTCAGGCGGACACAAAAAATATCCACATACAGGTAAGAATTACAAGAATACAAGAACTCCGCTCGATATTTTGTGCGATCTGTACGAAATTCGCATTGTAAAGTTGCTTTCCTACTGGATGCAACATTTTGTGGTTCAACAAGTTGCAGCAAAATGTTGCGACAGTATATTTTCTTTTGAAACACACTGCAACGAATTCCGTCCTTAAAAGTTTTTCAATAGAGATCGGACGCATTGTCTTTTTTAATATGCAGAGCAGCATCGCTTTTTTGTTTCGCAACGTTGCGAGGCAATGCTGCAGTCAGTGGGATTTGATTCTGTAGGAACAGCAGAGCGTGCCGGATTCCTTAAGTTCTCAGCTTTTTTTTAAGTCATACATAGTCATCCTGACCGCTTTCACATTACTTAGAGCACTCCTTTTACAGCCCCGACATTCCCGAAACGAGAAAATTCGATCAGAAAGTGTTCTCATTGGGCGGGATTCGAACCCACAACCTTCAGTTACTCAATTCTTGAATAGGGAGGGAGAAAATAGTGGTCGAACGCCTAAGGTCAAGTTTTTGGTCTTATATGTTGGTCTAATACATTTATTGTGGAAACTATGTACATTATTGAATTTTTTTTTCTCTCTCTCTTCAGGTCTTATTTTCCATCAGGAAACGATACCTTCTAGATTTCCTGCAGCTAATGGCCGTGAATTTCCTATACAACTTAATATATTTACACCCGGTTCAGCCGATTTAGGTATAAAATTCTGTTTTATTTATCAAGGAAGACAGCCGATGTTCACCGGGACATTCTGCATTTATACCCATGCAGAGTGTTATCAAAAGAGTTCCTGATTTATGAACCAAATAAAAATAGCTGTTTGTTTGTGTTACTATGGCGCTCCCTTCAGCAATTGTAAGATTTTTGCAATGTCTGTCATTATCCAATGCGTATGTATCTTCATAGCTCATAAGCTTTCAGCCCACCTGGAGTCAAACGACTGCCCCTTAAAAAATTGCATGCCTATTAAATTTAAGTGGTAGGTACTTATTGTTTGTATTTCAAAAAAAAAAAAAAAAATTACCGTTGTGTCAAAAATTGTAATATAGTGCTTCTACCGAGAGCCAAACATTTTCGGGGAAAACATTGAAGTAATGGAGCACAGAGGAAAAAACGCGAGAAATTAGAANTACATACATACAGACAGAGTTACTTTTGCATTTATATATTAGTATGGATTATTCATCGAACCCACAGCCTGAAATTTGTTTAAAGTGCGGAAGGGGCGCAGGAGGAGGAAAATTTCCTGACGACTCATCCTCCTTCGCCCGAGCTCGTCACTCGTTTGCCCTCGTGATCTGTCAGAAAGCAATAATTTATTTTTGGCGCCCCAAGATCCTCGCGCCGTTCCACCTCCCCCCCCCTAGTTACGTCCCTGAATGTAGCAGGTAATAGGCACTACATTTTTATTTTCAGGCTGGGGATTGTGGCAAATAAATTTTAAATTATAATTTTTTGAACGAAGATTCGAAAGTTATTGCCAACACTTACCCCATAGAAAATTAATTTCTCGGACTCGTTAAATTCGTAGGATTTCAAAATCCTCTAATTTTTGTAGGAAAGCCATATTGTTCATTTGAAGCAACTTCGGTCAGATATGATCTTGTATCATCCTATCGCACAATACATCCACGAGGTGACTTAGGCAGAGCAGAAGATGGTATAATCGCAACGCTTGATCATAGTGGCGTATTCTATTTGATAGAAATACAAAGGTTTCTTCATATGAGTTTTAAAATGGAATTTACACGACTTACGAGTATTGTAAGTAAAGGGGCGTCAAATCCATTGGGAGGGGGAATCGTGAACGTACAAAAAATAAAGTAGAAAATCGCTCGTACTTTCTAAAATTTGGGAACCTTTTTGTGGTTTTCTATTAATTAAAAAATTTAGCACTTTTCATTCAATGTAAATTGATTACTATTTTCAGTATAGGTATTGGTCGAAAAGCAAAAGTAAAAAGAATGAAACGTAAATTGATCACCACACGACTGGTAACGAATTATTTTCGGTTTATTCTTTTCAGTATAGGTACTGGTCCAAAAGCAAAAGTAAAAAAAAAAAAAAAAAAAAAAAAAAAAAAAAAAAAAAAATGAATGAAACGTAAATTGATCACCACACGACTGGTAACGAATTATTTTCGGTTTATTCTTTTCAGTATAGGTACTGGTCCAAAAGTAAAAAAAAAATGAAACGTAAATTGATCACCACACGACTGGTAACGAATTATTTTCGGTTTATTCTTTTCAGTATAGGTACTGGTCCGAAAGCAAAAGTAAAAAAAAAAAAAAAGAAACGTAAATTGATCACCACACGACTGGTAACGAATTATTTTCGGTTTATTCTTTTCAGTATAGGTACTGGTCCAAAAGCAAAAGTAAAACAAAAAAAAATGAAACGTAAATTGATCACCACACGACTGGTAACGAATTATTTTCGGTTTATTATTTTCAGTAAGTACTGGTCCAAAAGCAAAAGTAAAAAGAATGAAACGAAAATTGATCACCACACGACTGGTAACGAATTATTTTCGATTTATTATTTTCAGTATAGGTACTGGTCCAAAAGCAAAAGTAAAAAGAATGAAACGAAAATTGAACACCACACGACTGGTAACGAATTATTTTCGATTTATTTTTATCAGTATGATGGTCCAAGAAAAAGATTAAGAGCAATGGAAAGCAAATTGAACACAAGTGGACTAGTTGAGAAAATGAATAAATTGTTCGACATTATAAACAATGGAGATTTCATGCAAATCATAGATTTTAGTTAGTGAGGGTACGGGATGCAAAAGTGCCCAACTCCAAAAATTGAAAAATCGAGATTTTTTTGGTCGTATAGTTTAAAATGGCGCCGATCTGATCAGAATTTTAGTTTTTTGCAAATCGAACGTATTCATGCCTAAAATAAGGCTTGAAAATCGCTGTTTATGGCATAAGTACCAATCTTCATTTCAAAATTATAGCATAACAACCAAACTCCATATTGACCAATAGAATTGAAAGATGTTATGGCGCGTAAATGTGAATGTAGCAGGTGAAGGGGAAAATGTAGCAATTTAGCAAATGAAGATGTAGGAGAAAACATAGGAGAACTAACTTATGTGATACTGTACTCTTTGAAATAGATGAGCTCTTTGTCTAATGTCAAAAGAATATACTCCTTTTTTTTTTTTTTTGTGCAAAACTACCAAAATCCAGAAGTGTTTGGTGCACAACTACCAAAATCCAGGTATATGTTGCAAACGTGCCAAACTCCAAAATCCAATTGCCATTAACTTGGAACTGAAGAAGTTTTCATTGAAAAGATTGTCAAATTTGGTATTTTTGGGCTATTTTCTTCAATCTAAGCANTGTAAATCTAAGATACCCAGATCGAACCCACGCCCTCCTGTTTACCAGGCTGAGTTATCGAGCTATATATTTTTTTAGTATTTCATATTAAACAGTTTTTTGACTTTTTCTCAAAAACATCAAAGTGGGAGTTTGACACTTTTGCATCCCATACCCTAAGTTCCAAATTTACTAAAGAGGCGATTTAGGGGAACTTTCTTGAAATTCATGTTTGCTTTATCTTCCAAAATTACGAAGTATAGGAAAATAAAGTATTCTATTGGTGAAAAATTTCAATGTCTTTTATTTTTGTTTTTCTGACGAATTAAGACGACCACAAATCACAATCCAAAAATGGGTGTAGAAAAACGGGTTCCTGTCCGTCCGCAATAATCGTATTCGCGCAGCAGCATTTATTATTTGTCCGATTTTGATGATATTTAGCAACAATATTATTAATATTTCTTGAGGCACAAAAAACCTTAACATTGGGGATAGCAACCTTTGAGGCCAATTTATTGGCTAAAATGGGTCATTTTCAGGTGACCCTCTTAGAACCAAAGCGGCAAGCCCGATTTTGATAACATATCCAATTATCCAAACTTCAAATTCGGGACACATCTCAAAAACTGGCTCTATCACTCCAATTTTCATGAAATTTAAAAGGCAGACACTCTTTGTAGCATAGCACCGACAAATTTTGGATCTCTTAATGCTATTTTCATTTAAGAAATAAGAACCCTTTAGGGCCACCTCGAAATCGGTACATATCTCAAAAACTGACATTATCACTATCTCTTCTATTTTGATGAAATTTTTGTGAACGTTAGTGAAATCCACTTTTGACCGCGGTATACATCCTGAAATGCACTTTATGTATATATGTACGAGTATATTTGTAGGTATGTATGTTGTTTGTCACGCGAAGCAAGCCACAATTTTCATCCGATTTTGACGAAATTTGGTATACATGTTTAGGGTATGAAGGAAATTAGCTGTATAGTTTTTTGGGGCCCAATATTGTGTTTTTTGATAATGATTTTTATCTTTTTAGCGGTTTGTTGTAGAAACGTAAAATTGTAGGCTGATGTTAGGGGCTTTTCGATTCATGAACAATTTGGAGGCCCTGTCCCCCCTGGTGGAGGTGGGAGGACAGGGCCTCCAAATTGTTCATATTAATATTCTGTTTTTGAAAATGATTTTT
>CM022879.1:16361912-16418934 GCA_012654025.1 Pachypsylla venusta | reverse complement strand
ATGTCGTAAAGAAAGTCACACTTTTTTATTAATTTTATACAATTTTCCAATGCTTCCATTTCTCATTTTTTTCCAACCGGCATTGACCTCGCCCAGCGTGATTTGGGTCGAAAATAGCCAGCATCACGGGGGCTCAAAATTGTGCGGTTTTCCACCAAGTAAAACTTTCTCTGGACGTTGCTTAACTTCATTGATCTTATAGAAACTGATTTATTTAATGTGCTAAAGCGACGCTGTTAAATTGAGTTCTAACCGTTTGAGCTGTGAAATTTTACCACATAAAAGCGACCTTTTTGGCGATAACTCACTTCCACTTGAACTTTTGATTTTTCCTTCCTTGTTTCGTACCTACATACTAAAAGGATTCTATGTTCCAAATATGTAGGTTTAGCCATTGTCAAGTTAGGTTATGAATCAGTCAGCCAATATATCAACTGAGCTTTGAGTTTCATACTTATGTATAGATTTCAAATTTTGATCAAATCTTCATTTGTTTTCCCTGAAAGTAAGGACATCTTTGGTCGGGGTGGACTGCACAAGGGGTCGCATCGTCGAGTTCGATGGTAGCCAAAATTATGAGACAGAAGTTGCAAATAAGTTTTTGCCTGCTGTGAAAGTAGTTAATTGTATTATACATACCAACTCTTAAAATGTATATTTTTTTTCAGTTGCCTAAAAAATCCAAGAGGAAAGAAGACGCTAACAGTGTCAATATACCCCAAACTGAAACTCTTCTGTCTTCCAAAGATATTCTTTTTGAGGTCGGAATGAAGTCTGTGCTTTCACTTGTATTCTCTTTATTGAAACAAGATTTTGAAAAAACCGACTCAGGTAATTTTCCCCAAAGTTGACTAGATTTGGAACTTACTTACCTATTTCAGCTCTTCGGGTTTGAACAGTTGTTTTAACCCCAATCGTCAAATAATATGTCAAAAACTTTAACGTCTTTGGTGACTATTTCAACATTTTGTTTTGCAGGATTTTTTAAATATTTGACTTTTTTTGAAAAAGATAACATTATTTAAAAAAATCTTCAAACAAAATCTTATTACAAAATCTTCTATCACTCGCAAGTTTGGGTATATCATTTTGACGCTCAAAATTACCATCGGTTATTTTTTGCCTTTTCCTACACAAAACATAAGTCAAAATCAGTCGCAAGTTTTTTATAATATTTTTTAAATTCTATTTTTTTTAAATAATGAACCTGTGGAATTGAACACGAAAAAAATACCGCTCTCTAAAATAGAATAGAAAAGAGTAGAACCCAAAAATCTTATAAATCCGTTCATCGCCGTCCAAGAACATTTTCCTTTTAGCCTTGGTCGTGTTCAATGAAATGAAAGTATCTAGGTTATAGATCGGTTGTGGAATGTCAATTGTATTTGAAACTTTTAAGTGTACGACGAACGAACGCATTAACTTATTAGATTTTTGGATTCTACGTACTTTAAAACGTAAAATATTAATTTTATTTTTTATTTTTTTATGGTATATTTAAAGACGTTTTTGTATTTTTTAAAAGATGTGTAATAATAAAATAACTGAAATTCATAAATAAACTATCAAAAATAGGAATAACATCAGAGTTTACACACTAAAGGAGGGATTCTTTAGAATCCATTCCGGCATCGAGACCCTCAGGGATAGATCCCTCGGAGGAACCTCTTCCTCGATCCACCCCGTGCATCCTGACCCAAAACCGATCTGGGTGGTGCCATTTGCTCAACAACTACATGTCGAGAATTTATGAAGTCACGGCCAATACCTGTCCCCAATGCCAGAACGGATCACATGATGTGAACCACCTCTTTGGTTGTCCGTCGAAAGCCAGAAACCTGGAATCCCTGTGGACTCAACCCTGTGCTCGCTGCAAAATTCCTTGATCTCGATACCAGACTAGTCGATGAATGATGCTATATTAACAACACACTAAAAATTCAGAAAAATAATTGCGTTGTGTTTTGTAATTAATAATGTATAAAGATCTAAATCTGTTCACAATTGTACACCTCTACAATAATGACCACAGCTTTTATGTATGACTTTTATTTAATTTTTAGATTCAGCGGCCACGCCTATTGGATCCCAAGTACTGACTACAGCTTTATCCATAATTCGTAGTCTTCCTATATTGTCTTTGTCTGATGAAGGACAATTATCTGGTTTAGGTCTTGAATCTTTACTGCAAGTGTGTACCTTTCTAAGTGACACTACAATCCCAAGTTCACAAGCTAACCAAGCAGGTAGGAAATTGTTATGGTCTTATGTTATAGAGAGATTGCTTTGGATAGGTCTGGAGTACTATCGATATTCCGGACTTTCGATAGTTATCCATAGTTGATTCCGAAACATTCGATAGTTATCGATAGTCCATTTCAAAACTTTTGACAGTTTACGACTACCCTATTAGTACCGCTATGAAGGACTGGGAGTCTAGGAGATCAACACATACGTACTGTGTTTTTTAACCATAGATTTTGAGAAGTTTGCAACTTTTTTTAAGATGGAGTTAATAGAAGAAGTACTGGCACATCGCATAGTTCCGCCTCAAATAAATATAAAAAAAACTATCGGAAAAATCGATAGTGACCGATCTACTATCGATAGTATATGATCGACAAACGATAGTGGCCGATATTCAAAATTCAAAACTATCGATAGGTCTCCCCCTAGTCTTGGAAAGGTGCAATTTTCTAGATATCAATATTATGTAAAGGTGAAGGCACAGCCTCCTGATAAAATGTCTGTGAATACATTTTTCTTTCTAGTTAAACTTCTGTCGCTGGAACTTCTTCTGGAGTTGGCAATACAACGTGGATCGCTGATTCACTTACTTGAGTGGATCAACATTGGGTTGGTAGCATCAAATACTATCAATGGTGGAATTTCTTTGCAAAGTTTTTACAATGTACTCAGATCTCTCTCATCTACAAAGAAGGCACATTTCAATCTGACTGAGAATGTACCTGTGAGAGTAGCGGCATTGAACATGTTAACAGAGGTATATATTCCATGCCAGGTTTGGAAATTTTATTTCCTTCAAGGAGAACTAGTTATATCCATCATATCCAGAAACTGCTAATTGAACACTTTCTTTTATTGACTTTCCACGTTGGAGGCTTCCTTTGTACTACATTTTAAATTTTAAAAAAATGCAATCTGTCTGCAATGAACCAACAAGAGAAAATCCGTTTTTGTATCCAAGGAACGAGCAGAAATGTCCGCTATACATGACCTCCACCTTTATTACAGGAATGATACTTTATAATAGAAACTGTTATGCGCTGGACTTTGTAGATGATATGGTTCTGTGGAAAAATGTCCCAACCAAATATGGCTTACATTTCGTTTTAAAACACGTCATCCTTTGATTATTCTTTGATCATGGAGCCCTTGATGCAACCCAGTTGGATCAAATCCTATTTCTGAGAGTAAAATTTCTATTTTATTATTTCTTTTTAAAGGAATTAGTTACTGCACCAAAACTAGATTGATCGAACAATAAAAGATTTCTGTCGCCATTGTGTAGAACCTAAATCATTGTAATCTTGTTGGGACTACAGGTGTTCTTGGCCTGGAAATAGTACTTGGCCAAATATCAGTAATTGAACATAATCCATAAATGACACCTTAAGTTATGAAATAATCGTGCTAACTAGTGCGAGTATTTATTTTACACAGTAGTGCATTAGTTTTTATAGCCATCGCTTTAGATTTGTGGCTCAATCCTATTCATGAGCTTTTCAAATGCCGTGGATTATAAATCGACATATCTTGATGAAGCGGCTGTTACTACAACATCAAACTAAAATCTAAATATTCATCCTTGTCCAATTTCAGTTGGTCTCCGTTTCCACCGACGATACAACCTCTGGATCCGATATCAATGATATTCAAACGCCGTCACAGGAAGGTTGTTCTGAAATCAATACCTTCCCTTCAAATGGAAAAACATGCCAAATTTATGGTTGGGGTAAAAGTCCACTATTTAATTTAACAGACACGGCGGTTGCAGAACCTAAACTACAAACAGAAGTTGCTTCTATAAAACAGGTAAATCAGTTGCAGTTCTCTAATTTTATCATCAAGATAAAAATGTCCAGATTTTAAATTATAGATCTTTAAGGTTAAATGGTTTACTATGTGAAGTTAAAGCGTAATAGTACTCGTAAATACATTATTCTTATATCTTCTGTGGACTAAAAAATTACGAGATAAAAAAACCATGTGTAGCCTTAAAAAATAATAATAATCAGGAAATTGTACTAAATTTGAGCTTAAGTAGCTCAAAGATGGCCTTATAAAATNTTGGCTTAACGTCTCTTTAACATCTATTGGTCATTCAAGACGGGGGTTTCACCCTCAATTCGTTGGAAACTTGAAAACTAGCTACCCACATTGACCTTACCCAGCCTAGTTTGGGCCGGAAAAATAGTCAGCACAACGAGGGCGCGAACCCACGTGGGCACCCATATGGTACAACCTCGCTGGACGTTGCTTAACTTCAGTTATCTAACTGGAACTGGTGTATTCAACGTGCCATAGACGCTGGCTACATGCAAGATTAAATCAAAAGATAGGTACTTGTAACTAAAGAGACTTTTTTTTTAACACAAGATATCAATTTTTGACAAGTTAACCGCAGTAGCGTAAACAAATACACCCTTCCACCTAACTCAAAGGTCAAAAGTGTAATTATTTTCAATACAAAGATGAGTTTAATGTAAAAACTAGCTGGATCCGGCTGCCATGGAGGCATGGCCGTTCTCGTTTATTTGACGCTAAGTCGCCTGCTACGATTATTATGGACTCTAATCTTGAAATCATTCTGTTTAAATCACCCTATTTAAAGAGGAACGATGATAATTGAGACTGCCGCTCTAAATAAGTTTTTGTATGATGCTCTATGAGGCGAATTCATGTACGCCATGGCTCAGAAGACAAATATTTGGCATGACATATACTGGAATTTTTGATTACAAAGAACTTTCCCTGAACTGTTCTAGACATCTTCTGAGGAAAGGGAATCTTAATTGTGAGAAGCATTTATCAGACTATCATTATCGTCGTAGGTTATCAGCCGTGGGCCTGGTTTGCAGCAAAATCGCCATGAGTTGTTACGAATAATGCAGTAGCTTCTCCTTGCTTTTCGACCCTGCTCTTAGTCACCTTTTACGACCGGCATGTGCTTAGGTGCCTTGGAAGTATTCTATTTTTAAGTCCCCCTATCCACATTGGACTATAACACAATTAAATTTTAATGTCTTTGTTTTAGATTGGAGCTGGTCCATTGGGTATATTTTTTATTGTTGATCAAGGTGGATTCTTTTCAATTTATGAAAGTGGTCCGCCAGCTTTGAAAAGATCTTCGTTACCAAAGTTATTACCTTTTGATTGGAGGAATGGAAACGGAATTATTCAAATATCTTGTTCAAAGAATAGTTATGTTTTGGCACTTAGTAAAAATGGAGAGGTCTATTCTTGGGGAAATGGTAAACACACTTTATTATTTGAACTGGCCTCGCGATATTAGCGTGCGATATAATTTTAGCCCAGTAACTCAGCATAACTTGCTAAACATAACTCTTCCATCAATTTTGATGGAATTGTCATACATTTTTGTTTGCTTAATGTACCTATCTTTAACATCTCATTCGAGACATGCTGTAAATATGGGAATAAAAATTGACCAGTCGGTTTTTTTTAATAATACAAAATAATGCACCAAACCACTCTGTATGAAAAAAAGTGACTGTAAAAATATATTTCTTTTGCTTAACGTCTCTTTAACATCTAAAGGTCATTCGCGACGCGGGTTTTATTCTCCATGCGTCATAAACTTACAATTCATCTAACCACCCTGATCTCGCTTGCCTGGGTTGGACCGGAAATGGCCAGCATCGCGAGGCAGTGAACCTAGGTGGTCACACACTAAGTAAAAATTTCAAAAAAGTTTTTGCGATTCACTCACATCCTCACTCCCCCCCCACTCCGGTTGAGAAACTTCTGCTCTAAGAATGTCCTTCTCATCACATTTCAAATGAAAATTAACTCTTGTTATTTACATTTCAGCCGAACATTGTAAGTCTGCATTTCAGGCTACCCGCAAACTCATCACTGGTGATCTCTATGGAAAGCGAGTGGTTCTCATTAGTGCAGGATATGACCACTCAGCTGCTGTCACCGAAGATCATCTTTTGTATACTTGGGGTGAAGGAGGCCATGGCCAATTAGGTATGATATACTAATTTGGATATTCATTTTTGAATGAAGTCCGTCACCACTTTTGAACACGCAGATATATTGTATTGGCGTCCTGAGAGTAGCATAATATGTTACCCAACCCTTCCACCACCGTTAATTTCCGTGATGGACATGAAAAGAAGAGTAAAATAACGTCTGGTTCCTGGAAATGTCATGTTGGCCTTAGAGTGTGAAAATTTGTTTCTCACTGTAAGGCCAACATGGCATTTCCAGAAACTAGACTTAAATTTTCTCTTCTTTTCATGTCCATCACGGAAATTGACGGTGGTGGAAGCTAACTTTTTAAATTTAAATAGGTAATTGATCCCTAATCGAATTTGCTGACAACAGAGGAGACGAGGATGGGCGTCTCCAAAAGATACATCTCTCTTCTCGATCAAAAAATATTTGCCCAGAAACAGACAGATAAAAACCTCAATCGAGTGGCCTGGAAGTCATCTTGAACTCATTCTTTAGTTAAATATTGGGGACGCTCCACCGATTACCTACCCTACCATCAGTCGTGAACTTAGTAAAATCAAGAAGGAGGAATCACGGCACGGAAAATGGTTTGTACAAAAATAATTTTATCATCTTATTTTAGTCTCAACTTATCATTTCTATCCACATACGAGTATACTCGCTAATATAAATTCAACACAAAGGTTACCTCCCTTATGTACTTCTCTGTCTGGTCTCTTAGTGTCAACTTATCATTTCTATCCACATACGAGTATACTCGCTAATATAAATTCAACACAAAGGTTAAATGCCTTATGTACTTCTCTGACTGGTCTCTTAGTGTCAACTTATTATTTCTATCCACATACGAGTATACTCGCTAATATAAATTCAACACAAAGGTTACCTCCCTTATGTACTTCTCGGACTCTTACACTACTTTTTTTATTTTTATACAAAGGAACTTTTCCTAAGCTTCTTAGAACATACCATTACCATTCTGATGTTTGACTCCTCAATGTTACTGTACTTGTTTACTTCCAGGTCATGGTGATACGAAATATGTCAGCACTCCCCGACAGGTTACTGATCTCACTGACGTAGCCTCAGTCTCTTGTGGAAAAACNTGTATGTAATATGTATTCTATGTGCATACTCTGATCGCGTTTAAACGGTTGTACCTCGGTAATATGATTATTAATGTGGGAGTCAGATTTATTATCATTTTTTTCTCTCATCTTCGGGTACTCAGCTAGTACTCGCTAATATACATTCAACACAAAGGTTACCTCCCTTATGTACTTCCCGGACTCTTACACTACTTTTTTTTATTTTTATACAAAGGAACTTTTCCTAAGCTTCTTAAAACATACCATTACCATTCTGATGTTTGACTCCTCAATGTTACTGTACTTGTTTACTTCCAGGTCATGGTGATACGAAATATGTCAGCACTCCCCGACAGGTTACTGATCTCACTGACGTAGCCTCAGTCTCTTGTGGAAAAACTCATACACTAGTCTTATCTTTAGATGGTTATACGGTTTGGTCATTTGGATCTGGCAGTTGTGGAAAATTAGGATATCATAAATTGAGTCCGGTCTGTTTTCCAAAAGTCATTGAATGTTTGAGAAGGTATCACATGAAGAAAGTTTGCGCTGAGTCTAGTTTCTCTTTGATTTTAACATCTGACGGACGGGTAAATACCT
Organism: Pachypsylla venusta; assembly: GCA_012654025.1. Taxonomy (NCBI): domain Eukaryota; kingdom Metazoa; phylum Arthropoda; class Insecta; order Hemiptera; family Aphalaridae; genus Pachypsylla; species Pachypsylla venusta. Next base: position 16,411,018 of record CM022879.1, on the reverse strand, counting down.
ATGCAATTTACAAATAAAATGGTCATTTTAGTATAGTTGGAAGAAAAACAGGTTCTTTTAAACCGTTTTTATTTATTTATTATATTTGGTATTGTAAAATTGAAAATAATTTATTAAAAGTAGATTGAAGTCAGTATCTGAGTTTTGATAATCTCCTTATCTAATTAAGGAGCGCGGTATGTAGGATTTGTCGCATTTTATGTATTTATTCATATCATTGACTTACCAATTTTTAAGTCCCTAGACCATTTTCCCTTTTTAGGCAGGATTCACGAAAACCGCCAACAGTAGATTGGATTTCAACCGAATTTGTGGTTCATCCTTGACATAAAAATATTACTTGTACATACAAAATTTCAATTTTCTAGTAATTACATACTTTTATTAAGATATCTCGTTCACTGACAGACATACACACATCAATGGCTGAAACTCGAGATTTGAGCTCACGGGCCCTCAAATCGTAATTTGGTTTTGAAAACTGGACATCAACAATGTAAGCCCGGCCGTGACAATACTTTTCTTTTTATAGGATAAGGAAAGTAGAAATTAAAAAAAATTGGGTTCTATAAGTAGACAAAAATGTTTATACACGTTAATACTATTGAAAATTATATTGCAGGTCATACAAATAGGATGTCTTGGACAAAATTTAAGCCCGGGTATTATCGAAGAGTTGCTACCTTATAAAATCATAGATATATCAACTGGCACGAGCCATGTTCTAGCCCTCACCAAAAATCATCAGGTGAGTTAACATTTCTCGTATTTTTGAAGTCTTGCACTCGAAGGATAGCCGACCCCATCCCATCCGATTTCATAATTTTAGTCTGAATTTCTCACTCTCTTCGCCGATATGGGTTCTTGGTGGGTTAATTCCGTTCATTATAAAATAACCAATAGGAGTTGGCGATCTCTTCCCCTGTTCTACTTGAGCGGTTCATAAAATATAAATTTTTAAAAGTTAATTATAATGATCGGAGGTACCTATGTTAGTGAAGAGAGTGGGGAATTCGAATTGTAATCGGATGGGGTTATGTCGGAATTCAAGTACATTGAGTATTTCAAAGTAAATGTAGCCACCGAGGGAACATCCAGCTTCTTTAGGCGACGCACGGTCCTAAGCCCGTGTAAATACAGAAGGTTTGGTGTTAGGAAGGCACCGAACAAAAGTTTATGGCATGGTAGGACCCCAAAGAGAATTGAGAAAGGGTAAAGTTAAAGAAGAAGATATTTCAAATTAAGTGCACATTTCAGATGCTAAAACTCCGGTTCAACTTAACTGATTTGATGAAACTTTATATTGTTGGTCTGTTAGTTCGTCTCCATCTAGTTTTATCCCAACTCGCGTATTGTTTCTTTTGGAAGTACCCGATGTAAATCTTTCTCCTTTTTTTCTTATCGCCACAACGATCCTTAATATGACGGGTTTAGCACCAGCTAGAAAAGAAATGTTGCCAAAAATGTTTTAAAAAAAAAAATCTTTTAACGCATTCTAATCTTAAACTGGTACTTATCTTCCAACAAGAGAAAACAGGTTAAGTTTTAACGAACATTCGTTCCCCTCCCCCTCCCCAAAAAAAAAGATTTTTCAAATAGACATTTAATCACCGTTGACTCTTCTTTCTTGATACTACTTTAAGTCGTGGCTGATTTATGACTTGGATTTTTTCAGGTTTACGCTTGGGGCTCTAATTGTTTCGGTGAATGTGGTCAAAAAAACAATTACAAGAATATTATTTCCAAACCATCGAAAGTATTTGGTCTGGAAGGTGTCCGTGTCAATGAAATTTGTGCCGGCAATGAATTCAGTCTTGTGTCGACTGTCATAGATCACTCGAAGTTGGTTTCATCTGTAAACAGCTCCTTTTGTATTGAAATCAAAACAGAAACATTTGCCCAAATCAAAATTTTTATTGAAACATATTCACAATGTTATGAAACGAAAGATTTCTCTCCCTTCTTAAATCAACAGTAAGTTTTTTTGTTGTCTTAACGTCTATTTAACATCTATTAGTCATTCGATACGGGGTTTTCACCCTCCACTCGCTGGAAAGTTTCAAACGGGCTACCGAATTTGACCATTAATCAGGGAGGAACCGAAAATATACTGTTTTGGAGGAGTCAATTCCCGGTCATTTTTCGTAATCGTCTTTAATTTTCCTGAAAAGTGAAGCATAATTTTTAGCGGTAACTTGCTTTCAGTTGAACTTTTGATCATTCCTTCCTTATTTTTTATCTTCACTGTATTCCAAATTTTTCGTCGAGTTATGTTAATTATGAGTCAGTCGACCATTTTTTTTATATAACATCGATGATAATTCGAGTATTGAGGGTTTTATCCTCCATTGGCTGGAATCTTACATACCAGCTAACCACCTCGCCCAGCCTGTGTTGTTTCCGGGAATAGCTAGCAGCACGAGGGTAAGAACCTACGTGGTCACCCATTTAGTAAAGCCTCACTGGATATTAACCTGTGATCTAACGGTTATTCAATCTGTGATAAAGTTGGGGATGTCCAAGTTCGTTAACAACATCTACACATGTAATCTCATTTGATCACTTCTTGTTGCAGTAGTTCTGGAAAACCGTTCATTATTAAAATTAAAAAAAAAAATGTATTATGATGACCTTGAAAAAAATTTCAAAGGTTACGTTCAGAGTTATGGCAAGGTCTTTTTTTATGGCCAACTGTATTTCTGTTTGCAGTATTGAATTGTGCATAAAAAAGATTTTTTTTTGCTTAAAAAAAATCGATTTGACTTAGTAAGAGATTTGTTTAATTGAAGGAGGAAGTTAGTAGTCATAATGAAATAATATTTCAAAAATAATTTTTGTATCAACTACTAAGAATGTCGTAGTAGACGAAAGCGCTGCGTAACTCTGTAAAAATATCGACTTTTTCACTTTGGAGACGAAAATTATAGCGTAAAAAGAATCTTTCCTTCAAAAAACGTAATATTAAGTCCTAAAAGACGTTCCTATGATAAATTATTTGGTAGTCTGTTAGACTACGAAATAAGGGTTTTTGTATTTTACAGATTGGTGGACACGGATATTTCATCTGAAGTAAGAGAGCTTTTAATGGATTGTTTAGAGATAGGTGCGCCTTTCATACTACCACCCGTTCTGCAGAGATTACTTTTATTGAAAGATTTACTCTCCTTAGAAACACCCCTCCTTGAAGGACAGGTAAGATGTTCTACGAATGCATGATGCCAAAAACAAATAATTCCGTAGGCGTATTTTTTATGAAATGGTCCAATTTGAAATGGTCAGATGTTACTTGAGGCTGACAATTCACGGGCGGAGTAAGTAAATGGTTTAAAATAACATAAAAAGCAATTCTGTAATATTATTATGTTTGGATATTGATGTAATTAAATTGCAGTGATTGACATGGCGGGGCTTTAGCAGAAATCAACCTCTTGTTTAGAACTTCTGTGTCATATTCTATTCTATGGGAGGACTAATGGTTGCTGTATGAACTTATGAAAAGATTGTAGCGCGATCAGATCTAACAATTGTATCTATAATCTATGGCGCCTTGTTCTCTCAAAACTGATCTGATCCGTTCTTAGGAATTATCATAGGTGTTTATACTGCTGCCAACACTTATTTTTGGTAGTATCATTTTATTTATTTATGTTTCTGGACACATTCCACATGACGTCGTACCACTATGGCCGGTACGACTTAGAACGCATACCATCATAGTTCCAACCTTAAAAAAAATATCGGTACCCTCATATAGATCTCTTTCTGCTATTTTTTTAAAAATTAATCTATTAATGGGATAAACGGTTGATTTCGACAGATACTTGGGATCAAGTTTTGAATAGGTTTGACATAAGGCGCCAAGCTTCCTTATAAAAATACTGTAATCATGTATTGTTGTTTTTTTCTTTCAGAGTACATTACTCTCTCTAATTTCATCAAGTTTAGTAAGCAATGAAGATTTAGCATTATTATTACAACCCCATAATGAAATAATGATGGAGAAAGATATGTGCTTGATTATAGATTTGTTGAACATTTTATGTGAGAAACATTATTCGTATACAATCAATCATTTAGATTCGTATGATAAGTATCGCTCGCTGACAACATTCAATTCTGAGGAAACACATTTACATCAACTTATAATAGTTCTCCAATCTCTTGCCATCATAGCAGATTATTTTGTAAGTTTTCAGGGTGTACCATAAAAAACTTACACCCTGTGTAAGTTTTTTATGGTACACCCTGTGAATGAGAGGATACAGGGTGTGGCTAGGCGAGAAGACACTTTGAAAAAGTGGTAGAAAACGCCGATTTTGATATTGATTAGTGGCATCAACGTGTCCGATGATAGCCGGATGTATGAGACAGCAGCTCTAACTAGTGGTCTACTGCCAAAGTTTCTATCATACATTGTCATCATACATCTGTTCTTGGAGGCTGATAATTGACAAGGGCCCCCAGAACCATGTCAATCACTGCAATATAATTACATCAGTAGCAGAAGAGTTACAAGCTTAATGATATAACAGAGTTGCTTTCTGTGTTATTTTACACCATCAGCTCAGGTAAAAGCGAAAAAGGAAAAGGCGTCGCATGTGAGAGTCGTCATTTTTTTAAAAAAAAAATTTAATTTTTTTTAAAAAAATTTAATTTAGTCGTCATTTTTTGCTGAAGGATTTGAAGGAGGATAACAGTGGGCTATTCAGAATAAAGTAAAATTAATGGTCTGACTAAACCAGGAAAAAATATGGATAAGGCGAAGTCATACAGGCCAATTTCTCTACTGTCACCGGTAGCCAAACTCCTTGAGACCATTCTACTTCCTGTAATCACTGAGAACATAGATCTTGCCAACCACCAACATGGTTTCCGCAAAATGCGAAGTACAACGACAGCTCTCCATCAACTTCACAATCAGATATCCAATGGGCTGAACCAGAATGAACCCTGCCAAAGATCCATCTTAGTGGCACTTGACATGCGTAGTGCCTTTGATACAGTTTCACTGGTCATATTGCTGAGCGACATCCTGGCCACCAACATCCCATGGCAAATTAAACGATGGCTGAACATCTACATCAGTGGGAGACGAACATTTTTCGAATTCCGTAACTCCAAGTCGACCTGTAGAAAAATGAAACAAGGGGTGCCCCAGGTGGGGGGGGGTGTAATAAGCCCCACTCTCTTCAACCTATATCTCAGCACCATCCCAGAACCCCCTAACGACGTCACACTTGTATCTTATGCTGATGACTGCACAATATTAGCCACTGGTAATGATATCACTAAAATGACAGAGAATGTTAACAATTACCTCAAAATACTCCACGAATGGCTCAGGAATAGAAACCTACAACTCTCACCTGAAAAATCCACAGCTACACTTTTTACAACGTGGTCTAAAGAAGTAGGAATAGAACTAGATATATGTATTAACAACCAACGTCTCCCAACAATCAAAAACCTCAAAATTCTGGGTCTAAATTTCGATCCTATGCTTACATTTGCTGCCCACACCACAGCAACTATTAACAAATTAAAAGCCAGGAACAATTGGTTGAAATCGTTAGCAGGTACCACCTGGGGTAAAGAAAAGGAAACTATGCTCATTGCATACAAAGCTATTAATCGTTCTCTTCTTAATTAAACCGCACCAATCTGGTCACCTCAACTCAGCAAGACCAATTGGAAAAAATTACAGACCTGCCAAAATAAAAAAAAAAAAACAATGAAAGCTAATTTTATCCTTTGTAATAGGTTTTCAGGTATTCGCAATTCTTGACCAAATGAAGTAAAATCTAGCTTTAACACCACCGTATTTCTTTTGTTTGTATTTTTGTACCACGATTTCTCCCGAACGCCTTATCAGAAATTCGATATGGACATTCATTGTATTCATAGAATTAGCTGATAAACGAAAATAAGTTGTTTGCAATCTTCTACATCTGCTGTTTCCAACCTGGGGGTCGCGAGCCAAAGTCAGGGGGGTCGCGGTTAGATGTTAAAATTCATTTTTAAATAAAATGAGTAGGTATTTACGTCCCAATGGACATCGAGGTCGGAAGGCATTTTTTTCTTTCAAATTTTCAATTGAAATTTCATTTTTCGTCCTGAGTATTGCATGTATTTTTATGTTCGCGCCTAAAACGACCACAGTTTTGTAGTACCTGTCCAACTTCTCTCCTCTCCTCCTACCTTGCTTACCGGATAAAATAGTAGTGGTTAATAGTATTGACCCAAAAATCAAATCTTTGGTAAACAACATGTAACCACAAGTTTCACATTAACTACATACGCATTGTAATAAAATTAATTTATCACGGATATATCATTTTTTGCGTTCTAATTAGGGGGTCGCGCCTTACAAAAGATTGGACTCTGTTTATCAATATAATCCTCAAATCTCGATTTTTTTCTATTTTCTTTCAGGATGGACCAAGTGGTTTCTTCTTAAAATATTTAAACCTTCTAATGCCATTTGTTAAACAAATTCTTCTCAAAGTATTATCTATGATAACTAAACCTAGAATAAATCCAGAAGACCTGATCAATATCGTTCATTCATCATTGAGTGGGATAATATTATTTCCTGTTATACACAGTTGTCTTGCACATTCTCATCAAACAGTTTATGATCGTCTTGGAAGATTTCTTTTGCCAATGCTGGACGAGTTGATTCAAAAGTTACCTGTACAGAAACAGTCTTTTGCCAATGTTGGACGAGTTGATTCAGAAGTTACCATAATTTTTCAAGAGGGAAATTGAAGATAGTAACTTGTAGATAGGGTGGCTGGTTAGAGCATCATTATTATAGAGGACAAGTTTCAAATCAATGTGAAAATATCCTGCTCCAGCTTGGAATCTAAGCAGCATTAACCCCGCCTCTGGTTACCAGTGGAGTATATTTTTATTATTAACCCAATGAACAGACGGAAAGGGGTTACCAGAGACCCAGGGAGGTCTGTTCGTGGAAGGATCACCTACAAAAATTCTTAAGCAATAAAGGAGGGAAAAATGTTCAAAAAAGGGAAAAATTGAGATAGTCGGGCGGAAACTCTCATCTGTAGGAGTGGTTGCTACAATGCGGAGAACATGCTTTGAATGTTATCTAGTATAGCAGTAGATTTGTTAAGAGATTACTATCCATTTTTTAGTTAAACTCAATTCCTTACCTAAAAATTTTCAACATCAAGTTTTCAATGCCAAATCACGTTTTGAGGTCCCCAGAGACCAAATGTCGAGTTTTGGCCATTGTTCCGTGTGTGTGCCTGTTTGTGATTTGTCGTGTACTATTTTTTTGGTATATACATATGTTGATGTAACATACATATCAAATTTCAAGTAACACTTTCATACATATAAATAGTTACCTAATTTCAAACTCTCGCTTTCTCTCTCTTATGTTTCTCTTTTTAGGCAGAATTCATGAGAACCGCCCAAAAGCAAAAAAAAGCGGGAGAATACTGCAACCGTTCCTAAGATATTGAGCTTCGCTCCTTTTTTTGAGACATCCTGTATACATTTACATTATTTTATTTGCAGATGACTTTATAGCTCCGCTTCTATTTTTAGTCACACTGTATACATTGACATTAGTTTATTTGCAGATGACTTTATCGGCGACATGAACTTTGTGTTCACTCATATCACAACCAAACCTTTGCGTAATGCAAACAACGTTGATTTCGAACAGACAAGAGCAACTGCGCAACTGGTGACTTGAGTTTAAAGCATGTCGTGACTTGAGTTGCCTGCGTTGCTTAGTCAAGTGACCGTTGAATCACCGTCGTATCACAGTCATTTTGGTATACACAGGCCCATTAAACTGCGTGTGTTATACATAGGCAACTCACGTTGACGTTGCGTTGATATCACCGGTTGCTTTTGGTATGTACTCGGCCTAAGGCGTTCATTGTATTATGTACAGCTTTCTGACACCAGGACACAATAGTTGTTTTTTACATTTAAAGGTCACTCGAGACGGGAGTTTCACCTTTCATTCGTTGGAAAATTACAAACCAGTCACCCCTATTAGATCTGGCACTAATCTGTTGTTTAATATATTTTATTTATTTATTAAGGTACAATTAAACGCTCATTGTATTTGACTTTGCGGGCTGAACCCTGCCGCGCCTTCAATTTGAAGTCTTACTAAACCTTATTGTTGCTTGTTGTAAAAAGTGTTGAAAGGAATATGCCGCAAGTTTTATCAACGTTCTCTTTTATAATATATGTAGGTAGGTACATATTTTCATAAAGTTATTTTCAATCGGGATCGCCTTTTTTGTTAGAAAAAAAACTTGTGCCAAAATTTGACTGAAACGAATTTTTTTAGGACTTCAAAAGAGAAGAAAATACTTGAGAAGATTTTCACAGTTGTGAATAAACTCCGCCATGAACTACATTCGAAAAGTGTAACCTCAAAGAAAAGAAAAAGTTCTGAAATTCAACAAACAAAGCTTTGTAAGTGTCTATTGTATAATTGGTTCACGCAGAGCTCGGTATTTTATCAATTTGAACAAATAGTGATTTCTATTATAAGTAGGCCATACGTTTACTTTCCTTACCATGGTCCCTAGGGGGGCGTGAAGGCAAGCCAAGGGGCGCGAGATTAGTTGAATTATCATCATTTAGTTGAAATATATGTACACATTCTTTTTACAAAGGTAATTTTATTGAACATGATGTTTAGAAAATTTGAAATGAAATGGGGGGGGGGAAGCTTTCATTTCAAGAAAAGGGGGCGCGGTACCAAAAAGTTTGGGAACCCCTGGTACAGAGGATCCGACCAATTAGCTCCGTAGACAAGATTAGAGCTTTCGTGCCGAGGGTCGGCAATTCGATGCCAGTTGATGACGGACAACATCAAATCAGATTTTTTTCATCTCCATTAGGATCCGAGATATTTTATTACAAATCTTTAAATAGGAAACCTTGTATTATTGACTGAACTCCAAAGTTTGCATATTCAAATGTTCCATTCTAAAACAGAAAAACAGTATTCTAAAAATGGTTAAAACAGTTCATTTTGAGAGGAACACCGCCGCAACAACAACTGACAACATCATAGGTTGAACAGAGGCAACCAAGATTACCTCTAATAGGAGGCAAGCTATTAGCGGTCCTGGCACCACAATGATATGGAACGCAATTAGCCAAGGGCCATCAAACCCTTGCCGTAACATCATATCAATATTTTTCTAGTGTTTTCCAAACGGAGAGAGTAACACCGCTAATTACATTCATCTCATTCTTCAAGTTTTCTATCCCTCTACCTTCATAGATTAACCATAACGAATAGAGCAGTAAGTGTGGAAAGTCATGCAATTACATGTGGACAGCCGCTATAGAGTGAGTCACATCACAGATTAAGACTGTGCACAACAGCGAATTACATAATTATTATTACTGAAGCTAATTATTATTATTATATTAGAGTAAACTTACAAAGAACGATAATTTTGTTCGCTATCGTTATAGTTCACGATAATAATACTGGTGTACACACTCAATCAGCTGATATGCTGATAGCAATACATACTATGTTTATATTAGAGTAAACTTATAAAGAACGATAATTTTGTTCCAAAACCATGAAGCAGACGGTTTTCCAATACAAATCAACAATAGAGATTAAAAAATTTCAAGTACTTGGGAGTAAATATTAATTTAAGTACTTGGGGGTAAATATTAACGAAAACAATAAAATTGAACATGAAATCGACACGCGATTCAGTAACGCCAACAGATCCTTTTACAGCATGAATAACATCCTCAAGTCCAAAAATATATAACGAAACACCAAAGTGAAAATATACAGAACCATCATTCAGCCAGTGATATTATATGCAGCAGAAACATGGCCACTGAAAAAGAAAGTAGTACAACGAATACAGGCTTTTGAAAATAAGGTCCTCAGAAAAATATATGGCCCGGTATGGGACACCGAAACAAGCAAATGGAGAATAAAGAAAAATAGAGAGCTTTATGAACTTTATCAGAATCCCTTAATATCTAACATCATTGAATCTAGAATCTTACAATGAGCGGGGCATGTAGTAAGAGCGGATGACTTCTCTAATATCAGAAAATACTTGATGATAACATACGAAGGACCTCGACCTGTAGGAAGACCAAGAAAGAAATGGGAGGATGGTGTCAAAGAAATAATCCCCTCTCTACGGCCGAACAGTGAAATGGATTGGCAGAATATGGCACTGGACCGATTTGAATGGAGACAGCTGGTTTCTGAAGCTAAGGACCCACGTGGTCCGTAAAAGCTGAGGAGTAAGTAAGTATTGTTATCGTTCACAATAATGATACCGGTGTGCACACCCAATCAGTTGATATGCCGATAGCAATACTTACTATGTTTAATTTTTTACGATAATTTTTTTCGCTATCGTTATCGTTCACGATAATAATACCGGTGTGCACACTCAATCAGTTGATATGCCGATAGCAATACCTACTATGTTTATTTGAGAGTAAATTTACAAAGAACGATAATTTTGTTTGCTATCGTTATCGTTCACGATAATGATACCGCTGTACATACTCAATCAGCTGATATGCCGATAGCAATACTTACTAGGTTTATATTAGAGTAAACTTACAAAGAACGATAATTTTGTTCGCTATTGTTATCGTTCACGATAATATAACCGGTGTGCAAATTCAATCAGCTGATATGCCAATAGCAATACTTACTAGAGAGATTTCGCAAATTTATCGTAATACGAAAACCATCATGAAAACGATGTTGGGTCAAGTTTTCGTCTCTGCGCATGACAAAAATTTTCACCTCAAGTCTCAAGTTCTTTGAGTATTTCATACATACGTCTTGCTTTTTGAATATTATGGGATAAGAGTGTGAAAAAGTTTTCTTTAATTATCCGCTGGAGTCGCTCAAGTTTTCGTTTTCTTATATCGTGGTGTTGCGAAATCTAAAAAAATCTTCTGCCTATGAGAAACCCATGAACTTATAGTTTTCGTATTGTTTATGGGGACCACATAACAGATTCGCGAAATCTCTCTACTATGTTGATATTAGAGTAAACTTACAGAGGGCGATAATTTTGTTCGCTATTGTCACGATAATGATACCGATGTGCACACTCAATCAGCTGATATGGCGATAGCAATACTTAAGCCAAATCTCTCTACTTTTATTCGCACTAGCGCTAGAATTTCATTGTCTCTCCGTCGCACCGAATGAATTAAATCAAGCAACTTTCCTCACTTTCTGTTATGGCTTAACTTTTAACAATTTTATTGTGTCTGAATATCACGACATGGGTTTATGTTAAAATGTATCTAATTTTTCATATGTTTTCAGTGACACCAGTCCAATCTGATGAGCTTATGAACCGACTTGGTCTAGGTAGAGGCAGAATTATGGATATTATGTTAGGTTACAATAGCCGTCAGTCATTGACATCATTCGATGTGAACCACTGCACTGAAGGACGAACAAGTTTCAGTGTAAATGACAACATTGAAAATCCTCTAACTTCCGTTCCTTTGCTTTCTTCAAATTCAAATGAGCACCATTCTCAAGTATCTTTATTGGATGTGAATAGTCCACTATCAACTTCACCTGAATCCGAATGCACTGTAGGTAGAGGCTGTTTTAGACGAAGAGAAATGATTAATTTGGACAATGTCCGTCCAGAAAGGTCTCCCGAACGCATTTTAGGTAGAGGCTGTTTCAGACAAAGAGAAATAATGAATTTGAACAATGCCCGTCCAGAATTTTCTTCTACATATCTTGATTTGAATTCCACGTTCCTAACTGCATTGTCTAGTCTGAATGACTCTGAAAGAACATCGACGAATTTTTTAAATGATTATGAATTAACTTCGCTTGATTTAAATGTTATTCCAGTAAATACTCCTAATCTGAGAGACCCTGAAATGTTTTCATCCGATTTTAATAGCCCTGGAGTACCTTTAAATTATCCAATGGATCTTCAATCTGCTCTATCTGATCCAAATAGCTCTCAAAATAATTCACTCGAACAGCAAGCCGTTCACATCACACCGCAAACAACATCAACCAGTTTTAAAGAATCCGGAATAACTTCAATCGATCTAAATGCTTCTCATGTGATTTCAGCCAATTTAAATGCCCCTCAAGTCACGCCATGTGATTTTAATGCCCCACAAGTAACTTCAACCGATTTAAGTGGACCTACAATAACTTCTTCCGATCCTAATAACTCTCAAGTAACTTCAACCGATTTGACTGTTCCTATATTATCGTCTACCAATCCCTTTACCCCTCAACTAACTTCAACGCATTTGAGTCAACCTACATTAACATCTTCCTCTTCTAATATCTCCCAAGTAACTTCAAACGAATTGAGTGATCCTATATTACCTTCTACCAATCCTTTTACCTCTCTAACTTCATTCCATTTAAATGCTCCTCTGGTAACTTCAACCGATTTAAGTGGACATACATTACCTTGTACCAATCCTTTTACCCCTCAAGCAACTTTATCCAATTTAAATGATGCCCCTCTTTTAACTTCAGCCGATTTGAGTACATCTACCAATTCTAATACCTCTGAAGTAATTTCAAATGTCCCTCACGTAAGTTCAACCGATATGAGTGCACCAACATTAAATTCTACCGATACTTATACCTCTGAAGTAATTTCAAACGTCCCTCCAGTAACTTCAACCGATATGAGTGCACCTACATTAACTTCTACCGATCCTAATACCTCTGAAGTAATTTCAAATGTAGCAGTAACTTCAACCGATATGAGTACACCTACATTAACTTCTACCGTTCCTAATACCTCTGAAGTAATTTCAAATGTCCCTCACATAACTTCAACCGATATGAGTGCACCTACATTAACTTCTACTGATCCTAATACCTCTGAAGTAACTTCAAATGTCCCTCCAGTACCTTCAAACGATTTGAGTGTACCTATATTAATGTCCACTGATCCCAATAACCCTCAAGTAACTTCAACCAATTTAAGTGCACCTACATTAACTTCTACCGATTCCAATGCCCGTCAAGTAACTTCATTCGATTTAAGTGCACCTACAGTAACTTCTACCGATTCCAATAACCTTCAAATAACTTCAACCGATTTGAGCGGCTCTGAATTCAGTTCATTCGACGTCAATGAGCCTTCAGAATTACTTTTCACTTGTTTTGTCAACTCGATGTTCTTACTTTGTAAAATAAAATCAATGTCTCATCAAATGCCAACTTTGGAACAATATGACGAACTTCTGAATGAAGCATATGGTTTTATTTTAAATAAGAAATACGGGAACAACTTATCCGAGCGACTATCCATTCAAAATGAGGAGGAAAATTTGATTCAAACAGGTAAGAGAATAGATTGAGTCAGGAGCGTATTACGTTGCCCTTTAGAATTCTAAAAAATAAAATGTAAAGAAAAGTAAGAATTTAAGATACAATGTATATCTAAAGAGGTGCACGAATTTACAGATTTTGCTCTTTTGTCTAGGGCTACAAGGCGTCCGGCTTTGGCGGGTCATGTACTGCTTTTTGCATGTTTGTCCTGCGTCCTGCCTGTCCTTAATTTAAGACATAGTTTGCAAATTTATAAATAGCCATTCCCGATTTACAAATTCGAATTCGGGATAGGAAGAAATAAAATTTAGAAAATATAAATGTATAGCCGAAAAGGTGAGATATCGAAAAATGAATAGGAATAGACCCCCCAAAACCATAGGCTTATCACAATTCAAAACTGTCCAACCATTTTCGAATTATGGTCGATTGTTGTATGGGTATCACTAATTGTTTAGTCGAAACGGTAAGAGATATCGAAAAATTGAATGGGAAAAGAATTCCCCAAACCTGTAGTTTGAGTTCCCAGAATTATTATCAAAATTCAAAATTGTCCAACTATTTTCGAGTTATGNCTGAATGAAGCATATGGTTTTATTTTAAATAAGAAATACGGGAACAACTTATCCGAGCGACTATCCATTCAAAATGAGGAGGAAAATTTGATTCAAACAGGTAAGAGAATAGATTGAGTCAGGAGCGTATTACGTTGCCCTTTAGAATTCTAAAAAATAAAATGTAAAGAAAAGTAAGAATTTAAGATACAATGTATATCTAAAGAGGTGCACGAATTTACAGATTTTGCTCTTTTGTCTAGGGCTACAAGGCGTCCGGCTTTGGCGGGTCATGTCCTGCTTTTTGCATGTTTGTCCTGCGTCCTGCCTGTCCTTAATTTAAGACATAGTTTGCAAATTTATAAATAGCCATTCCCGATTTACAAATTAGAATTCGGGATAGGACGAAATAAAATTTAGAAAACATAATTGTATAGCCGAAAAGGTGAGATATCGAAAAATGAATAGGAATAGACCCCCCAAAACCATAGCCTTATCACAATTCAAAACTGTCCAACCATTTTCGAATTATGATCGATTGTTGTATGGGTATCACTAATTGTTTAGCCGAAACGGTAAGAGATATCGAAAAATTGAATGGGAAAAGAATTCCCCAAACCTGTAGTTTGAGTTCCCAGAATTATTATCAAAATTCAAAATTGTCCAACTATTTTCGAGTTATGGCTGATTTTCAGATTTGTATGGGTATCTTTAATTTTTTAGCCAAAACGGCAAGAGATATTGAAAAATTGATGGGANTGCCCCCCCCCCACACACACACACAAAATTATGGACTGAGACCTCAGAAATATTATCAGAATTAAAGAATGTTAAGCCGTTTACGCCCGATTTTCTTGATTTTTGTAAGAAATCGTAGAATACTTACTGCTGTGAAACAGACACAATCGTCTTCTGAGTCGCGAAGAAATTATCAGAACTCAATAATATTGAACCGTTTTCGAGCTAATTTTTCGGTCAAATTCTACAAATTTTAACTAGGTCGAAGCATGGGGCACACTTGCTAGTAGGCAGTGTCAACATTAGTAAATATAAATCAATAAACCCTTGTGCTAATATAGATTTTTTTCTTCTTTATTTCAGGTTGGAGCTCAGATATTCGAAACATACACAAATGTTTAATTATTCAAAATGAAAGAGCCAAATGTAGAAAAGCAGCATTGAAAGAATTCTATGTTCTACTACCAAGAGAAGAAACTGAAAGGAATATCGATGATGAAGATGATGAGTTCTTTGACAACGTAGAACGAATGGAAGAAGACCTCACCGACACTTCTGGACGTCAATGTAAACTCCCCCTAGAACTGAATGAACTTAGTAAAACAAGTAACTTTCCAACTGGAGAAACTAAAAATCTCAGTACCCTCCAGGTTGACGATTCTGAAGCACCGAATATTTTGGAGTCGGGTGAATCTAAAGATTTGAGTGACCACAGTAGAAAAGAAAAAAATCTTGGTGATAATCGTGAGACCAGATTTAAGAAGAGAACATTGCAGTGTTTTGTAAGTAAATAAATGTTCTTCTATTATTTTGTTTCTTTACAAGAGTTCCGTGCTAAACAATAAATCAAACGTATTGTCACTAGTGGTTCCGTAATCAGTGGACCTTACACAATTTGAAGGAGATAGTCAAAATGACGCTTGCATAACACAATAACTTTTCAAGTAAACAACAAACATCGAATTTGATTTATGTGCAAGAAACAAATTAATTTGACATCTCTTCATTTTGCTAGACCGACATATCTGTTCGCCTTTTAGAATCCGCTAGACTGCACTTCTATCGTTTTGAAACGTATCCAGTCTATCCCTCACTATATCTTTGTTCTCGGAATTGGTCTCCTAAAAAATCACAAAAACATTAAAGGTATTTCGAGTCGGGGGTCTTACACTCCATTCGCTGAAAACTTACATACTAGCTACCCACATTGACGTCACCCATTAGAATGGGTGACGTCAATGTGGAGGTTAAGACGGAAATAGCCAACATCACGAGGACGCAAACCTACGTCGTCAGCCGCTAAGTAAAAACTCGTTGGCCGTTGAGTAACTTCAATGATCTAACGGGAACTGATGTATTCAACTTGCCACTGACGCTGGCAGAACGTTGTATTAAGCAAGTTATAATATGTGTGAGATGTCTTTTATTTTGAAACATGATACAATGTTTATACGCCATTTGTTTGAAAAGTACCATTCCGAGAATTTATTAAGGGATTTCCCTTTAGAGAATTTTAAAGCTAGACATAGCCATAAAATCACAATCTTAACTCTAAAGGGATTTCCCTTAAGAGAATTTTTAAGCTAGACATGGCCATAAAATCACAAACTTAACAAATTTTTGACGCCATGCCTCGCACAAAAAATCTTACTACTTGGTATCACGCCGCATTTCTGTGTCTCTTGTTAGTATGATGTTAAACATATATGCACATATTTTCAGGCCTATGTGGAATTCCTCAGTGGTCTCTTGAGTGTTTCTGACGAAGTTCCTGATGGACACATTTTGTTAGGTCATTATTTTGACATCATCAATTGCGCACCGTTTGTTGTTAAAATCAACATCAGAAGTTTGGTACACAGTATTTGTTCCAAGATGATGGCTCTCATGACGTCAAAACTCAGTGATGGTGAGAATTCATATGATTACCTGACTTAGTGTACTTAGTTTATCATTAATTTTGATGAACGTTGGTTTGATAGGTCGGAAGGGAGAAGGCGGTTATAAAAACTTTAGCGAATATCATTAATTTTGATCAACGTTGGTTTGATAGGGCGGAAGGGAGAAGGCGGTTATAATAACTTTAGCGAATATCATTAATTTGATCAACGTTGGTTTATTAGGGCGGAAGGGAGAAGGCGGTTATAAAAACTTTAGCTAATATCATTAATTTTGATCAACGTTGGTTTGATAGGGCGGAAGGGAGAAGGCGGTTATAAAAACTTTAGCGAATATCATTAATTTGATCAACATTGGTTTATTAGGGCGGAAGGGAGAAGGCGGTTATAAAAACTTTAGCGAATATCATTAATTTTGATCAACGTTGGTTTGATAGGGCGGAAGGGAGAAGGCGGTTATAAAAACTTTAGCGAATATCATTAATTTGATCAACATTGGTTTATTAGGGCGGAAGGGAGAAGGCGGTTATAAAAACTTTAGCGAATATCATTAATTTTGATCAACGTTGGTTTGATAGGGCGGAAGGGAGAAGGCGGTTATAAAAACTTTAGCGAATATCATTAATTTGATCAACATTGGTTTATTAGGGCGGAAGGGAGAAGGCGGTTATAAAAAATTTATGTAGCATGCAACTCACCCTTTAGAACTGTCTAGTTCCATCATAATCTTAGCAAGGGTTCTAGAGCTATCCCGGTACAGACAAATTAAAAAAAAAAAAAAAATGTGGCGCGTCAGAACTAGACCTTTCATTATCTCAGAAGACCTATATACATTAAAAGTAGTAGGGTCTGCATTCAAATATTTGGATTTATTGTGATCTACATTCTGAACATTTTTTTGTATTGTTTGATACTTTTAATAAAGATATAATTTAATACCAGATCTAAGTGATAGTATTTGATGTAGGCCAGTTAAATTTATCCGCTCCATAGTCGAACAAACAGGAGATGTTTGTCATCGGAACGGAAAGTTGGCGATCAGAATAAAAATCCCAAGTGTTACGTAGAACCAATTATCTTTGAAGTCCTACATACAGACATACTATAATATTCTGGAATGTTCCTTTTGGAGCTGTTGCCCCCTTCGTTCTGACAGCGTGAATGTCGTCGAAAACGTTAACAACAATAACTTTAGAAGTTGTAGTTAACTGTAAACATAACTCATTTAAAATGGTCACTAGTAAACATCACTCATTTAAAATGGTTACTATTTGGTTCCAAAAACTTATCCATCAATTTTTGGTACCAATTCTATAAATGTGCATACCAAATTTCATCAAAATAGGATAATTCGTCCAAAAGGTATCCCGGTACAAAAATACAACTTACTTACTTACTGCCATGATCATCAACACCTCAGCCTCCTCAACCATTTGTCTCCATGAATTGCGGTCCTGTGCCAACTTTTCTCATCCACGAATCTCCACTATGTCCTCCTGAACCTTATTCCACCATTTATTTTATATCGGCCTTCCTCTTGGTCTTCTTCCTGAGGGAATATTACTCAGAACTGTGTGGATATTTGTGTCCATCTCTTTCCTTAATAGATGCTCTGCTCATCGCAGCTTCCAGCTTTTTACTTCTCTCGGAGTCATTATATGGGTTGGTGGTGCAGTGGTAAGGCGCCCTGACTACAGTAAGGCGTGGGTTCAAACCCAGCCAACCCACGAAATTTCATCCTCATGAATTTGAGATACCTTACCACATAATAATAACACCCAAAAAACTACCGATGTCAAGGGACTCTTCACTCTTATTCGGACAGTATAAATAAGGGACTATTATAGAAATCTCAAAAATCAAACGGACCAAAAAACCCATGGCGTTAGAAGTACGCCTTCACTTCGTTCGGCCAATCATGTCTTCATTTCTTTTAATTTCAGATTATGGACAACAACTAAAAACATTAATCATGTTTTGTTTAAGTGGTCAAATGACATCTAAAGACTTATCTCACATGATCAATGAAAACATTCTATCAATACTTTTACAAACACAATCATCTCACACAACAAATTCAAAATGTATAAAACATTCTTTTGTTTATGACGTGAGTTCTACTCTCATTCAAATCCTCTCTGTAGGATGTGTCATACATATTGATCATCTGGAACATAGCGTACGAAACAAATTTATCGCATGCCTGCACTCATATTTGGAGACATTAATAAAGAAAACGTTGAATAATCAAACCATATCATCGGCTAACACAGCCACATTTGAAGTCCATATTCAAGAACGTAACCTCAATTACTATCTTTCTTTCATTAAATTACTCGCAAGTAAATTATCAGTTCGTCAAATGTTGGCAACACCAGTTTGGATTCATACTCTTGTTCATATATTAGAAATTGGTTTCATTCAATGTTTACAAGTCCGACTGATAGTTTTGAAATTATTAAAATATGTTCTTCCACATGTTGATAAAGATGATGAAACAATTATTCAAAAACTTCTCAATCAGTTATCTGATAATATGTGGAAGTTACCACATTCTGTGGCTGCTGAAAATGCAATATTAAAAGAACAAAATGAAACCAGTTTGGATAGTGATGAAAAGGAATTTGTTGATATAGAAGGCGTTAAATTTGATAAAGATAAATGTTTATGTTGTACAATTGAGTGTGAACACACTTTGACCAATGGACCCCGCACAAGAGGTTATGGTGTGGCCAATATTGGAATATCAGGAGGATGTTATCATTGGAAATTTGTTATTGTTAAAGAAAATAAAGGAGCTGAGGGTGAGTATTCTGCGTCTAACCAGGATATTGGCCCCTAAGGACCATTTTCTTTCATTATTTTCAATAAAATTGTCATGAAGTAAATACCCCCCCCCCTCAAAATTTAATATTTTACGTTTCAAGGTACGTAGAATAAAAAAATCCTTTTATCCGCCGTGATGGGCACTTTTGCCACTTAGCATTGAATAATTTTGATGAAATTGGTATGTAGATGTAGGTCCCATTTGTTGTCCAATTCTGCCCCGAAACTTTTGGTCACCGTCAGTTATATATTTATAGGGTTTCATACTAAATTTGTGCAGGTTTTTTTTTTTTTTTTTTTTTTTTTTTTTTTTAAATTTTAATTTTATTCTTCTGCGCGGGCGAAGCCGCGATCGGGNAGTGAAAATATTGTTGTAGACTTAGGATTCGAGGATTAAGTAATCGTGGATTAAAACGCGTTAACTAACTTTAAAAATAAATAACATAAAAACTTAAAATAATTTATTAAAAATAGAAATTACAATAAATAAATCAAAAAAAAAAAATATAAAAAAAAAAAAAAAAATCATCTGACTTTCCTACGAATAGTGATTGATGATCACTATTCGTCGGAATTTCAAGAGGAAATCTAGGTTCGATACTGGGCAAGTTCGGAATTTTCAAGATTTTTAAATATTTCGATTTCGTGGTTGGATGTATTACAGGGTGCACTCAACCTCGTGAAGACAATGGAGTAGCTAGGGTAAAATCGATAATAAGTGGCAATTATAGAAGAAGAAAAAAATGAAAAAATGCTGCAACGCTGTGATGATCAACACTTACAAAATTGTTAAACGCTCAATGAGAGTGTACTACAAATCTGGGGGTTTTCGTTGACATCTAACACGCGACCTTAATTTTGGTGGAACCGGTTTTTTATTTTTCAAATATTTGTTTTAACCTTCCCTCTCGCCTTTTTAGGAACCTGTATAGGCGTTACTAGATGGCCCATCTTTGACTACAATCATCGAACCTCAGGAGATATGTGGGTATATAGAGCTTACAGTGGAAATTTATATCACTCAGGAGAGCAAACCACTATGCTACCTCCCTTCACTCAAGGTAAGTAGACCATTGCATGAGGATTTTGAGATTCCACTGAACCCTTAATCCATTCGTTCAGGTTTGGTCAGTCAATTATTGATAAAATATTGGGTTAACTATCAGCATAACTTCAAAAACGAAACCACATTGGTTCTTTGTTGGACATCACAGGCGATTCGTTCCACGAAGAAAATCTACTCGGTACCAGCCTATCATTCGTTCCGATATCATCCCCCCGTATATTTCGACATTGTGGCGGTAGATTTCAAATGGGTCAAGTCTTTGGTAGCAGTGGAGTTAGGTTGAATAAAACAATTGTCCGAAATGCTGATCACAGTAGAACCGTTTACGAATATTTGATTGCAGATCCTGCAATCTAGTATGGTAATCTGGAATAATCTTTTTGTGATTTTGGGCCAGAAACGAAAAGAAACCGCTAACAACTACCACCAACACTACAAATTTTCCCGAAAATTTTTGTGACCTTAAAAAGAGATTATGTTGAAAAATGTGAATAGCATCGGTTTTTATTACTATCCCACGCATTTAAGGCCTAATTTCTTTCAATTTAAATCCGACTTCCATTGTGAAAAAGTAAATCATATTTGAGTGAAAGAAAACTTCTATAGTGAAAAGTAAATCATACTTGAGTGAAAAAACTTCCATAGTGAAAAGCAAATCATACTTGAGTGAAAATACTTCCATAGAGTAAAGTAAATCATACTTGAGTGAAAAAACTTCCATAGTGAAAAAACTTCCATAGTGAAAAGTAAATCATATTTGAGTGAAAAAAACGTCCATGGTGAAAAGTACATCATACTTGAGTTTGTAAGAATTTATTTTAGTGAAAGTCGAGTCCACCTGAGTTGATGATGTATAAAATAACAGAGAACGCAACTCTGTAATATCATTATGTTTTTTAATTATTTTCTTATGTTACTGACGTAATTATATTACAGAGATTGTCATGGTTCCAGGGACCTATTTCAATTATTAGCCTCCAAGAACAGATGTATTGTGACAAAAACTCTAGACTAAAAATTATCTGCACCTGCTGTTCATACATCTGACTACTATCGGACAAGATGATGCCACTGTTGAATGAATGAATTTTACTGATGTAATTATATTGCATTATTCACATTGTTAGATGATGATGAAAACAACTTATTTCGATGCTGTCCCATACATCTGGATTCTATCAGACACGATGATGTCACTATTGATTAATTGATTGATCCTTCTTTTACTCTTCAGGTGACTACATCACCGTGGTA
Source organism: Pachypsylla venusta (assembly GCA_012654025.1). Taxonomy (NCBI): domain Eukaryota; kingdom Metazoa; phylum Arthropoda; class Insecta; order Hemiptera; family Aphalaridae; genus Pachypsylla; species Pachypsylla venusta. Next base: position 16,389,334 of record CM022879.1, on the reverse strand, counting down.
CTAGATATGGATGCGCAGACTATTAGCTTTGGTAAGAATGGCGAAGAACCAATCCTTGCATTTCAAGATGTTGACACATCCGCGCCTCTGTTTCCAATTGTATTATTCTACTCCAATATTCATGTTGAAGAGAAAGTTAAAATTATGGATATGAAGATGTGTAAAACACCAAGAGAATTTCTTTGTGGTGAACCTCATTGTGCTCCTATACCAATACTTATGGTAAGTTTCTGACCATAGAAGTCATGAACTGAATCAGTTATAATAAACGACAGATTCCAGGAATCGTTGTTTGTTGCGGTGCCTCTAGATTTAGTTTTGGGGAAAATAGTTGAAATATGTTGATATTATTAAAGGGAAGTTTGGCCTTAATGAAATATGGATTATATGGATGTAAAACCTGATCCCAAGTAACACCACTACAACAACAATATGTATTCATATTATTTATTTTTATATTTTAGGTAGAATCTTACATCCATATAATCCGGAAACTCCACAAGCTGGACAACTGGAAAGCATGCATCAATGAAAATCTGTTGAACAGATTGGAAAAAGTCAAAAACATTGAAACTTTACAAGAGAACATATCGACAATGTCTGAAACCACAAATTTAATGGCTTTCAAAGATGGCGAATTGGATATTATATGTAAAGAAATTTGGCCTGTATTGGTAATTATTGGTGGCCTTGATGATGGATTAAGAATGGGTGGCAAATGCGTTGAAAAAGGGTCTGGAAGAAGAGGTACTTTATTAGGTAAGTTTGTTTAGTGTAAAAGTTTGTAGGAGACGAAGCTATATAAAAAACTCAAACTCTGGCTATTCATAGTAATTCTGCGACATGCAGCCCTCACTCAGTTAAAATGACCACCAGAAGGCTGTGGGAGGTTCAACAGGTTTCAAAAACTAATCCGTCAATTCTATAAACCTTTATAAGGTTGCCAATATCATGTTTCATCAAAATGTGATGAAACGTTCCAGAGTTATCGCAGAACGAACAGACGGGTAACCTAGACTTCACTTCGTTTATTAACGAACAGACAGGTAACCTAGACTTCACTTCGTTTATTAACGAACAGACAGGTAACCTAGACTTCACTTCGTTTATTAATGAACAGACTCGTAACCTAGGCTTCACTTCGTTTAATAACGAACAGACAGGTAACCTAGACTTCACTTCGTTTGTTTATTAAATAATAATTTTATATTCTTTCTTCTTTAACTTCACCCTTTTCCAATTCTATTTGGGGCCGACGTTGCATTCATTATTGTTTGGTGTTTTACAATTGTTTGGTACCTGCTCTCTTTCGCTGTAATCCTTTCCTGGTATAGCAACCCTAGCTTGCTTCTCACAGTATCAATTAAAACTGAGTAGAAACTCGCTTTTTGCTTATGATCCCTCATCATTGGTTTGAAGCAGAGTTCTTTAAAGACTGGATGTCCTTCCTAATACCAAACCTTGTGTGTTTACACGGGCACCGTCACCTAATGAAGCTGGCTTGTTCTTCTCGGTGGCTACATTAATAATTTTATATTAAAGCACTTTAATTTTATGTGATTGTCGCAAAGCCTCTGTCTCATTACGAAATATTTATGTTCATTCTTGGATTCAAACCAATAGCCTCCTAATCAACAATCTACCGACTCTATCAACTACTCTACATAGGCTGTTATATTATAATAAATGAATGTCTTTGGTGACTTCTAGGTTTTTGTTTGAGGAAAGATTTTAAATATTTTAAATTTTCGTCAGATCGACTTTTTCAAATTTAGATAGAAATGATAATCTATCTAAATTATCATTTCTATGTAAATTTGAAAAAGTCGATCCGACAAAAATTTTAAAAATATTTAAAATCTTTCCTCAAACAAAAAAAGCAGGCTGTTATAATTTCATGATTATTTTATTATACTTGCTTTGCTTGTACGGAATCCTCAAAGAAAATATTCAGCTATCGTTGGGACCTCTATACCAAATTTTAAATTTCGTAAGTGTCAAAAGTGCTACTCACGGGAGGCAAATGGAATTTCCCTCCTTTCTCTTCCTATAGAAGAAAAAGTATTGTAATCGTGCAGAAGATTTGGACATAATTCGATTTCTGGATTATACCCACCTTGAAACGTAAAATATTAAATTTTGAGGGGTGCTTGTAAATTTTTTTCGATTAACTAATGAAGCAGCTTATATTCGAGCCCGAATTGCTTTTAACCTATTTTGTACAACTTGATTTTCAGGGACGTTAGTGGAAGGGATATCAAAAGTGAAAGTAGATTTCACAGAAGGTGAAAAAGAAGATGTTTGTATTAAAGATCTCCAACCTTGTGAACCTCTCGCATTTAACATTAACGAGCTACCAATCCTTTCTCCCGTCATTCTGCAAAGTCTTCTCTTCCTCTCTGGCTTATTAGAGAATAGTCTTGTACCCAAATATAATATCCCAATCAAACTGATCAACGAGTACAAAAAGAATGGTCTTTGGTATAATATAATTCCACCCAGTCATGAAGCAAAAAGTGAGAAAAAGAAAAATGTGCTGTCCCGAAGTGTAGAACTAATTTCAAATCAACTTGTTGTTAATATAATTGGGGAAGTAACGAGAAGAAATTCAACAGATAGAATGCATGAGCCTGTTAAGACCTCTACTGCTCCTCAGAGTGCTGATGTGGTGAAGGCATTGTATGAGAGTACACTTCATAAGGAAGGGGACGTGTTGAAGTTAATGTTTATACAGACTGCCACTCTGAAGACACTGGATCAGATCTTGTGTTCCAATTTGTATTTTGATTTTATGACGATGGATTTGAATAGGGTTCAAGATAAGGAAGGTGGTCAGACCGAACAACAGCAAGGTATGTTGAATACAGGCCTGACAAGATGGGGGTATTACCGCCGGGCCAGGAGTTCTTTCAGGGGTCGTATACTTATAAAACACACAATTATTTTAGCTGAATGTGTAATAAGACCGTTATATTATCCTGCTCGATCCCTGAAGTTTTCTCTATGACTATTTTTTAGTTATCTCTTAACTTTATGGCTAAAATATCTTTATGTAAAGACAAACCGTGTTTTTTTCCTGTTAACTCTAACTGATGAAAATAAAATATCAATGGGATACCAAACCTTTTGTACATGATTGTGGGCATAACGGAGAAGGATATAGGATAGTCTTTATGTCGATTCATTTTCATTTTTAATGTGCTTCCTTTCTTACTATCGGTATCAGAATATGATTATGGACATGACTGTAGTACGGACACATGCTTTTAAGACGCCAAGTGAAGTGAATGGCGCCCGCTAGTCAAGTATAATAACACTTTTATTTTTTTACACTTTCTTGACACAAATTTTGCTAAGATTTTTTTTTCTTCAAAAGATGTGCTCCTTTGACACTAAAAGTAACTAAGCGAATGGATTTTATGAAATCTATTGGCGGAATATAAAGTTACACAGTGCCAAATCGGCAGGGTGTTACGGTTTTCACCAATTGAACCCCGATAGCGCCGACACTGATAATAAATTAAACGAAATGGCAAAATATTATTTTATTTCTAATTTTGAATTAAAAGCATACCTACATTCTCGAAGCAAAACTTTATTTAAAAAAAATACCACTTTCAACATATGAACGTAGATTNACAGTGCCAAATCGGCAGGGTGTTACGGTTTTCACCAATTGAACCCCGATAGCGCCAACACTGATAATAAATTAAACGAAATGGCAGAATATTATTTTATTTCTAATTTTGAATTAAAAGCATACCTACATTCTCGAAGCAAAACTTTATTTAAAAAAAAAATACCACTTTCAACATATGAACGTAGATTTTGACGTCGCTGACCAGTCATGAGTCGTTTCATACGAGTATGTTTAGAGACAATCAGAACTATAATTTTACTACACGCCTAGAGGTCACGCGTGACGCCAAGATTTTATGCGCAGGCTCTTTTCATTTTCAGATTTACAAAGTGTGATCTACAAAATTCTTTGCTGTGTCGTTAACAGATGTACCTCTACGTCCATGGCCCAATGTACAGTTCCTCTAACTGAATTGGAACGAATGAGAAATCTGATTTATATGAATCATATTGGTTCATCTGCAAGCTTTATTTTCAATGGAGACTCAATAGAGAAACGATTAGTTGAACACAGTGAACTGTTTCCACCGGCAGAAGTTGACCCACCACCAACAACATCAACAGCCGTGTCTCCAATGGTGCAGTCATTACTTGAAATGGGATTCTCTATGAACCAAGTTCAAACAGCAATTTCAGCCATAGGTAAACATATAGTTGCTGTGGTAGCCGGGATTCCACCAAAAAGGGATGTTATCTCACCATTCTTGCAAACTGAAGCTCTAGAAACGTTTCCACGACTACTGGATGTTTTCACAATGAAATAGATGTAGGGTGTCATGAAGATTTCCCCTTCATAAAGTATGCCTTAACAATGGCTGGGTCTACTTACCAAGGCGACTTGGAGTCCATAATTATTATTAATTTTGGCGGCCTTTCCTTTCGGAGTTCCAAGTGTTGCGTCCACTAGTTAGAACTATTGCTCACCTGGAGTCCAGTGTATTGACAATCATTGTCAACCAACGTATCTTCCACCAAGGTCCAACAAATGACCACTCGAGATTTATTTTTTCCGTTCAGAGATAGCCTACGCTTCGTTCTAGAGAAAAATTCCCCTGTTTGTTTAGTCGACTATAGAGCAGCTGATTTCAACTGGGTTAGTTTAAAATTCTAAATGCTGATACTTAGATCTGGCATATCATATCATTAATAAAAGTAGAGCTAGGATCAATCAAACAATTGCCCGATATTTAAATAAAATAATTGCTTTAAATGCAGACCTTACCAACCTAGAACATAATAAAATTTTCTTGAGTCATCCTATTGAGACTCTGGTACTCTTTGGTTTTGAAAACTTTAACAACATATTGATAGTATTTACTGTTTTATTACAGGAGGTCAAATATCTACTGGTACGGATAGAGTTAGTCAACTTGCATCATATCTTCTTGAATATCCTGAACCTCCTCGCGATGTATGGGCTGTTCATACAGATGTATTTACATCATTTCCATGTGACCAGAACGAACCAGCCCACAATAATTTGAATGGCCGATCAGACGATGAATCATGGAATGATCTGTTTGGTCCTTCGACATCGAATTTTAATCCGTCAAACATAAATTTTGGTGCAATAGATCTTCCGTCTGTTGATGATAGTCGAAACACTTTCATAACGTTTTCCCAGTATTTGCAGTATAAAAGGAAATTAAGATGTTTGAAATTGATGGATAGACATAATTTTAATGCGTTTGAAGAGAGACGATCTAGATCAGACATAGTTCTTCCAGTGAGGTAAAGATCAAAGGACGATCGTCGAAATACTTTCATAACCAGTGGCGGTGGAGGTGACTTGATTTGCGATACTAATTTTTTTTCGAGGCTCTATCTTCGAAAAAAGTCGGAGCCCCAGACGGACTTGAGATCATGTATAGCAAAATTTCTCGAGAATATCTAACCCTGATGGACCCAAAGTAAAGGAATAATATCCGGATATATCTTTCAGATCCCTAGGCCATGTACAACTTTAATATCCCTCAGTAACAAGGTCCTGATGAACCTAATGTAAAGTCCTTTGGAGGTCTTAGTGTTGCAATTGGTTATAACAGGGGTGCCATGCCCTTCCCCCCATTATTTGCGACAGGGTATCTCTGGTAAAAATTGTAGGGGTCTCCTAGTCAAGTTTGCGCGGGGGGGGGGGGGCTAACATGGCTTGCGCTGCCACTGTTCATAACGTTTTCCATGTGGCTGTCGCCCTATTTCTGGCAAAATTTGATGCAGGAGCGTTGCTTTAGTCGTTTTGTCATCTTACTTACAAAATCGTCGAAAACACTTCGTCACTCGAACAACAACTGATACTAGTGACAGGCGGAAAAAAATTCACACATGCGCAAGACGGTTCAAGGTCAGGTCATGTAAGCGCACTTAATTTAAATTCGTCAGGTTTCAAAAGAAAGAAATAAGGTTTTTATTTTTAAATAAAATTACAAATTATTTTTCATTTTTAATATAGTCTTGGCAATACCGCCATATCATCTCAACCTGAAGATTTACAATACTGTCATGACCAGGCACATCCCGGATGTTCAAAACCTCTGCTTCACTCAAGGGACATTATGTGCGGCACATTCCAGTTTTCCAGTAAGTCTGAATCTAGCAATCAATAATAATTTTGACTTCTTGATGCGAAGGTAAACTCTTCTGGGTCGTATACTGAGCAGAACCAAGTCCAATTAAAGGCCATCATTCACAGGTGATTAGTGCTACGTGCCAAGGTCACTTGGGAAATGTTCCCTACCAAAGACTATCTATCTTTTGTTTTGACATTTCGGACCTCACAGATGATTGTTGCTACGTACAAAACTCAAAAAGTCTCAAAACTTTTCGACATTCTGTACTATTGGAGAGATCATTACTAAAGATCTCGACATCTTTCAGCACTCAGTACAAGAACTAAAATAAGATACGAGGTGACCCCATATGAGTTAATTTGAAAAAAAAAAAAAAAAATGTATCAACTAGAATCTAGATTAACAATGTCGTAACAGAAGAAAGCGCTTGTGTCTCGAGAAAATTGTTGGTGGTACATTTTTTTTTTTTTTAAATTAATATTCCATAATGACTACAAACGTCAAAAATAGTTGTTTATAAATTTATCAATGTAATGGTGAAAAATTATATTAATATTTAGGGGTTGTACAATGACCAGCTTGTGATCTCGTGACACTTCTCTCTAACTTGACTTATTCCTGGGATGCTAAACAGTTTCTTATATGTGTCGTTGTGTCTGTTATGATAACTCATAACTTTTAAACATTAATTTAATATATTACCACACATATTTATGAGAAGTCCTTGAACCTTAATTTTGGTTCTTTTGGAAGATTCGAATCTTTCACAAGAACCAAATCTGCATTGGAAACATATCCATGTAATAATTGAACATGCCCTGGGATCAACGAACGTTTTTTTTTTTTTTTTTTTTTTTTTTTTTTTTTTTTTTTTTTTTTTTTTTTTTNATTTCTTCTCTATACAAACTCAGGTATAGAGAAGAAATAGTGGAGAAAAATGTTTAGGACAGAATAAAATTTGCATATTCCCTTGACTTTTTTAGGAAAAAAAATCTTACTTTTTCGAGCATAAGTCCGAAAATCTTTCGGAAAAAATATTTTTCCAATATTTTGCACTGAAATTTTCCGTGAAAATTATAATGGGAACCCTTGTGGCACTCATATGGAATAATATAAATGTATATTTCTTTGTGTTATTATGTCACAATTTTAGTGAGCACCATGCCATTACCATGTGTTATTATGCCACAATTTTGGTGAGCATCATAGCATATCACTAAGCCTAAACTACACTTTAACAATTTCCTTATAATGCTACCACTTGTCGCTATTACCATAGCTACTCAATTGTCCTCAGGAGGCTGTGTTACCCCCAATCACAACCAGACCCAGTAGAAAATTTGAAAAAAACCTTTATCAAATTTTCGACCCGTCCAGAAATCGAACCCGGAATCTCCTTGGTGCAAGCCGAGTGTGATGCGCACTCTGCCACGGAGACGTCTTCATATGGAATAATATGCCCATGCTCTTAGCTGTTCAATGACATCAATATCGCTTAATTATTCAAAGCACTTGAAAAGCAATGAAGAATTTTCTACAAAAGAACGTGATTTTTTTTGCACCAAAAAAATGTCAAATTAGTACGTGGACAGCGCGTGATTGTTCAAATAAACATGGTTATGCCTATATGTTGTTGTTATAATTTCCCAATACAATTTAGGATAACATACCGAGCATAGGAGGACAGTTATTGGGAAAATTTTAATAAACTGGGTAAAGACGCCACTACGTACTCGTAAATGCCGCACACTCCGAGAAAATGAATCTTGTCACCCCGATTCGACAATTCTTGCACCCAAGAATTGTGAAAGTTTACCCATTTCGGTATTACGCTGCGAATATTTTAACTCACTGAATCTGAAAGGAGAAGACAAAAATCATTTCACGTTAATAATGCCTTTGACAAGAAAAACCTTCTTGCTGGAGCACCCATTATATTCATAATCTCATCAATAGCGTCAGGGGAGTTCCATAATTATTTTTATTTCCATATTTCAGTGGTTCTCATTTGACTTTAGCAAATGGACTTAAATCAATTGGTCTATCTAAAATCAACACAATTATCAACTTAATGGAACTTTTGGTTAGCGGTAAATCTTCTTACACACAAATTTTACATTTCAATAAAGATATTAAAGTAACTCCTCCAGAACTGACAGATGTGGAAACTGGAAAACATTTACAAGATCTGGCCAAAGCTGCTCTGGCATTGGTCAATAATGATAATGAAAATAGAGTCAAGTTGATTGACATTTGTACAGAGGTAAGTAGTACTTAAAGGAGTGGTTCCAATCCAGGCTGGTTGTTTTGCGCCGCTTAAAGTAACAAAAAAGTACTTAAAGGTCTAGAAATCGCTAAATATTTTGCTATGGTCTTTTATGTGATGAATAAAAAAAAGAAAAAGGTAGGTCCAATTCAAATTTTGACACTGACGGCCGTTTTTACGATAACTTTTTTGAAGTTGAGAGGGGGGGCCCTTGATGAATATTTTGATTTAAAAAGGTGTTTTATGTAAATTTTGGACAGATTTAACTTTTGTTCAAAAAATTCTACAGAGTGTTTTGTAACCGCTTTGGCAATGCATCCAAAGAGTTTACAAAAAAAAAAAAATTAATCGTCCATAGCTCGAGACTCAACCACCGGACTAAAAAACATTTCCTTGAAAAAGTTATTTCGTTTCATACATTAATAATATGCATCAAAACTCAGGTATTGTATAAAATCCCCCCATATACCCCGTCAGAGACCTTGCCGGATTTTTTTTTAAAAAAAAAATACTTTTTATTTATGTAAAAAATAATAGAAATAGTAGATACAAGATATAAACAATATACATAAAATGTTTAAATTATTTTCCTGAAAAACACAAGGGTCAATTTTATGCATTTTTTTAAATTTCTAACTTCTAACTTGAACGGTTTGTGAGAAAAAGATAGTCTGAAACTCCCTGTATAGTATAGTCCCACCTTTAGGGCATAATGAAGGGGCAACATTTTTGTTCCTTATACGAATGTGTTTCATACATGACTTTTTACTTTTCAGGATGTTCGTGGTATATTAGCCAATGGTAAAAGATCACGTCGTACTACTGATCGCAGTCTGACGACAAAGTCTTGTCAATATATTAACATGGCCTTTTACTTTTCAGGATCTTCGTGGTATATCAGCCAATGGTAAAAGAGCACGTCGTACTACTGATCGCAGTCTGACCGTGACAAAGTCTCTTGTCAATATATTAACATCAAATCTTCATCTACTTTCAAAAGCTTGTAAAGGTAAAATTATATTTAACATCTACTTTTGCACCCAACCTACGTCTCAAGATGAATAAAAATCGGTCATACTGATGCAAAAATGATCAAGTTAAATTAGTCCCAGACGCTTTTTGGGTGTTCAGACAATTTTAACTGCGTTGTTATTGATTTCATAGATTTCAACATAAAGTATTCCAAACTTGGTCGAAATTGGACCTTCAGTAAAGATTTGTATAAAAAACATTCATGAGTGTGTACAATGGTAGTATTTTTTCCTTATTCTGCCTCTTAGAATATCTGACCACGTTGATTTAGATGCATTCTGTATAGAATAATCAACATGACTTAAGGTTTTATTTAATATTACTAATATACATTTTCTATAAATTACTGATAGTTCTGTTATATATTACTGATAGTTAAAATGAACACCATGAGGCCCCAGTTGGACAAATGGGGACCAATCTAATAAATATACATGCTAAGAGAGGACGGAACTAATTAGCACTTTGACATCTTTAATAATTTTTAGTGCATTCAGCCTCATGAGGACAATTGAATAGCTACTTTAATGTGGGTAGCGACCTGTTACGACATTACAAGAGCAAATTACTATTGTGTAGTGCAGTGATGGTTTGGTGTAGTGGCCCTTGTATTGCTGTGATATCCACAAATTTAGGTTGTGACGATGCAATATTATGCGTTAACGCAAATAATAATACATTTACATTTTTAGTAATTTAATAAAAATAACATTTAGGTTTTACTTTGACATAGTATCCTTATGTAACCTAATTATACATACTTAGTTTCATCAAGGTATATATTTATTGAATATAAGCACGAAATTCCCATGCCTAATTTGTTGAGCTAATTGGGTCGGCGATGTCGACTAAATATGTACATCTACTCGTTGAAACACTCTGCTTACCTACATTTGCACAAATTGATTTCAGATAACGTAGAAAGTGAGAATACCACCAACTCAACATTTCAAGAATCTCCAACAGATCATCGCCTCGTTCTTCTTGATGCTTTATCTGCAATCATTTTGTCCACCAAAATGCACAATAAAAGCAAACATTGTGTTCAGTTAAAGCAATGGAGCAGCCAACAGTTGGTGAAATGTCTAAACATAAAGCATGTGACCCCGCAGACTTTAATGTCGGCAGATGACCATTGTACAATTGAAGAAGTTCTGAGTCCCAACAATGTCATCCATGTAGCAGGACATTCAAAGAAAATAACAAATCTAGTTTATTGCAAAGCGAAGAAGTTTATTGTGTCCAGGTAAATATGTAGTCCTGTCATACCGCAGACTAGAATGTCGGTAGATGACCATTGTACAATGGAAGAAGTTATGAGTCCCTCTAAAAATCGTCTTCTTGGTGAACTTTCGATTTTTCCCTGCCGTAATACATACCCACATACAGAAAGGAAACTGTGTTCCAAATTTCAAGTCTGTAGTCAGTCAGTTAGTAAACCAACTGGACTTTGAGCTTTATAAGTATAGAAGATAGAAGAGAAATTTTTTGGAAATATATGTGTCACAAAACCTTTTTTCTAAAAAAAAATGTAAATCTTCGTGTTATTATGTCACATTTTTTGCGCATCATAGCACATTACAAGGTATTCTCAACAATCACTAAAGTACACTTAGACAATTTCCTTATAATGCTACTACTTGTCGCTACTACCATAGCTACTGCATTATCCTCAGGAGGCTGAGTTACCCCCATTCACAACCGGACCAAGTAGAAAATTTGAATAAACTTTTATCAAATTTTTGACTCGTCCAGGAATTGAACTCGGAACCTCCTTGGTGCCTGCCGAGTGTGATGCGTACTCTGTCACTCAGACGTCATAGAAACATTTTAATGAAACGCCTAATGTTTGCCTGTATTTTTTTCTTCCTCAGTGGAGCGGATGGTAAAATCATGGTATGGTCCACAACACTGAAAAATATTGAAAATCTTGTATGTCGCCAACTCCATGACGCGCATTGCTCTAGTTTGTGTTGCTCATCTACAGGAAACCATATAGCTGTTTCTGTAAATGCATCTATTTGGATTTGGACATTATCGAATGACGGACAAAGAGAAGGATCTCCTCTTCCTAGTAAGTTTTTATGGCCATAGTTCGCAAAAAATCTTATCGAAGTGAAAACTTACCTTCAAGACAACCTAGAATCATGTCAAAAAATTACTATCAGGTCTTTTTTTCTCTCTAGCTGAGCTCTGGCCATAATGCGAGATGTTCTGCATTGATGTTTGAATACAAAGGAGGCAAATAAGGCATTCTTTGTAGACTGTTAGTTGGAGATGTTGGACAAGACAATCATGTCCTGTCAGGCTCTGTTTACAAATCGGGCAGTGATGAACGAAGAACAGCTGGCTGTTTGCCTGCCTTGACTGAACATGACGATTTATTAGAAAAAATTGTTGTTATTGTTTTCAAATGCTCGGATTTGACAATTTCATGTTCGGCCTACTAAATTGTCATGTTCGGCCAAGGCAGGGCAAACAGCCAGGTGTTCAGTGTTCATCACTGCCTGATTGGCACATAGAGGACAGATGGGGGAGTCCTTACATCCTATTCTGTGGAGATGTTGAGCCAAGCAGACGTGTCCCGTCAAAAGTCGTAGACTGGCTACTGCCGCTTTTCGGGGCAACTCCGGTATTAAGTCAGGTTCCCATTTCTTTCCAACTTTTTCGTTTTTTATCCAAGCTTTAAATTTTTGGTTATTTCTATTCTCGATTAATCGTTTGGTGGAGTGGAACGGGATGTTTCTTAATGGAGTGTTAGTAATCTTTGTTCCCTTTTTCGCAGCCACTGTCAGCCACTTCGTTAGAAAAAGTATTTCATTTTAAAAACTTCACACTTCGCGATATGGTATTATTACTTTTCTGTATTGCCAAACGCCGATTTCGGTTTTGAACATTCGAGTGCCGTTTCCATAATGTTATCATGCCTTCAATCATTCGAAATAGTTTGATACCGATAGAAAGATCAGAATGTCTCTAAGAAGGCTGATTAATCATTTAATCGACATAAAAACTATCCTATGTTCTTCTCTGTTTTGCCCACAATCATGTAAAAAACGTTTGGTACCGATTAATAAAAGTAGTTTTTTTTAGTTATCGTGGACAACAAAAACACGATTTGCCTGTAAATACATAAAATAGTAAGATTTTTCAACAATTTATTTTTCAGATGTGGCCAAAGAAATTTTGTACAGGGGTGTAGCTAATGTATCGTCAATATCTTGGGCTCAAAGTTCAATTGAAGACGTGAACATAAATAGTGAAGTATTAATGGCCGCCTTTGTCAATGGAGAAGTGATTAAAATTGAAGTTGGCAAAACATTGAAAAAAACAATTCTAGAAAAAGCACAAATACTAGATGGTAAGTAGAGATTGAATTTTCATTCTGAATTACCTAAAATAGAAAGCTTTGTTTTCACGAGGTACTGAAAAAATGTATTCTCAGAATTGACAATGCCCCACTTTAAGGAACAAATTGGGTTCCGTATTTGTTTGTAGTCAATTTCATGTGTTCGACATAACTATTGCACTATATCAATATATCAATTTATTTTGGATGTAATCTGTGATATTTTGTATGTCAAGAAAAACTTGTGTGTTGGACACAAGAAATTGACTAGTAACAGACGCGGAACAAAAGGACCCCGCACAAAAAGATGAGAAATATGCTTTCGGTAATAATTCACTGAAATCATTAGTGAAACCAAATCAATTGCTTGACACTCTCTGACCGAAAGTTCTTTCCCTCTTTTTTAATGCGGAGTCCTTTTGTTCCTTCATGTCAGCAATCTTATTAATTGCTGATCCGATTTTTTACACAAGCTATTTTGTTAAAGGCTTTGGAAGTTTCAGATTAACCTTTTAATGAGTGCATATGTTCTGTAAGTACGACTAAAGAGGTGAAATAGTGAGCAAGCTATACAGATAACTTCACAGTCTTTTTTTTTTTTTTTTCAAAGTATAAAATCTAATTTTTCTCATCTTTCCTGTTTTCCGACTTTTTGTAGGATATGTGACTTCTATTAGTTGGCAAAGAGAAGACAGATTTTTCACTTTAGCCTTCAACACAGGCGTTGTTAAGATTGGACATTTAGATGATTTGAGTAACTTTGTCACGATTAGAACACATCAGGTAAAAATCAATTAACCCTTAACTACCGGTCGTGACGTGATCATGTAGAAACAGATTCACGGGACTTGGTCGTTACTAGAAAACGCAAATAATATATATTTTTTCATCGGAAAAGTAGCCAAAATATCGTTTTTGTCGATGGTTGTGTTAAGGTAAAATTGACGTCAAAAACTTCTTACCTTGAAATAATCATAGGTAAATGATCATTCATGCTTTGAATTCAGTCCATAGAGAATATAGTTCCTTCTACTGCTGCGAGTTTTGTTATCTTTCAACTCACTAACCCGACCAGAGGAAGTTATCCGGGAGTAAGTGGATAATATTCTCTCTCGTACAGAGCTATTATTCATTTCATCATTTGTTTTGGAGCTTATTAAATTATTACATGTTTTTTAGTAGGTAGTTAAGTTTTGGAGCCTACTGCCCATGGATTTTTTTATTTTATTTTATTAATGTCTCGTTAACATATCTTTAACAAGGGCGTGGGTTTGAAACCCATCCATCTAACCCATGGAATATCATCCTAATGATTTTGAAATATTTATCACTGTTGAAAGACATGGAAGGTGCCGGGATAATGAAAATATAGTCAGGCGTCCTATTAGCAGTATAATAATTATGATACCCAACCCTTCCATTACCATCACTTTACGTGATGCTAGTTAATTTTAATTATTATTTATTTTTTGCCTAACGTCCCTTTACATTTAAAGGCATTCGAGACGAGGGTTTTACCTCCCAATCGCTGAAATATTAAATACCGAATAACCACATTAACTTCACCATTAAGGGGAAATAACCAGCAGCACGAGGGCTTGAACCTAGATCGTCAAACACCAAGTAAAAACTCGCTGGTCTTCCGAGAACTGGTGTATTAAACTTGCCAATAACGCTGGCTTACCATGCATTATTGAATTGTATCTAAGGCGACAAAAGAGAAACAAGTGTCATCATAATGGGAACAACTTGGAAGCGAGATGCTTCAGATTGAGACGAATGGAGAGTTAAGGATTTGTTACAATGGTGCTGACCCTTCATGTACCCTCTAAGACGAATTTCTGCTGCTCAATTATTCTTTTTTCTTCATGCCTTAATTTAGGAGGTAATTGCAGACATGAGCTGGGACGCTACGGGTGACTGTCTCGCTACTTGTGGCGCTAAAGATCTAATTGTACGATTATGGAGACGCAATGCACATGGTTGGCAAACACAACATGCTCTAGAACACCAATCATATCCAATTACACTGAAATGGTCTCCAAATATACCCAATGAATCCGAAACAACAACTGGACCCAATTCCTCTAAATGTCGTAAGTTGTATCTCAATATCAGGCTTTTGGACAAAAACTTACTGTAGAATTTAGATACTCGTAAGATTACAATCAACCATTTGTAACTTGACCACAGATTGGAAAAGGCTGTCTTCCCTTATGTTGCAGGAGCGTCCTCTAAAAATCAACTTTGGTAGTTGCTTTTTGAAGGTTAGAAATTCGGGATGTAAAAACAATGTAATTTGATGTGTGAGAGAGACATTTTAATCAGGTGGCAAGTTTAGTTTTGCAGAAACCGCGAATCGCAAAAAAAAAAAAAAAAAGGTACGGAAAACCGTACTAGACTTATCTTCTTTATTTCAAATAAATTTGTCACAGCTATTTAGTGAAGTATTAATTTCATTGGATTTGCAGCCTTCGGCTGTTGTCACAACTCTTTAGAGAAGTATTAATTTCATTGGAATTGGCAGACTTCGGCTGTTGTCACAGCTCTTTAGTGAAGTATTAATTTCATTGGATTTGCAGCCTTCGGCTGTTGTCACAGCTCTTTAGTAAAATATTAATTAAATTAGATTTAACAGCCTTCGGCTCTCGTCACAGCTCTTTAGTAAAATATCATTTAATTTGATTTGACAGCCTTCGGCTGTTATCACAGCTCTTTAATAAAATATTAATTTAATTACATTTGGCAGCCTTCGATTGTTGTCACAGCACTTTAGTGAAGTATTAATTTCATTGGATTTGCAGCCTTCGGCTATTATCACAGCTATTTAGTTAAGTATTGATTTCATTAGATTTGCAGCCTTCGGCTGTTGTCACAGCTCTTTAATAGAAAAAAAAATTGAATTAGATTAGGCAGTCTTCGGCTGTTTTCGCAGCTCTTTAGTGAAAAAAAGATTCGAATTAAATTAGGCAGCCTTCGGCTGTTGTCGGACCTCTTTAGTGAAAAAAATATTTGAATTAGAATAGGCAGCCTTCGGCTGTTGTCGCAGCTCTTTGGTGGAAAAGATAATGCATCCTTCGGCTGTTGTCGCACCAAAAAGATTTGAATTAGATTAGGCAGCCTTCAGCTGTTGCCGCAGCTCTTTAGTGCTGAAAAAGATTTGAATTAGATCAGACAGCCTTCGTCTGTTGTCGCAGCTCTTTTGTGGAAAAAAATATTTGAATTAGATTAGGCAGCCTTCGGCTGTTGTCCCAGCTCTTTAGTAAAAAAATGAATTAGATTGGGCAGCCTTCGGCTGTTGTCGCAGCTCTTTAGTGAAAAAAAATTGAATTAGATTAGGCAGCCTTCGGCTGTTGTCGCAGCTGTTTAGTGAAAAAAAATTGAATTAGATTAGGCATCCTTCGGCTGTTGTCGTCACTCTTTAGTAAAAAAAAAAAAGATTTGAATAAGATTAGGCAGCCTTCGGCTGTTGCCGCAGCTGCTCTTTGGTGGAAAAAATATTTGAATTAAGATTAGGCAGAACTCTGCTGTTGTCGCAGCTCCTCAGTAAAAAAAAAATTGAATTACAATAGGCAGTCTTCGGCTGTTGTCGCAGCTCTTTGGTAGAAAAAGATATATGAATTTAACAATGCAGCCTTCGACTGTTGTCGTAGCTCTTGGTGAAAAAAATATTTGAATTAGATTAGGCAGTCGTCGGCTGATGTCGCAGCTCTTTAGTGAAAAAGAAAATTGAATTAGATAGGCAGCCTTCGGCTGTTGTCGCAGCTCTTTAGTGAAAAAAAATTGAATTAGATTAGGAAGCCTTCAACTGACCCATAAATAGACCCCAGAAGGTGCTATCTCCAATGTTAAGGTTTTGGCTGGAATTATGGCCTCAAGGAATACTGTGGCCAAATATCATAAAGATCGGACAAATAATAAAGACTGTAGATGCGCGAACACGATTTTTGCGGACGGACGGACGGACAAACATTTTTTCTAGACCCGTTTTTTGGTATCTAGTCGTCATAATTCGTCCAGAAAAGAATTTTTTTTTACCTCCTTTACAATACTTTACTTACCTTTACTTCGTATAAGGGAAGATAAAGTAAAAAAGGAAAACAAACCAACAAATGGTCAATTATTAATATGAAATTTTGAGAGGGGGAGTAATCTTTTGCTTAGCTAGTAAAATAATAAATCCACATTTATTATTGTACTAGCTAAACAAATATTGGCAGAGTGTTTTCTATGTTCGTGAAGACTTTTTCGTTGTTTGTTTAGTTCAATTAATATGATGTGATTTCTTAACTCTTCTAATTAGATCCCGATAAATCAGTGTCTTCGCTTCTTTGTGTTGGAACATCAACGGGCGCCATCAATGTTTGGTTGATACAGGATCAACCCATCGTCTTGCATTCAATAGAAGGTCATATGAGTTTACCTACATCATTTCTATCCATCAGTGAAACTGGGCTTATGTTAGCGTCCGCCTGTTCGGACGGACAAAACGGTAAAATATATTCTCTTGTGGCAATATCGTTGCAGATGGTAGCTGAATGTATGATACTGCACCTCTGATAATTTATAGGTGCAGTATTATACTTTCTTAAATTTTATATAAACATCCTGGATATCAGATGTTTATATAAAATTTTATTATTGTCAGTGAGGATGTCATCCTCAAATAACATCTCACAATCTCAAGTATCACCTTTTTTTCATTATAAAAATTAGTAAGTCATAATTGGATTAGAGGAAATTATACCTTAACTTCCATAGTGAAAAATAGGTCATACTTGAGATGATGAGAAGTAATTTGAGAGTGACATCCTCATGGGCCGAACAAATTATACCTATTTACTAACTTTTTATTTGCAAAGTGTACTTCTTCATAATGAACGAAATTTTTTGTGGGCGTACCACGGCCCTCCTTGCAACAGGCGCCTATTATTACACCCACCTGAGGAAACAAACTTACAGGTTTCATCGTTTTCTCCTTAAGTAGCAACAAAAAATCATGTATGTGCTACAGTCCTGATGAAAAACTTATTTCAGTAGTGCCGAGAACTACTGTCACCTAACATAGCTAACAGCAGGGAAATTGGTAGGTAACATAACCTCCCTGCCACTCGACTGAGGTCTTTGTTTGGTTGTGGTTGGACAAATATTACTGGTCGAGAAAGTGGGCCGTATCTGTTGAAGATTCCTATCTTCGTCTCTCCCTTGTCAGCAAATACGGTTAGGGATCAATAAATAAGTCCATACCATAATGTGTCGATACTTCCCATTTAGGTCCTAGATCAATCATACAAACTAGAATGTATGCGTTTGAAACATTTGCAGTCAGAAAATGTTATCAAACTTTCATGATAGTGTAAAAAAATAATTTGTTAATTTTCAGGTATAATAAACATTTGGTCACTGAGAGATGGCACACTTCTAAATACTCACGTATCAGTCAAAGGGAATGTGGAAAAGATGGAATGGATTGATAATTTAGGGGTAGTGGCGTGTTTGTCACAGTCAAATGTAAGTATAGATATTGTTGTAGGCGATTTGCAGGCGCATACTTCCTGAATCACTTAACCATGGGTACCATCCATTACGGAGGGAAAAAATATGGATCAACTGAGTCAACGATTTTGCGTTCGAGATGTTGGTCTGTTAGATATTTGATCACTACATATGATTTCTCCTTCTTTTTCAGGAAATATCCATCCTGAGTTACTCCTTATGTAACATCACTGAAGATCGCGTGATCGCATACTGTCGAAACTTTCTCATTCGTCGTGGACTTACTGGACTTCAGAAAGCTCCTTATTTCAAAAAGTATTTGAAGATGCTTCCCACCTTATTAAAGAAACAAATGGACTATGAGAGAGTGCATGTAATCAATGGAGATAATTTATTGCATAGTGATTTTTTAAAATGTAATGTAGCCATTGCATTATTATTGAATTTAGAGAAAATGTTATGCTATGAACCTGAATCAATGTTTAGTCCTGTTGTTAGTCAAAATGTGGGTGAGTACCAAACGAGGGAAAGGACCTAAATCAATTATGTGAAGTAATTTTTTTTCTAACTTCTATAGTGAAATTAGGTTATACTCGAGATTGTAAGATGTTACTTAAGGGTGACATACACAAGGGCCGAGTCCACTTGAACTGATGGTGTAAAATAACATAGAAAGCAATATTGACATGGTTCTGGGACCAATTATTAGCCTCCAAGAAAAGATGTACAATGATGATTAAATACTTGCATTCGGCAACAAACAACAACTTTGACCTGTTTTCTCATACTTCTGGTTGGTATCAAAAACGATGATGTCATTGTTGATACGGTTTTTTCTGGTTCCGGGGTTAATCAGAAATTGTTGATGATTCCCTAAGAAGACCTGCCCTGTAATCGAAACTTTCTAATCACTACTACTAACATCCGTATACTCAATAAGAGTTAAAATTTTTGGGGGTCATTTTTGATAATAGCATAAAGTTATCCTGCAAATATGAAAAGCTCATTAATGTTGTGTCACTGAATAGTTATTCTCAAAATTGAAAGAAAGAAAAAATCCACCCCAAATTTTTTTTTGTTTTGTTATTTCGTAAATGAATTTCAACTCTCGCAAACGAAAAAATTAATTATTAATACAAACCCCATTTGTATCTTTTTGTATGTGTTTTCAGTTCCTGATTGGCAGTGGTTGCATATGTTACACATAACCTATCAAACTGCACAGGCGCTTATATCAAGATCAACATTTCCGGACGCGTTTTTGCACATTAATGAAACAGAATCAGGTAAGTAGTTTATTACCTTAAAAAATTATGCATCATAAAAGATTATTCTCGATAATGAACCTTTGAAATCGACTACGAAGAAAATCATTCCCCAAGAAATAAAATCATCCCCCCTCTCGCCCAAATTTGATACATTTGCCACTTAAGGTTGGCGGATTTGAATGAAATTCGGTATGTAGGTCCGTCCCATTTGAGGTCTAATTATGCGTTGAAACTTTTCGTTACTTTCAGTCATTATTATAGACATCCGTACTAAAATTAGAGCTTCCTACTTTTTTTTTCAGTTGGATTCTACTAACCTTGAAACAAAAAATGTCATTTTTTTGTGGTGGGGGGTAGAAATACAACTCCACAAAATCAAACAAATGGTTGTATTATGTATCTTTATTTCTAATAGAACCATTTGATTGATTTGGCAGAGTTGTATTTCTTAAAACATTTTTGTAAGAGGCAAGACTTATCTTTTGCAGATGGAGACGCGGAACCAGCAGCTGTTGATAACAATGAATGGAGTCTTACCGCTGACGAGCAATTAATGCATTGGGCAGTTACACATCCAAACGATTGGCAAACAGGGGGAAAGACTGAGGTTTATATGTTTGGGTCAAGAAGACATGGTCAACAAAGTGACCAATATAGTAAGTTGCCGTACACGCGTCGCAAGCTGTGTTTTTTTTTTTTCTTTCTTCTTTAAAAAAACTCACTTCATTTCAAGAATATTTTTAATTCTTCTTTTTGGGAGGAACGTTAATTTTTAACGTTTTTGACAACATTTTCTATGTTTTTAGACAAAAGAAGGTCATAGTCCCAAAGATTACTCCAAATTTGCTTAATGTCACTCGTAACATCTATTGGTCATTCGAGACGGGGGTCTTACCCTCCATTTGCTAAAAACTTACAAACCAGCTACCCGCATTGACCTCGTCCAGACTGTCAGTATCACGAGGACTCAAACCTACGTGGTCATTCACCAAGTAAAACCCCGCTGGACGTTACTTAACTTCCGTGATCGTTCAGGAACTGGTGTGTGCAACGGGCAATTGACAACGGCTACTTCAGAATATTATATTATGTTCTAGTTTGTTAGGGTCTAGGATTAAACAAATAGATTTATTGGGATCTTCATTCGGGTCATTGTTTTATAGATCCTTGCTCTACTGGTATCAAAGATTTGACCCATTTGAAATCTACAGGGGGATGATAACCAATCGCCTGTGATGTCCAACAAAGAACCAATGTGGTTTCGTTTTTGAAGTTATGCTCATAGTTAACCCAATATTTTATCAATACTTTCGAGAGCTTTCGACTGCATATAGTGCACATGTGCAGACGCTTTTTTTTACCGACCAAACGTGAGCAAATGAATTCAAGTTTGAGTGAAATCTCAAAAGCCACATGCAATGGCAATGGTCTACGTACCTTGAGTGAAGGGAGGTAGCATAGTGGTTTGCTCTCCTGAGTGATACATTGTAAGCTCTATACACCCACATATCTCCTGAGGTTTGATGATTGTAGTCAAAGATGGGCCATCTACAAAGGTTCCTAAAATGGAGAGAGGAAGGTTTAAATCAAATATTTGAAAAATAGAAAACCGGTTCCACCAAAATTAAGGTTGTGTGTTAGATGTCTACGGAAAACTCCAGATTTGTGGTACACTCTTATTGAGCATTTAACAATTTGGTAAGTGTTGATCATCAGAGCGTTGCAGCATTTTTTCCATCTTCTTCCGGCAGTAAATGACCCCGGGTCCCTTTCGTACAATGCCAGCGTGACACCAGCTAGACCAGGAAGACCGCCTTATAAAATATTATATTTGTCTAATTGTGGTTTTGTCAGATATCTATGGTCGGTCTCACACTTAGAGTTTTGCATGACCGTTTTGAATGAGGGCACATATACACGCTCAGGCATGTTTGTCTGTTTTTCTCAGTTCATAATGAATCCTCCAGGAGACGATTG
This sequence comes from Pachypsylla venusta, assembly GCA_012654025.1. Classification (NCBI taxonomy): domain Eukaryota; kingdom Metazoa; phylum Arthropoda; class Insecta; order Hemiptera; family Aphalaridae; genus Pachypsylla; species Pachypsylla venusta. The sequence goes on along the minus strand of CM022879.1, from coordinate 16,367,740 downwards.
TTTTTTTCTTTTATTATTTTTAGTAAAAAATGCATGATGAAACAGCTATTCACGTTCAGGTTTCACGCACTCGTATACATATATAAAATTTGCCTTTTGAAATAATAAGATTTTACATCGGGCCACAGGCCGCCTGAGAGACGTTTCACCTGTGAACTTTTTCTACACAAGTACAGTTTTGCTTGGCAGACATGCCTGTTCATGAAAAACTGTACCTGTGTGCCCGGGCTAAATCTAGAATGATGAGTTTACTTTCGTTTGATTTTCCAGATATAATGATGTCATTTGAGAACATTCCTATTAAAGTTGAAGAATTCAGTGCCGCACAACAAGTGGTATGTGGTCAAAATTGTACATTTGTAGTACAAAATAATGGTACTGTCCTATCTTGTGGTGAAGGCTCTTATGGACGGCTTGGGCAAGGACATTCTGATGATTTACATTCCCCGACAATTATATCTGGACTTCTTGGTAAGTCCGATCATTTTTTTTCTTTCTTTTTTCAAGAATCAACTTTTTATATAGGAAAACTACAAATTAAAATCATCGGGATCACGCAATGAGATTTTTCGCTGGCTGCGGTGATAACACGCGGATTATTTTAATATATGGCATGGAGCATACAGTCATTGATTCATGACAAGTGAGATGAGTTGTACCACCAAATTTGCGTCGGTTGAAATACCTCTGCGATGATGTCAACAGTTGCCCATACATTTTAGGGAGTTTGGTTCTTCATATGAACGTCATGTTGAACATTATAAGTCTGATGTTCAATCTTGATTGTTTGAATTCTTGATCTTGAGCTGTTGAATATTGATCACGTATCACTTGAGAGTGATAGTGGCCACGGTTGTTGGAGCTGGAGTTGAAATGCAAATTCAGGAGTACGTTTTGATTCAGATTCATACCAAGTCGGCCCAAATGTACATTTCTAAATTCTCATTTGAACTCCAGTTCCAAGAGACTGCTGTTAGAATGCTAACGAGGCATTCCTCCCTTATCTGCCTCGTCCACTTCCTCAATTCTTCACTTAGAACTGGTTGCCTTGATTGCCAGCAATTTTATTATGCCGCGATAAAATGACCAATGTTCAAATATGTACCTTAAATAATGGCACATACCCACAAAAGCATTGGTGGCTTTCAAAGCAGAAGGTCCCATGTGAACAATATTAAAATAATTTTAACTTTCATTGTTTTACAGGTTTTGTGATTATTAAAGTGACCACATCTATTGGTGGTGATGGGCACAGTCTTGCTTTAGCCGAAAGTGGAGAAGTATTTTCTTGGGGTGATGGAGATTTTGGTAAATTAGGACATGGAAATATTGATAGACAAAGGAAACCAAAACAGATTGAAGCTTTGCAAGGACATCATGCAGTTGACGTAAGAGATTGTTTTAATACACCAAACTGTGGAGAGAAATTTGCTTCTGAGCTTCCAAAGTTAAAGAAGCTTTGTATGAGAAATGGAAGAAAAAAAAGAAAATGTCAACTGAATTAAATTGTCCCCTCTTTTAATATAAGAAATATGTCCATCTCTCACATAAGTTTATTCTTCCCAATAAGGAACCTTTGAAATCGAATACGAAAAAATTCCCCATAAAATGTTACGATATTGTACGTTTCAAGATACCTACCTACTTAGAATCTAAAACTCTAATTGAAAAAAAAGTTTGTTCACGCAAGTGCCACTTAGGGTTCACAGATTTTAATGGAATTTGGTATGTAGATCCCTTTTGCGACTAAATCAAAGTAGTCATTTGTATATAAATTGTTCCGTACCAAATCAACAGAAAAATAATATATTCTATGTAGATTTCTTTTGCAAAAATATTATGATATGTCAGAATATACTTTAGCTCCAACAAAAGACAATCCCAACCAGACACACCAGACGTCGTTACTGCTCTGGTCAAAGTTTTTCAGAACACCTAAAAGTCGGTCTGCTCCAAATGATAAAGATTAAACATAATCAACATCACAGGACTGGCTCGATCCTACTTAAATGACAAAATACCAGAAGCTTTCAGTCGAACATGCTTGTGTGTCGATATAAATGTGAATGCATATTTCTTTGTGTTATTTTATCACAATTTTGTGGACATTATTGCATTACAAGGTATTTTCCATCATTTTTTTTCAATACGCCAAGCTATACTTAACAATTACCTCATGATGTTACCACTTGTCACTATTACAATATCTACTCAGATGTCCTTAGAAGGCTGAGTTACCCCTAAACACAACTAGACCAAGTAAAAAAAATCAAAAAAACTTTCAAATCTTTGACCCGACCAGGATTCGAACTCGGTACCGCCCTGGTACAAGCCGAGTATGATACACACTCTGCCACATGAGCCGATATAACTTGATGCAACTGCTGATTCTACAGCTATTCTAGTCATTTAGTATAGGAAAATACTCTAACTGTGATGTCATTTCTATTTTCTGGACTTCTATATAATTATAGGCCAAAAAAGCATGAATTCTAGTTTCAGCCCGATTTTTACACTCGGAGGTGGGGAGAATAATTCAGTTGTCTGATTATTTTTTACTTTTAGATTGCTTGCGGATTTGAGCACAGTGCTGTTGTGACGGCAGATGGTAAACTTTACACTTTTGGAAATGGTGATTCAGGTCGTCTTGGACATGGAACACAAATCACTTGTAAAATACCAGAGAGGGTGGCCACATTGAATCATGTCCATGTCGAATCTGTTGCGTGTGGTCTCAACCATACAGTCTGCATTGTCGACAAAGGTCAAACTGTTTATGTATTAGGAGAAATAGAGTGCGATAAATCAGAAAAGCAAGGATTGAAAATAATTAAAATGAGATGTTGCCCGCAGGTGAGTGACCTAAATTGATCCAAATTTACATAATATCTCTACACTGGAAAAAAACTCTTTATAATTAATACTAACCAATCGCGTTTTATCCTGAGTGGGGTTTCCTTTAAAGTTACTCAAAGGCCTTGCGGCCCTTTCGCAATTTTTTTAGGTACTTATCCCAAGATTAGTAAGAGCCTCATGTACTAATAATGTCTTCAATCTTCTACCAAATCATAACTTTTTACTCTGGTTATGCTACCACTGGTCGCTACTCATATTAAAATAGCTACTCCATCGTCCTCACAAGGCTGAGAGCATTCCCAAATTACCAGGACTAAATCGAAAAATTTCCGGCCCCGCCGGCAATTGAACCCAGTTCCCCCAAGTGCAGTGCCCATAAAATCATTAATATCTATGTATCACAAAAAAGTAAACACAGTGTATAATAATATATAATATTTTTTCAGATTATAGAAAGCCCCTCAGAAAATGCTCTATTTAAAAAAGTTTCTTGTGGCCGTAGAGTGTCCTACTTTCTTACGACATCTGGTCAAGTGTACTCTTGGGCTATCGATTCATCAAACTCGTTGCCGACCACCAGTTCAAAGCAAGGTTACAAAGTTGTTTTGTCCCAGGTAAGTGAACAAAAAGGAAATTTGGTTCTATAATACATACAGAAAAATATCTGGTGTGAACATCACACGACTTTCCTTATCTATAAAAAAAAGTAGAAGTTTTGTAATGGGAAGTAATTTTCGATGTCGAGTTTTCAAAGACTAAAAACTTTTTGTATTGAAAACCCCAATAAGACGCCAGAAATCGCTAAAAATCAGCATAAAGCCACCAACAGTAAATTCGACTTAAATCAAAAGTTTCTTAGTGTGCTATTTGTATACAATTGATATGCTTAGATACTCTTACCAAATTTCAAGCTTTTTAAAAACTGCTAAAAAGCGGCAAGAAACCGCCCACGATAGATTTGATTTCAACCAAAAGTGTCTTTAAGCATTCTTTACATAAAATTATTACATGCAAACACCAATTTTCAAGCTCTAAAGCCCTTGCTTTTCTCGTTTTAGAGAAGAACCGCCAAAAAGAGGCTGAAAGCAGCTAAGAAGCCGCAAAACCCGCGAAAATAGATTTGTAAAACTTCATCCAAAAGTGTCTTTGCGCATTCCATTGATATTAATAGGCACCGAATATCAAAGATCTTACCATTCTCCTTTTAGGCTGGATTCGCGAAAATCGCTAAAAAGCGGCAAAATACCGCTGGGGGTATATTCGATTTCAACCAAAAGTATGTCATCCATGGCATAAAACTCACATACATATCAAATTTTAAGGCTCTAGCACTCATCTTTCTTGAGACCAATGGATGAAACTCGATATTGAGCTCTGGAGACAACATTCCGCGTTTTGGCACTGAAAACTCGACATAGGAAATTTCAGCCCATTACAATACTTTCTTTTTTATGGAATAACGAAAGTAAAAAATACAGGGTGTATCACGAGTCAAACTTATGTAAGGGTTTGGGGGTTGGATTGTTTTTTTTTATTATTTATTCAAACATTTGCCCAAGTATTTATTCCGGGTTTTATTAAGATTTATGTCTTCTTTTTATGATCTTAATTAATTTAAATGTATATTGGCGTTTAGAAATGGATGCTACAAAGCACCAAAAAAATTAACTTTGAGGAACTGAAGGTTTGATTTCAAAGAACTCATTTTTCCCGTTACACCCATCCGTTACCAGTTACGTATATGCTTTCAGATTCCTTCATTGAAAAATATTGTTATTGAAGACATCTCCGTGGGAGCAGAATGCATTCTTGCTGTATCGAACACGGGGGAGTTGTACACTGACACTCGCGCCCAGACATTGCCAGGCGGTTCAAATTCCAAATTACCATCTGAAAAAGAACCTCCTCAGCTTAGGCTCTCATTAACAGGGAAATACTTCAAACAGGTAAAACTTGTTACTTTTTCTTCCTATAAGAGATAAAGTATTGTAATCATGCAGAAAATTTGGTGCAATTCAGAATTATTAATAAGAATGGAAGCTATGGAACGGTCAATAAAACTAGACAAAGGACTTAAACAAGGCGATGTAACATCTGCAAAATTCTTCAATGCTGTACTAGAACTAGTAATGAATAAAATGAACTGGGAAAATAAGAGGATAAAAATAAATGGAAGGTTTCTAAATCATCTAAGGTTTGCTGATGACATTGTTATCATAGGTAGAAACGACAACGAAGCAAATGAAATGATCAACCAACTAATAGTAGAAGCAAAGAATGCCGGACTAAAAATCAATGTAGGAAAATCTAAGATCATGAAAATAAATAAAAAAGAGGAAGATGAACGCATAATACTTGAGAATGAAGAACTAGAAGAAGTCGAAAGTTTCATCTACTTAGGTCATACTCTATCCAAAAGGGGCCAAAAAGATGAAATCGCTCGCAGAATAGGAATAGGTTGGAATAATTTTAACAAATATAAACACTTATTTAAAGCCAACATCGATAAAGAACAAAAGAAAAAGTTATTCAACATGTGTGTTTTGCCGTTCCTAGTCTATGGCTGTGAAACTTGGAGTTTAAACAAGGAAACAGTGAGGAAAATGAGAGTGACTGTTAGGTCAATGGAAAGACAAATGATAGGAATTACACTAAGAGATAAAAAGAGTAAAGAATGGATAAGAAAAACAACAGGAATAGAGGATATAGGAGAAAGAATTTTGAGAAGAAAGTGGAACTGGGTAGGGCACATTGTACGAACAAGAGACGACAGATGGACCAAAACAATCATGGATTGGTACCCCAGGGACTTGAAAAGAAGAAGAGGCAGACCTAAAATAAAATGGGACGAAGAAATGAGAAAGGTATGCGGAGAAAGTGTGTGGAATAGAGTTGCCTGGGATAGAAGAGAATGGGAGAGAATGAGAGATGTGTATGCTAGAGTGTGGATGAATGAATGAAGCAAAATAAAA
>CM022879.1:16305968-16329854 GCA_012654025.1 Pachypsylla venusta | reverse complement strand
GGTAGAACGTGTTGGGAGTAGTATTGGGTTAGGTTCCAAAAAAAATAAAATGCGTGTTGAAGTCTGCGCAAGGTTAGGCTGGGTCGCAGACCCAGCCTAAACTCAGCAGACTTCAACACGCATTTTATTTTTTTTGGAACCTAACCCAATACTACTCCCAACACGTTCTACACAGCTTAACAACCCGTTACTACTCCCCATGTTCTTCCTAGGTTAACAAACGTGTAGGTAATATGTAATCTATGTGTATGCTCTGATCGCGTTTAAAAGGTTGCACCTCGTGATATTATTAATGTGGTAGTCAGATTTATTATCATATTTCTCTCATCTTCCCGAAACGAAGTTCGGGTACTCAGCTAGTATTCAATAACATTTCAACAATGACAGATATGCATTTTGTGTAACATTGGTCTTCCGATCAGTTGTCTATTAATTGTGAGAGTTGGCTATCTATTATTAATGAAATCTATGAATTACAAAGATAGAATGCAAAATTACAATATTTAGAGTTCAGAGAGTACCGTAGAATCCCATAGTTGTGGTATTTTTGTCGCGTGCGGCATGATACATCGGGGGAAAAATCCCATCAACCAATTTTTATAAAATTACGCGTCCGAAACACCTTCATCATCGAGGCATGGCCGATGTAGACGTTTTCTAAACTCTCTGGGTGTGGGGGAAAATTAATCTTAACGTTTATATTGATGATATAAACAAACTTGAAGTAGGTAAGTAGGTTAAAGTTAGGTATTTTTTTCCCTTGCTGCCTAAACGGGAAAAATATTTTGAACGTAGGATTTTTGTCTTGTTCGAGAACCCTATGTTTCACCCCGGAGTCATATTCGCTTTTTGTTGAATGAAATTTTTGTTATGTTGTAAGTCATGTGTTTTTAAACTGAATAGACTTTGATTCACAATGTAGTAGAAATAGTGTTTTCAATGTCAGTACTATTGTATTAAATTCAATACCTTTTCAAAAAATGAAATACCTCAGAAGTTTTGGCTAGAAATTCAACACATTTTAGGGTAAAATTTCCAAATTGAAATGGCCTATTTTCAAGGAACTTTAACGAATTTTTCGGTCGCGATATGTTTTGAGTTGTTTTATAACGAGTATTTTATGGACCCATAAATCGAGGCATGGCCGATCAAAATGTTTCCTAAGTTTCCTGGGAAAGCGTTAAGATGAACGTCCTCCTCCCCCCCACCCAGAGAGGTTAGTAAACTTTTTGATCGGTCATGTCTCGATTTATGGGTCTATAAAAGTTTTACGTAGTGGGTAAAACTTTTTTTTCTACAACGCAAAACACCTCACGCCTGATTTGTTAAAATTTCTTGAAAATAGGCCATTTCATATACCAAAATGCGGTGATCAAGATAATCAGAACGTTCGCGACTTCAGCAATTGGCTAAACACTCTTCAGCGATGTCGCCAAAAATTTAATTGTAGTGAAATCGTATCAAAATTTCCTATTGTCCAAAAAAAATTTTTTCTACAACGCAAAACACCTCACGCCTGATTTGTTAAAATTTCTTGAAAATAGGCCATTTGAAGCTATTTTCAAAAAACAAAACTAATTTTTCGAAAAAGTCTTGATTCGGAAGTTTTATCCTTTTTAGACTTTTCTTAACAAATTGCAAAAATATACAAATTTTCTGCACGATTACAGTACTTTAACTTTTATAGGACGAGAAAGTAAAAAAACACATTAAACTTTAAAAAAAAAAAAAAATGATGGTAAACGTATGAAGATGAATTATTTAGGGACTCTATATTGTAGGGTTCGTACAATAGACAACATTGCATTGACAACTGTGTGATGTAAACGGTTAAATTTATTTATTTTTCTTTAAAAAATTTAAAAATCACAATCATCTTTTTACATTTCAGATTTCAGTTTACTAGAAGATAAATTGATTTTACGGTGTAATTGTTTGAAAAACTTTTTCGTAACCAGTGAATAGCTGCGAGTTTCTCGATAAGAAGTTTACTCATTATGATTTCTAGTAGCTTGTAAGTTAATTCTTTATCTGTTGAAGTTCAAAACTGGTAGAATAATATGTCCTCTCATTTTTTAGCACTGTATACTTTATATCAATATCTTCAGATTAACACTTAGAATATATATTAAGAAGAAGGAATGTGACGTATCAGCTCTATACTAAAATCGTTAGACAAGTTTTTTAAATTAGGTTCATAACACCTCTTTGGAATGGCGGATATTATTTTTTTTTCCTCGATGGACTCATTTTTAAATTTTTTATTTTCTCGTTTATTACTCACTGAAATATTATTTTTTCTTATGTAGTTAATGGTTTTTATCAAATTATGGTGTTTTATGGTATTTTCATTTTTCAAAAATGCTTTTATATAGCCACTTAAAAATCGATTTAAACCTTCAAAAAATTTGAAATTTACCGCCATCAAGCTGCCAATTTACATTTTTAATCAAAAATTCAGTGCTGGTCTCGTGAAAAGAACTTTGGACTATAGAACAAAGAACATACATAACGCTTGGAAATATTTATTATTTTTATTGCTTCATTTCGACGCTTGCAATCAAAAAGAATGTTTGGTTCTTTAATGTTTGCCAGCTAAATAAATTAATTGTACGATATTTAATTTTTTTTTTTTTTTTTTTCATATTTTTTCACATCTTTTTCTGACCCTGTATTATGAAAAAGTATGTTCTTCTTAAGCTCTCAAGCATTATAAAAATAGTTCAGTTTCTAGTGCAAATTTAAAATATATTTTTATTTCCTAAAAAAAAAAAAAAAAATATTGCTTAAAATGGTTAGCTGCTCTAAATGCGGGTATACCTCTAAAGAACAAGGGACAATCACTTTCCACCGGTAAGTAGATTTGATATTACCTACTATTTCCTTTGTCGATCTAACGATCAATACTCACTTGCTTAACACTAGGTCTAGGCCTAACATTAAGTTTTTTAGCAAAATTAAAGTAGGTAAGTGGTAATAATTGATTATGCTTGTATGTATGCCGTGAAATCAAATATTGGTGGCAAAGGTCGAACTTACCTTTTTTAAACTGTTTGTTTAGACTGTGAATCTATACAGCATAAAGTTTCCGAACTTGATTAAGGCCCGATCGCTGCCATCGCTATGTACAGTATTATATTGAACGATTTTGCAGCTTTCGGCTGCGGAATTTGCTCTTTAGAGACAATATTATTTTGAAAGATATTGCAGCCTTGGGCTGTGGACTTTGCTCTTTAGTGATAATATTATTTTAAAAAGATTTCGCAGCCTTCGGCTGCGGACTTTGTTCTTTAGTGATAGCATTATTTTAAAAAGATTTTGCAGCCTCCGGCTGTGGACTTTGCTCTTTAGTGACAGTATTATTTTGAAAGATTTTGCAGCCTTCGGCTGCGGACTTTGCTCTTTAGTGACAGTCTTATTTTTAACGATTTTGCAGCCTTCGGCTGCGGACTTTGCTCTTTAGTGACAGTATTATTTTGAACAATTCGCAGCCTTCGGCTGCGGACTTTGTTCTTTAGTGACAGTATTATTTTGAAAAAGAATAATGAAAAATAATAATACCAAGTTTCAACAAAATCGTACTAGAATTTTGGCTCCCAGAGCTCTGCAAACGATTCTGTACATACGTTGTACGTCGTAAATATTGGTTTTTTGACCACATGGTTCCAAATATTTCTAACTTCAAAAATAAACCGAAATATTGATTTTTTAAAACATTTAAATAAGTAATTAAATCCTATTTTTTTCTCTTTTCCTTTCATCTCACTTTGCCGTCATGTATTTACTTGTAGGTGATAGCATTGCAGTAAGATTGATGGACAAGTTTCCTCTTTCAAATTGCAAGTCTATAGCTAGAAGTGGTGTTTCTATATCTCTAATTGAAAACAGAAAACTGTGGGTTAAGGGTATTTTGTTGAAATACATAGCACAAAATCCAGACACAAAGCAGCAAACTCTAATTTTTTAGGCAGGGACAAATGATATAATACAAAATTTAGATTTGAAACAATTAAAAAAAAAAAAAAAAAACTTTCACCGTCTACTCAGACTTATAATATCCAAATTTCAATCAGTTATAATTTTCCAAGTTTCTCCAATACCAAAATGCGGTGATCAAGACAATCAGAAGGTTCGCGACTTCAACAATTGGCTAATCACTAATCACTCTTCAGCGATGTCGCCAAAATTTGATTGTAGTGAAATCGTATCAAAATTTCCTACTGTCCAAAAATTCAATAAATAATAATTTATTCGAAACTCGGTACCCTAAGGGAAATGTGGATTTGATACATCCTAATGAATTCGGTCTTTTTATCTTGAAATGTCTTTTGTTGGACGCTATAGAAACACTTAAAAGATCATGACTCCTTTATCATTCCCTCCTCTTCAATAAAATATTCCTTAAATTAATTATAAAACCATAGATTTTTATTTTATTTTTTATTATTAATGAATATATATTATCTGCTAATTGTTATAAACTGTTGATTTTTAAAGTGTTCAAAATATTTTTTAAAGTGTTGCTAACAAGCTTTATAGCGGATCATGTAAAGTCTTGTTGTGCTTACGGATGTACTAACAGATTTGTAAAGGACTCCGGAATAACCGTAAGTATTACTTACCAAACTTCTATCAAAATTTTATTTTTTCTCAACCTATGATAATTCCTTTTAAATTTCCTAGAATAGTATTCTACCTGCATTTAGATCACGACAGTTTGTATTCATATCAGAAGAACTGTAATTACGTGGCTGAAACGGAAAACCGGGGCTTTACTGTTACTAAAAAGATATCGAGTTAGTTTAGTACAGATTGTATTAAAAGAACAATAAAATTGGATTTTCATACAATCTACAATGTCATACAATCAGATTACCAACCTGTACCAAAGCAGCTCAGTATAGTCACTGCCATCGCTATGTACATTAGAATTGCATTAAATTTAAAGCTAACTAACTGATCTAACTAATACCTGGATTACACTAATACAATTATACAATCAACGCCCATATCACATTGCGTACACCCGTTCTCGTCTGATCACTGGAGTTAAGCAACGGAGGAAACGGCGTACACAAGATTTTTTCTGATTTTTTTAAATAAACTAATGTCCTATTTACCTACCCATTTTAAATTTCATCGAAATTGGTTCTCTGGTTTGGATTTTAGAGATTTGGTCTAATTGCAACGTTTTTGGTCCTGGGGGACTCTGACTAAATGCTGCAAAATAGTGAATTCGAATAATCTCTTTAGGCTCCAGACATTATTTTTTTTGAATTTTAAGTGAATAAAAGGTACCGTTTTATTTTAAATCGATTGTCAATTGAAAGAGCTTATTGGGCTCCACTGACGGGGCCCCTGGGAAAGATGCATCCAAATGGGCCTATTTTTATTTATTTTATTTTTTTCATAAAAAGATGCTATAATTACCCATTTTAAATTTCATCAATATTGGTTATGTGGTTTTCGTTTTAGAGATTTGGTCCAATTGCGACGTTCTTGGTCCTAAACCGATGAAGAGGGGACTCTAAATAAAAGTTTAAAAACAGTGGTTAAATAAAATTTCCAAAACTTTGAATGATCCCTGTCGGCTCTATAATTTATTTTTTAAAAAAATTAATGTGAAAAAATTCAAGGACTTTCAAAAAATTTAAGGACCTTGTTTGGCCTCTGTGGTGCCCTTGACAGGGATACACCCGCGTGAGATCATTTAAATTTCATCAGAATTGGTTATGTGGTTTGGATTTTATAGACCGCTTTTGGGGGCGATATCCAGAAAAAGAAAAATATGGGTCGGGCTTTTTGTCCAAAAATGATCTATACCAAATTTCATCAAAATTGGGTTTGGCTTCCAGAGCTTGGTACATAATTCCGTACGTATGTACCACGTGGAATGTCGGAAATGTTGGTTTTTTGGATCCCATGGCTCTTAATATTTTCAAATTTCAAAAGTAACCCGAAATAGTGAAAATATGCCCAAAAGCAATAGGAAATGATATATTTAAATTTTATTTTTCGTTTTGGGTTCAGACGATTTTTTGGGCCAAAATATGTCCAAATTTTCTGCACGATTACAATACTTTTTTTCTATAGGAAGAGAAAGTAAAAATTTTGATTTTTGGAGCCTATCAGTATTTATGGAGTTTCTTACTGGTCATTTTACCTGAATGAGATCTATAGTTCACTAGCACAATATAGCGATTTTTTTTTTTTTTTTTTTTTTTTTTTTTTTTTTTTTTTTTTNTTTTTTTTTTTTTTTTTTTTAATGAATTGTTATTCTCAAGAACACTAACAATGACAGATATGCAATATATGCATTTTGTGTAACATTGAGCTTCCGATTAGCTGTTTATTAATTGTGAGAGTTGGCTATCTATTTTTAATAAAATCTGTGGATTACAAAGATAAAATGCAAAAAGAGTTGAAAGTTTTTTGTTGAATGAAACTTTTGTTATGTTGTAAGTCATGTGTTTTTAGACTGATAGAGTTTGATTCACAATATAGTAGAAACAGTGTTTTCAATGTCAGTACTATTGTATTAAATTCAATACCTTTTCAAAAAATTCAATACCTCAGTAATTTTGGCTAGAAATTCAATACCTTTTTAGGGTAAAATTCCGAATCGCGGCTTTTTCGAAAAATTAACTTTTTTTTTAAATGGCTGAAATGGCCTATTTTCAAGGAACTTTAACGAATTTTTCGGGCGCGAGGTGTTTTGCGTTGTTTTTTAACGAGTCTTTTATGGACCCATAAATCGAGGCATGGCCGATCAAAACGTTTCCTAACCTCTCTGGGGAAGCGTTAAGATGAACGTCCTCCCCCCTAGAGAGGTTAGGAAACTTTTTGATCGGTCATGCCCCGATTTATGGGTCCATAAAAGTTTTACGTAGTGGGTAAAAAAATTTTTTTTCTACAACGCAAAACACCTCGCGCCCGAAAAATTCGTTAAAATTTCTTGAAAATAGGCCATTTCAAGCTATTTTCAAAAAACAAAAGTTAATTTTTGAAAAAAGTCTCGATTCCGAAGTTTTATTCTTTTTAGGCTTTTCTTAACAAATTGCAAAAATGTCCAAATTTTCTGCAGGATTACAATACTTTAACTTCTAAAGGAAGAGAAAGTAAGAAACGAGTTTAAAAAAGAAGAAATCATTGAAAAACTCACTTGTTGGCAGACACTCCTCCCCGGTTTCAGACCCATATAATATTTGATTATTTAGTCAACTTTATTATTTGGTACCAACATAAAATATCTATAATGCTTAAATGCGAACTGCTCGAGAAGTCATAGGAAAGAAAAAGCAAAAAGCTGGTTATCTGGATTCTGGTATTAGTAAATATAAACCATACCCATGCACCTATAATAATCTCTTAAGATTTGATTTAACATTTGGAGAATGTGTGTCGCTTCAAATCAGTTTTCTCTATTATCCTATTTTCATTAATTTGTGAAAAGAAAACTATTAATGCGAAATTACGTACCTAGATTACGTACTGGTTTTTATAACAGAACATAAATAATTATAATTTTCAGGTATGTGTGCCTTTTTGTATTACTAGCAGATTTTGGTCAAATTGCTATTCATTTTGCCTTTATATCAACCCATTCTAAGCGAACGGTCAAATATTGTTCAGTCGTAAAATTCATGTCTCGCTGGAATATAGAGTAATATTTATTCATGTGTGGCATGGTAACATTTATACGGCCATATTTTAATGATAATAAGAACATCAATTCAAATAAAATAGAAGTGGTTTAGTGACTAATAATACTGGATCTTTAGCGGATGTAGAGAAAAATTTACTTAATCGGTATTATTTACTTTAAGTGGTCCGACTGTACAGATCTTCAGGGACGGACTTTTCGTCACTGTCAGTCACATATATAGCTTTCCATACTGAAAATTTAGTATCTATATATTATGTGATAGACATAGACCAAATTTCATCACAATCGGTCAACGGTATGTGGCAAGAGTGCCTATCACGGCGTACGGTTCGATATTTGAATTCTACGTACCTTGAAACTTAAAGTATCAAATTTTGAGGATATTTTTTTTTTTTGTAACGATTCCGAAGGTTCATTATTAAAAGCATAAACCAAAATAAGTATATGACTTGACTTTTTTAAACGTCGGTCCAGGGTCCTAAGTTAGTAAATAGACGCCCAAACGAATATTTTTATTCGATTTTTGGATTCTACGTACCTTAAAACGTACACTATTAAATTTTGAGGGGGGATATAGTTTTCTTCGTAAAGATTTCGAAGGTTCATTGTTGAAAATAATAAACCAAAATAAGTATAAATTCGACCATTAATTTTTCAAACATCCGCCCAGGGTCCTTTAGACGGGTATGCCTGTTTCTCGTTAAACTCAAATGCAACTACTGTTTTTTTAATGCATATAGGTAGCTATTTTCCCGTGCTTCGCTACGGTCACAAAATTCAACAACAATTTCGAGAACGAGAAATTATATCTTCTCAATTTTAGATTTTTGGTGGAACCGACCCCCCCATAGTGAACACTGCTCCTATTTAGAAAATTCAACATTTTACTCAAAGATATTACTTTTTGCACTGCGAAACACCATCGCATAAAATACNGGAGCTACGTTGATTATCTATCAGTCAGTATACCAACTGGGCTTTGCGTTTTATAAGTATAGATTAAATGTATGAAACAAAACAAAGGGAAAAAAAATTCCGAGGTTTGAATCCCGAGCTATGGACGATTCATATTTTTAATCTCTGATTCATTGCCATGAACACGAGGATTTATTTTTTTAAAAAATAAAATCTGACTGCTATCAAATAAAGTCTATTTTTTTATAAAAACTTTTTAATCGAACATAGCTCTGCACTCAAACCCTGGACCTAAATTTTTTCCTCTAAAAATTTCTCATTTTGTTTGATACAAAAATTTTGCATTAAAAAAGTATTTCACGAAAAACAGGCATTTACCCCCTTAAGGACCGTTTACATATGTTTAAAATATTATAGTTCCTGTATAGGTTGTGGGAATAGTAATTTAAGCCACTTATTGGGACTCAGATACACCATATCCTCCATGAAATAATTCATGTCGACCTGCGATAACACCCTCCATTCGCCCTTTTGCGACTCCGGCATCTCCTTTTTCATTTAGATGGTATCGTAGAAAAAGAGAAAACACATTTATCTTATTTTTGAAAGAAAAGTTTATTTCAGAAGAGCCTTCTACAGCCCCGAATTTTCTGACTAAGCCCTGAAACACGTTTTTATTTAAGTATCTGTGGGAGACACCTTTTCTACATACCTTCTACCCCCATTTTGCTGAATCAATTAAAACTTCACAAGATTGTGTACAAGGCGAAATACCCAGACACGTGATGTAAATCAAAGTTAGTATTAACCACGCTCGACTGCTCGAGTGATCTGTGTGGAACTGATGTATTGAATTAGAATCAAGTTCTTTCGAAAATTGACAAGTAGATTAGTACATTATTTAGCTAGTTTTTGTTTTTATATTTTACCTTACAAAAAGTTTCACCCATCACCGCTACTAATGGCGAAAACATGTCGTTTGAAGAAGTGTGTACAACGTAATAAGGTCGATGGACACCAATTCCAATCAGATCTTTTAAGTTAATGAACACTACATTCAAGAAAATTCCGTTGAATTTTCTTGATTACGCCACCTTTTGTTTAATGTTTCAAAGTACACTCAGTTTTATGGGCACAACTCAGCTATTGTTTAAGTAGTAGTTCCGTCCTGTATTTCAGTAAGAAGGGCTTATCACCCTTGGAGTGTAGAAGGATTTTTAAAGGACTATTGCTAATAATACTAAACTGCAAACATATATTAAGATATTGACTTTTTCTTTTCATCCACCAGTTTGGCATATTCTTTATTGACGATTTGATCCCAATCATTTAAAGGTTTATATATTAAATGCACAGCTTGAGACCCACAAACTGCTGCTATAATGGCACTCAAACCAAACCAAAATACAGATGGTCTTTTCTGATTTTTTAAATCAATAAGTTTTCTTTTCTTCATTTTCAAATTCAAGTCTTGCCGAACTGAAGAAAGAGTTTTATAGGATTCGAAGAAGATCAACAATTTCGTTTTCAGAAATGGAGGAAGTGTTCTCTTCTTAAATTCTATTTCATTAGAGCTGGTTTTTCTTTTTCTAAAAATTGTTCATATTTATACTTTTCTTCAGCAAATTGTGGTCCTTGAGATTTTTTAAATGTGTTATAAAAATTCGTTTCACCAACTTCCCATTTAATCATAGAAAATTCAAGTAAACCTCCAATAACAAAAAACAATGGTAAAAATCTATATATACCAAAGTACTTTTTGCCTGGCCAAGCATCTACAATTCTTTTCAAGTTTCTACTGTAAAATAAATAGGCCATTAATTTAAAGTTATTTTTTTTTAGTTAATTATACTAATACCAAGTTCAATTTTTTTTAAATGTTAGAAAAAGTATCTTTTAATAAAAGGTGATAGAATGATAGTAATCATTACGAAATCGAAAAGAGGATGTCGGATCATCGTGGCAGCTAGTTCTGAAAAAAGAAATAGATATTCAGCACAATTTGTAATTTTTTGTTTATGCGGAACACTTTTTGGGTTATGGTTTATTTTCAATATTGAACTATTGGAATCGACAATCTAAGCGCACGGCAGTACGCCAGACCAAGTTTCGGCCTGAAGCACGCAAAGTGTATAATAATTACATCTCAGAACCATGAGACTAGAAAATGGGATTAGTAGTAGTAGTAGTAGTAGTAGTAGTAGCAGCAGCAGCAGCAGCTAACAATCACTCATCATCCACATCATATTTTAGGGCGGGAACTAGGGAAATAAAATGAATTTATTGGTAATAATGTGTCATTAAAGGATAATGTTTTTTTATGCATATAAATAGCAATAATATACATTAAAATCGAAGCGGTGTCTGCCCATTTTAAAAAATCTTTTGCCGATCGTGGGGTTCGGGTTGTCCTGGTACGCAGAACCAGCCATCTAACAAAAGCATAATACCTGTTTTATTTTTTTTTCTCAGCTGTTGGGTAGTATGGGATGAGGTGTGAGGGTGTCGCGGAAACACATGGGTGAATGGGTGCCTCGATGTTTGGAACCACTTCCGTATACAATCAAATGCACTATGTTCGTTATGTGTACGAACATTTCATCGTTCATTTAGTCGTCATATTTGACATTGTTCAACCTACAGATACAATTTTCATTTGACGTCATATATTTGTAACCCCAGAGTTTTATACTTACTAGGAACTGTCTCTATTATCGAACAAAATTTTCAAAATAAATATCAATATCTCTATTTCTCTGGCTTTGCTAGTTCTCAAAATTAACTTCTTTTTAATTATCAATTGATTCGGATTTCGGTTTCCGACGCAAAACTTTAATAGTAAATAAAATTAATAGTGTTCTTTACAAATTTTACTTGACAATGTGCCACTGCCTGTCATAATTGATAAGGATGTGTGTGAAGTTTGCTACTCTTGAAATAATAGTAATACTACCAACAGCAAAATAAAAACAAAAAATATATTTTGTGTATAGACGTATTTTTAGTTGGAAATAATTTCAATATTCGTCGTATTTTTTTTTTAATGAATGACCATTAATCTTCCACCCCCATCTAAATTGGTTGTTTTACTAACATTTTTTTTTTTAAATATAGAATACAGACTTGTTACAGGGGCGTACACAAGGGGGGGGGGGTGGCCGGCTGTAGNGCCCCCCCCCCCCCGAATTTTTTTTCGTTATAAGCCATATCATCTAACCCTGTGCTTCTTTTTCAATGTCACGCAGAAAACACTTTTTGGGATACTTACATAACAAAGTGCAAAGTAAGGACGATTTTTTTCTACCTTCCTTATCCTATAAAAAGGAAAGTATTGTAATGGGCTGAAATTGCCAAAACACGTTTTGGGGTCCCCAGAGCCCAAATCTCGAGTTTCAGCCATTGGTCTGTGTGTGTGTGTTTGTCTGTGGACAAGATATCTCAAGAACAGCAAGTGTTAGAGACGTCAGTTTTATGCCATAAACGGCAAAATAAGCTTTTGGTGGTAATTGAATATACCGTTGGCGGTTTTATGCCGCTTTTTAGCGTTTTTTAAAATGAGAACGGCAATAGCTAGAACTTTAAACTTTAAGCCTATTCATATCAATTTCATACAAGAAATTTAAAAATAAAACTTAGGTTGAAGTTTAATATTATATTCCCAAGTAAGACAGAGCTCTTGGCGATTTCCTCTATAAAAAAATGCATTCGTTCTATTACCTCCTGGGTGATACGGAAAAACAGAAGAAATCCAAACCTCTTAAAGAAGACAAATACTGAAAGAGTTTAAAAAAACCTATCTCTTGGGCGCGATAGAGTACATCACCTAATAGAGAGGCAGAGGCGTAGAAACTGTGGGGCGGACCGCCCCCGATGCCGATCTAATAGGGCTTTGCTACGCCTTTTATTTCTAGAAACATTTGATTATCGTTGGGGGGCGCATTTCGAAATCTCGCCGCTGGCGCCTGACAACCATTCTTCAATCTAAACGGCCAGGGGAAAACATTCAACTCAATGATTTCATTACACACGATGTAATGCCTCGGTAGCATAGTAAACAAGCGCTTGTCTTGTAAACAGAAAGGGCGGGTTTAATCCCTTACCGATTTTATTTCCTCATTAATTTTGGTATTTGTCCACTTATAAATGGAGCTCTAAGGATTATGTGGAAGAAAGGTCACTTTCCTATCAAGAGTCTGTTTTTTTTTATCTTGTTTCCACAGACCGAAAAAATCTGATCAATTCTGTCATCTTGTTTTCACAGACCGAAAAAATCTGATCAATTCTGTCAAAATGTCAGAAGCCGCTGCAATTAAAGTTCAAGAAAGATTAAATGAACTTCGAGTTCTAGTCAATGACATTAGCAATGCAATGATCAAACATGAGACAACACTCAAACAAATTTCTGATCTTCATGACATTTGCTACAAAGAAGGAAAAGTTTCGGCGTCCAACCAACTTAAACAGAAAACGTTATATCCTACAGCGGTGGTCGAAGCGGATGAAGAAAGTGATTTGATAAGAAAAGCACTGTCTCATATAACAGAGATCATAAATATTGTAAGAAAGTGATTTAAGTTCTAATTGTATCATCATCAACAGCCAATAGTAGTCAGTCCATTGCTGAACAAGAGTCTCCTCCAAAGCTAACCAAACTGTTCTGCCTTGTGCCACTGCTTGTCATCGTGTCGTAGCAAGCAGGGATAAGATGGCATGACTTTTGCTTGCCATCTTCTCCCTGCTATAACATCCATAATTGTGAACTACAATTAGACCATTGCTGAACAAGAGTCTCCTCCGAAGCTCTCCAAACTGTTCTGTCTTGTGCCATTGCTTGCCATTTCGTCCTTGATATAACATTCATCATTGTCAACTACAATTAATCCATTGCTGAACAAGAGTCTTCTCCAAAGCTCTCCAAACTGTTCTGTCTTGTGTCACTGCTTGCCATCTTGTCCTTGCCATAACATTGAATAAAGGGATCCTCCAACGCTATTAGTCTTACAGACGTACAGACCTCACATTGCAAGTTTTGTGGGACAGAAAACTGAGTTAAAATACTTTAAAAATCTTAACGTCTCTTTAACATCCATTGGTCATTCAAAACGTGGGTTTCACCCTCCATTCGCTGGAAACTTTCAAACCAGCTACCCACATTGACCTCTCCCAGCCTGGGTTGGGCCGGAAAAATAACCGGCATCACGAGTGCGCGAACCCACGAGGACACCCACATGGTACAACCTCGCTAGACGTTGGTTAACTTTAGTGATCTATTGGTAATTAATGTATTCAACGTGCCATAGACGCTGGCTGGCTTTAAAAATCTACTCTCCTCTGTAGTTGTGTGATTTAATGTAGCTAGTGTAAATTAAAATACTATTGTTTTTTCTTTATAGGCAAAAATTACAGGATGTAAAGGCAAAGAAGTGATGCGGAAAAGTGCTTATATAAAAATGTTAAAAACTTCGGCACATACTTTACCCTTATGGGTTGGAAAACCCGGAGAAAAAGTTCCACCGCTTGTGGGTGCTATTCCTGCGGATTCATCATATATTGCTAAGGTGAGTATATTGTGTAGTCATGGGCCCAATGTCAGATCAGTTAGTCTTAATTGAGGGTGTATTACAAAGGTTTTGATACTAATACACAGGGTTTAGAGGTGGCAGTTAAATACTCTCAAAAAAATTGTAATTTTGAAGCACAAATCCAGTTTGTAAGCTAACGTTACGTGTATCAAAGTATTTATGACCAAGCGTGGGCATTTTTTTTTTTTNTTTTTTTTTTTAAGAGAGAAATATATATTTTTGGCG
The DNA here is from genome assembly GCA_012654025.1 of Pachypsylla venusta. Taxonomy (NCBI): domain Eukaryota; kingdom Metazoa; phylum Arthropoda; class Insecta; order Hemiptera; family Aphalaridae; genus Pachypsylla; species Pachypsylla venusta. The sequence goes on along the minus strand of CM022879.1, from coordinate 16,315,466 downwards.
ACCCTACATTTCTGCCTGGAGTCATCATGTTCGAATTCTAAGTCAAGAAATAGAAACCATAGTCAAGACCTGACATTTACTGATTTTTTTCCAGCCTGGCGACATGGTAGCAGCACTGGTGAAAAATGTAGAAGATAATGAGTACAACTGGATCCTTGCGGAAGTTGTCAGCTACAGTAATTCAACCCGACAGTACCAAGTCAATGATATTGATGATGATCAGAAGGGCCCTCAGAGTTTGAGCAGAAAACAAATCATTCCTCTTCCCACTCAGAGAGCCAATCCAGAGACTGAACCTGACGCACTGTTCCCAATAGGATCAGTTGGTGAGTAGTACCTATATTAACATGATTGATTTTAATGAGTTTCGGGAAGCAACGTCGAAAATTGGTGGAGCTCCAGCTCATTGGAAGGTTTGACCGTGATATGTCTCGGGAACGTACAAGCGACACGACGGAAGGTTGTGCGGATTTTGAATTGGTCGAAATTTGCGCTTGCTTTCCCCAAAACCTTAAGCGGGGAACCTGTCAGCTTGAGCACGTCGAAGTGACTAAGTTCTGGTTTTCAAATTACATGACCTATGACATTGCCAAGCTAATTTATTATTCCCCTTAACTGTTTTCAGTGATGGCGCTTTTTCCTCAAACAACTTGTTTTTATAAAGCAATTGTCAATTCTTTACCCCCAACCGGCTCTGATGATTATGAATTATTATTTGAAGATACGTCCTATGCAGATAACTACGGACCGCCACTGGGTGTACCTCAAAGATATGTTATTGCTTTTAAGAAGAATAGTTGAGGTTTCGAGAAAAGTAAAAAGGCCAAGTGATTACGTTGATAACATATGCCTTGCAATTTCAGATCACTGATAGTATTTCAAGTTTGCACTGCAAGTATTACGTTGATTCATCTGTCTTGCAATCTCATATCACTGATAGTATTGCAAGTTTGCACTGCAAGTATTACGTTGATTCATCTGTCTTGCAATCTCATATCACTGATAGCATTGCAAGTTTGCACTGCAAGTATTACGTTGATTCATCTGTCTTGCAATCTCATATCACTGACAGTATTGCAAGTTTGTACTGCAAGTATTACGTTGATTCATTTGTCTTGCAATCTCATAGCACTGATAGTATTGCAAGTTTGCACTGCAAGTATTACGTTGATTCATCTGTCTTGCAATCCCATATCACTGACAGTATTGCAAGTTTTCACTGCAAGTATTACGTTGATTCATCTGTCTTGCAATCTCATATCAGAGTCAGTATTGTCAGCTTGTACTGCAAGTTTTTTTTTCCTAGTATGCATATTGCATAACGCGCGTTTCTTTTTTATGACTTTGTCAAAAGAAGAGAAAAACACGACTGTAAAGTAGGACGGTACGAGGTTCATTTGATAAGTTTGTGGACTCGGATAACTTATTTTGTTTGAGACCAATAAGTTTCTTGTCTATTATAAGCATGTACTGTTTGAAGATGGCACATATAATTTCAATGAAGTGGAGAGTTTCGACCTTTTTTTCATAAAAAAAATACACATCAACATTAATGGCAAAAATCTAAGAACTGAAATGGAAGTAAGGCTATGTCCAGATGAACGCGCGGTACGACGAACCGCGCGGAACAAGATCTATCTAAATGTGCATATTTGATCCCGCGCAGTTACCGCGCGGTCATCTGAACATAGCCTAATACTTGCACACTCCTTCTTCCTTAATGTCTATTTTGCGAGCGGAAAATTTCAGATGAGAACAGTTTTTTTTAAACTTCGCACAAAGCCGGTAGTTGGGAAAAAATAGACTCTTCGACAGCGATTATCGCGATATATTCAATATGTCAGAAAGAGCGTGAAATCAATCTTACACAAAGAAACAAAATACTTTTGGTAATATGGCTATGACTAGATTTTTTTTTATTATTTTTCTTTAAAAAATTATTATTATTATTATTTATTTTTTTTTGTTTTTTTAAAAAAAAATCTCATGAACAATTTTTGAGGTATAAATATAGAAAGATTAACAAAAAACAGAATTCAGAGAAACTCGGTCGAAAAATCCCCTTTGTCAAGTGATAATTTTCACTACTTTTTTTCCTTCTAAAATCAAATTCCCTGTGTACAGAAATTTTATGGATGTAAACTGAGCTTTAAATATAAGCTTTCTTTACAAAAGTTACAATTACAAGGTAAAAATATAAATCATACAACTTACTGTTCCTTTCCACACATCCTCACAAGGTGGTACCTACAAAAAAAATCGTAGTTACCACGAAGCAAAGTTTGACAAAAAAAATAATAAAAATGTACCCAATTGAACACCTCGTTTCCAATTTACATATTTTTTTTTGTCGTGACGATTGACAAACGTGCAATGTTAACATATCCATTAAATTACACATGCCACTGGATCATCGAACGTTTGTCTACGACAGGGATGGGGTGTTAGGATATATTTTTTTAAAAAAATAATAAAAAAAAGTAACAACCTAAAAAAATTAAAAATAAATACAAAAGAAAAAACTAATTAACAATAGAAAATTAATAACAAGAAGAGGCAAAAAATAACAATGATTATTTTNTGTTTGAGTTCTACTTCTGACGCGACGGTTAACTTGGGGCGATGTTTTAAACACCCGAAAGAGAAAAGTTAAATCTAACATAGCAGTTGGTTTATTATTTTCAATAATGGACTTATGGAATCGACCAAGATAAAAAAAATCCCCCCTTAAAAAGCGGACGAACGGAATTTTGGACGCAACGTACTTTCTTGAAAAATATCAAATTTTGGGGGTGGTATTTTTTTAAGCCAGCAAAATAATTACCCCTTGGCTACATTGACAAGATTTTATTTAGTGCGTTTTAAATATTGATAGCGTCACTTTTTTCTCATTTTTTTTTTTTTTTTTTTTGAAAATAATAAACCAAAATGANATGAGTGCTTTGACCAAAAAAAACATTTCTTCAGCTCCTGAACTTTCATATTCACAACCTTGTGACTTCATCTTCCCGAAATTGGGGGGAAAAAAAAATCAAGGGGCGTAATTTTTCGACAGTGGAAAACACACAGCCAGCCGACCAACAGAAGGTTTTAATATAACCTTCGGTTGGTCGGTTACAGATGTATCAATGTCCTAATTCTACGAAGGGATGGAAAAACTATCTACGTTGCTGTATGATTTCCCAAGGCGAAAATTTTGAATATATTCAATCAAAAGAAAAAATAATAATCCAATTATTTTATTTCACACTGCTGGGCTGTCGAAACGTTCAGTCTTACACAAAAGTACCGCATCAATGTAAAGTAGAAATCAAATTAATTATTTTAAAAAATAGAAAAAAATAATAAGTACAAACAAAACTTAAAAATAAAAAATTAAATTAAATTAAAAAAAAAAAAAAAATCAGTCCATTGAGTTGTAACATCTCAAAAAATATGGTTCCAATTATTTTGGCAACACTGCCAGAAACACAAGGGTGTCCTCCATAATACATGATACATACCCACGTGGATAAATCCGCTACTAAAACGTGCTGTTAGTTGAAATTTATAAATAATTTCTTGCCATAGGCCGGTTCTCGCCTAAAATTCTGGTAGGGGTGCTTCATTTTTTTATGTGGCTACAAAGCTACAGGGGACGGGACTCGAAAAATCTGGGGGACTTGAGCCCCCGAAGCCTTNCCCCCGAAGCCCCCCCCCCCCTAACGGCCTATGTTTCTTGCCGAAATTCAGGTTCACAGTGAATATTTCAAGACCACTTTTTATTTAGAGTAAAATTACGGTGAGGGAGGTAATCAAATAATTAAGATCGAAAATGTTAAAATCAGGGAAAATGATCAATACATAACTTCATTAAAATCAGGGAAAAGATTCGGTATCTCCACAATGTCAAAATCAGGGAGAAATTGGGCAATTGTCAATTTCTCTTCATAAAGTCAAAATGTTAAAATCAGGGAAAATCTTTAAAATAATTTTGTATTGACTAAAAGTTTTGTTATTGGGTCACGATCGCTTTTGGCTGTTACAAAATCTTCTAGTGAACTGAAGAACAGACGAAAGCGCCGGTGACTCAATAACATAACTTTTAATCAATTATAAAAAAAATCAACAATACTTGTCAACTTCACAATTCCAAAAACAGGGAGTAGTTGACAATTGCTACCTTTATAATGTTAAAATCGGGGAAAAGATACTGTAACTTTACAATGTCCAAATCAGGGAAAATGTATCTTCATTTCTTCATGTCATGATAAATAAATTAATTACTAATGTTAAAAACAGTAAAAAATTAACGCTTTTTAGTCGTTTGTTTACAATGTAAAATCAGAGAAAATGTATCTTCATTCATAATAAAATAAAATACTGTACTATTAATTATAATGTTCAAAAATCAGTAAAATTAATTGTGCACATAAACTCTAACCCCTTCAGACTTAATGTTCACCTTGTTGTCCACAAATTTCAACCCTATTCAAATTGACAACACTGTAGAAGAAAATAAAATATTTCTAATTTTCGTATGGCATCTTTGCATCGAAGTGAAAATAAATAAATTACAAAGTGGATATGTTTTGATGATGGCTAAATCTAGAATTTTTGTTGAAGGATTTAAAAGTTTTTTTAAAAAAAAACAAAAGGCGGACTCTGAATAGGTCCAACATAAATGGATCATAGTCCACATTTTATTATGAATAAATATTTCAGAATTCAGACAAAAATTACTTCTAGATTTCATTTCAAACCAATACATGCAAAGTCACACTTCCAACTAACAAATATCACACATGAAAACGAAAAGGGACTCTCATTATGTCAAGTTTGACGGTTCCTAGCTCGGAGGGATAGCCTTTCCGTCGCTATGTTCATATAACATTTTATTTTAATCACAAGATTTTGTCCTTGAAAGAATTTTTCATTAGTTGGAACTAACCCGGCATTTATAAAGTCTGAAAGGGTTTATGGAAAACATTAACAATTTTCGTACCAACACGAAAATGTTCAAGTTGGTACGGAAAAGTTATTCATAACGTTTTAGTCATTTCCAGACCAAGGAAAGCTGAAATCCCAGAAAGGTCAATTAACAATGAAGTAGGTTTTAGTTTGGTAAAGTCTGCATTCAAAATGTGTGCTTTTTTACAATGTAAAATAAAATTTAAATAATGATGCGTTCAAATGCATAATGTGTAAGCAGTAATGAAATACGTTGACAAAAGGAAAGTAAGGTCATTTTCTGGTGAGATCATAAAATGCCAACTAGGGGCAACGTGTTATAACGAAAGATGAAACCACTTTGTATATGACGTCATTTTGGATGACCGTTCATCTATAACGTCATGTGCAGTGGTTTTACTTATTTTTGGGATGACTTTACACAAAAAATAATTTTACTTCCATTTTGCAATGGTATTCTATTATTACATGTGCGAGAACACAACCAATCAAAAGCACACATTTTTACATTCCTACATCTCGTTCAAATGTTTTTTTTTTTTTTATTGTTCAATCGATTCGGGTTTTCTTGGATCAGGCAGGATGTCTAGAGCAGTAGGTTTTTGATCAAATCAACTGAGATCCGCCATTAAAGTAAAAGCTATCTTTGGTCAGAGAAATTTCACGTGTGAACTTGGTCTGGTGTTGTTTCAGCGGCATTCCTCTTGAAATAAATTATTTCATATTTTTATTCGAAAGGATTTGATGGTCCTTAGATTGAACTCTGTATGCGATCCAAGTTGTGACATCGTGATTGATGATGTTCTTGCTAACGTTTTTGAAGAAAGAAGACCGTATCCCCTAAAGGATCACTCTACGATAATAGATATTCTAAGTTGGTAGGGTCCGTATACAAATAAATGGTTGCCATCATGAACTAAAATTTAGTACATATTTAACACACATTTTTAGAGTGTGAACTAGATTTGGGAGCAGAATTTTCACATTGTTTTAAGTGATCCCGGCTCCAATTAATACAGGATTAGATTTGATACGAGATCCAGGAAGCAGGATCTGGAACAACCCAACCGAGATCAGCAGTTCCATAGTCAAAAAATGCAGGGAGATGTTATCGTCAAAACGAAAAGTAGGCGATCTTATCTTTGGTTGATCAAAATTTCCTGAATAAACTTGGTACATGAACCAATCCAAATGCCTGTGAAGTCAACCTGATAGAACCAATCTCAGTCCTCATGGAACAAAGGTCTAATCAGTTCGTTTTGTGTCCGTACTCTACAGGGGTGTTTGGGATATATATATATTTTTTTTTTTTGCAAAAACTCACCATTGGTTCAGAAGTGTCAAAAGAAACTTAAAACTCTGATCATTAAAGTCACGTTAAGCCAAAAAAAAATGAAAATCAAGTTTTTTTTATACAGCATGTCCCAGAATGACTGGTCCCCCCCCCATCTGAACTTCTGAACGGCTTGGAATTTTTGAATTTTGAAAAGCTCTAGAAATAGGAAAAGGGTTATGGCCAATCGAATGGTTATAGTGAGATTCAGGCTCGACCCCCGGGAGTGACTTATTTTATTGACAAAAAGTTTCGATTTCTCAAGAATATTTTAAATGGAATGGTACAAATATTTTTTGTTGAAATAAAACTACAAATAAAATAAGGAAAAATTTTTCATTAAAAAAAAAAAAAATATCAAGGGCGGAACTAAACTGGTCTAAAATTCAATTTTGTTATAAATAGTATAACAGTGTTTATTATGTAAAAGTTCCCTTGTGTTCCAAAAAAAAGTTTCTCATCTAACTAAACGTCCTAAACCATAAAAAAAAAAAAAAAAAAAAAAAAAAAAAAAAAAAAAAAAAANATTTTTCTCCTGGAAGTTAAAAATTGGACATTTTGAAGAAGGTCATTTTCGGGTAGAAATTTATTGACAGTTTATCAATAAAAGTCACTTCCGGGGGGTGGAACCTGGATCTCACCATAACCATTAGTTTTTCAAAATTCCAAGCCGTTCAAAAGGTAAGGGGGGCGGTCATTCTGGGACACGCTGTATATAAAAATAATAATGTATCTATAGTACAGCCATCAATACTATCTATTACATGGCTGCCATGTGATATTTTATAGTAATATTTAATTTTAACCCGCTCAACTTTTAAGTGTGTCTTTAGTCACACACAAAATTTGTCTTAAGTTAAACTTCCTGAACAAAAATCATCGTTTTCGAGGACAGACTACGCAATTATTTTCCACATATTCTGTTCAAGTGTCCAAAGGTAAGGCATTTTTTATTCGGCTATGATGATGAACATGTCGTCAGTGTAATTATCAAAGCTCAATGATTACCAAATTTGGTACCTATAAGGAATTCTAAACCCCAAAAAATATAATTATTGGACATATTTTGACTGAGTAAGACGTTATTTTTTCTTTCTCCTGTAAATTTTAAGAAACATGACTTGCGAGGTTTGCTAGTTAGGTCGACGATATGTTTCTAAAACGAGCATATACATTATGTACGTTAGGGGCCGAAGATAGCCTTAATCCTAAAAACCGTCCGGCATTAGCTACTCAGACATTCAAATGCCTTATGGTATTTATTTATGCACGAGTGCTATAATAGCACTTATGCTGCTGTCTCATTGTTAGTGCCGAACAACACTTAATTAAAACTTTTTGTTTTATATCTCTATTTGGAAACATTTGCAAACATATTCTCAAAAAACATTTGCAAACATATTCTCAAATTTATTTTGACCTACAGAATAGACGGTGAGTTTTTCTAAATGAACAAAAATTCCGGACACCCTCCATAATTTATAATTCGCCTGCATCAAAGATAAACCTAAAAGTCAATTATGGTGTAAATAGCGTCTTCGCGTGCCGAAGATTGCTAATACATTTTGAATTAACCAATCAAAACAATTGAAATTATACACCAAAGAGGCTCCTAGAACACGAGAGTTTGTCAAAGAGTCTTCAAAAATCCAATAAAAATGTTACAACCATTGTAAAAGAGAAAAATAAAATAAACTAGATCTCAACTTTCGCGTTTTCTAGTATGGAAAGCATATAAAGTGTTCCTCAAGTAGAAACCCAAATTTTAGGGGATCAATTCCTATCAAATGGACTCAAATTGCACAGTCCAATAGCCTCGATGGCTGATTTTACGCACCAGAATGACCTGAAATACATCACTGGTCCAGAAATTGACTACAAAGAAAAAATAACCCCCAAATTCTATCTTGTACGTTACAAGGCATTTAGAAATAAAAAACGGAATACAAAATCCGTTCGTTCTACGTCCACCATGCGCCACTCATATGTTGGGTGAGCTTAATAAAATTTGGTGTATACGTCCTATTTTGAGTCGAAATGGAACTGTGATGGTAGGCGTACCAGGTTGTCTAGGTGCACAGAACCGGTCATCGTGAGTACGTGATTTTTAATGGTAATTTTATGAATTTCATGCATGAGATGAGACACGAAAATGTTGGTTAAAATTGAAGTTTCCTTTGTCGGGTTTTGATGCTTTTAGTAAGTTTTTGGCGAATACTGAAAAAAGATGCTCTTAGTGTTTGTTACTTTTATAGCTTGCTTAATAGAAGGACGACATAAAACGTGATTTTTCAGGGGAGTACGTTCCAAAACGACATCTTTGCCATCTACCGAATCTATACTGAGTAAAGCAATATCGTCCTAGCAAAATAAAGAGATCCAAAATTTGATTATTTATTTTTTATCCACTTCTCAAATTGCATCAAGCAAGAATCTCGTTTTGAAAATGACCAACTCCGATGGGGCTTTATTATGGATATTACTACAACTTAGACTTACAAAAACCGGTTGTTTTATTTTTCTCTACCAAAATCAAACCTATTATCATCTAACAAAAATTCTACAATCAAATCAATCATGACAAAAAAAAATGGAGAAATTAATTATCCATTTCATTCAATTAATAAATAATATTCGGGAAAAGTAGCAAAAATCATAATTATGTTTTGTGCTTTGTTGCAAGATACAAACCAAGAATGATAACGCTACGATGCGATGTGACGATGTGGCTCGAACATTCTCCTCTCCCAGGAAGACTTGAGATGTTCTTTTACTCCTGATTGGAAGGATAGGGTTTCCAAATTTCGGCTGAATGATTCCAAATATTATCGAAAGGTCGAAATAGACCATACGCTTGACCTTGGCCAGGCTGAAAAAAGAAAAGAAATTAATTTAAATGAGAAAGAATGTTAAAAAGGCCATAAAGACAAAGGCGATAATATAAAGGGTGTTCAAAATTGAGGTATCATTTTAATTTTAATAAAAAAAAGACTTTTTTTTTACAATAATAAATATATTTTTATTTTAATTTATTAGAAATAGGTTCCGGTTAATAATGAAAAAAATATGTCGGCCAAATGGCCACCCCTACTGGCTTGGCAGGCTCCCAATCTTTTACCAAAATTCTGAATCACGTTGTTGAAAATACTATTGTCAATGGGTCAAATCTGCTCGATAATGTTGTTTTTAAGCTCTTGAATTGTTGTGGGATTATT
>CM022879.1:16293638-16305633 GCA_012654025.1 Pachypsylla venusta | reverse complement strand
TTTTTTCATTATTAACCGGAACCTATTTGTAATAAATTAAAATAAAAATATATTTAATATTTAAAAAAAAAGTCTTTTTTTTATTAAAATTGAAATGATACCTCAATTTAACGCCCTATACAACAGCGTAATGTGCCTCAGTGACCGAACGTGACTTAAAGGCGATAATATACAACAGCGTAATGTGCCTCATTGTCCGAACGTGACTTAAAGGCGATAATATAAAACAGCGTAATGTGCCTAAATGACCGAACGTAACTTAAAGACGATAATATACAACAGCGCAATGTGCCTCAATGACCCAACGTGACTTAAAGCCGATAATATACAACAGCATAATGTGCCTCAATGACCCAACGTGACCTAAAGGCGATAATATACAACAGCGTAATGTGCCCCAATGACCGAACGTAACTTAAAGACGATAATATACAACAGCGTAATGTGCCTCATTGACAGCGTAACTGTCCTCAATGGTTATTTTTATTGTATTCAACATTGTATAGTTATAAAAGTTTACTAACACAAATAAGGACACAGACTATGCGCAATGTGTGCGCACGCAACGTGATGAACAATTATGAGATTCAGTGGAGGTGGACATGATGCACAGGTTATCGTGATTTAGTAAGATATAAATAACAGCGAGAAGTTAGACATGTTAGAAACTGAAAGTTCAAATGATGTTTATAAATGATCTCCCGCCATCACGATAGCCAGTTTTAGGTATCGGGACGACCTGAAACGCATACCATCATAGTTCCAAAAAACAAAATGTTTCCGATAACCTCATATCAACCTGTTTCTAATTTTTTAAAAAAACATGAATCTAGGAACGGTTGTGATTTCGAAAAATACCGATACAACAACGTAATTTATCCTCAAACTTCTTGTCGAAATTGATAGAGTTCAGTGATCACTCAACTATTAAATTAGTTGGTTGAGGTTTTAACATGAAAACAAGATTATTTACCTGAATGTCCGTCTGATACTCAGAGTTGGTGTTGTTACTTGATGACAATTGGAAAGATGATTCGCCAGTGAGAGGTGGTGGAGGAGGTTCCGAAGTGTTTATCGATGTAACCGGTGGATGTAAATGTCTAAATCCAGGAGGTGGACTAACAATGCCACCAGCAGAAGCAGATGACGGAGGTTGCGTCCATACAGGAGGTGCCCAAACACCAGAGTTCCACATGGATGATGATGATGTGTCATTTGTTGTGAATAGAGGAGGATCCCATAGGTTACTGGTGGGTGCTTGAGGCCAACAATCTGGTAAGGTAAAAATATTTTTAAAACAATCGTAAATCATAAATAAACTCAATTCATTAGACTAACACCTCGTTCCCACTAGCAATTCACGATTTTTTTTTTATTGCACGTTTCTCTCTCCTTTAAGTACGTTTCGAGATATGAACGTTTTAAAAGTAATTTCGTGCTGAAAATACTATATAAATGGGAAGGGGAAATGCTGAATTCCAATCGATCGTCAGAAAACGGAGAAAAAAAACCTTTGACGAGAAAGCTGCTGATTTGTTGTTGGAAACACATGAAAGACATCGAATGAGTTACGACGAAGTTTTGGATACAGTAAGAGATAAATGGCTAACTCACTCAATTAGGATAGTGCTATGAAAATATTTGCTCAGCAAAAATCATGACGAGGATTCAGAGATACATGATTCATTCTTTCTATATTAAATAATAAAAAAAGCGAGAGGCACGAAGTACGATTATATAACTCGTTTTAGGTTGGATCACAATATTGGGTCCCCCTGGAAAATTGTCGAAAGGACTTTTTTCTTAAAATCACCACTGCGATTTGGATTAAAAAAGGGTTATATTAAAAAGAACAGTCAAATATCTCGGACAAAAGGGTTAACCTTCATTTTTTTTTTTTTTTATCAAATTGCATGTAGAATACACCAGTTCTCGTAAAATCAATGAATTTAAGGACTATTCAGGTTGGCTATTCCCGACCTAATCTAGGCTGCGTGAGGACTATGTGGGTAGATGAATTTTAAACTTCCAGCGAATGAAGGATAAACCCCCACCTCGAAGGGCTTAGATGTTAAAGAGACATTAAGCAAAAAAGGGACTGAAGTCAATTTTAGTGTCTTATTAAAATAATGACATGAGCCGCAAAATACAAACCATCAAATGTTGATGATGAATGAGATTGAAACTGATGTTGCATGAATGAGGAAGAAGTTGTATTGTTATCTTGTAACAAGCCACCTCCCAAATTGTTGTTAGACCAGGTTCCACTGCTCAGAGAGTTTTTGTCGTATGTGCTTTTCTAGAAATAACAAAATAGGTGTACATGATTAGCTATTCTCTTGTCTCCGGACTGTGGAGTTAACCACGTCGGATGTTTCTTTGTTTTTGCATTAGAAGAAGTTGGGGTCGGAATTATATTGAGCGGTATGCATAAAAACATGAAATGATTTTACTACAGCAAATATGGGTTGGTGGCGTAGCGGTAGACGCTCTGACTGGTAAACAGTGGGACATGGAGTCTAACCAGCCAACCCATTGAATTTCATCCTCATGCATTTGAGATATTTACCACTATTGGAGGACATGGAAGGGGCGGGATTATCAACATCCAGTCCGGTGACTTCAAAGAAGCATAATATTCTACCGAACTATTCCACCAGCATCACATTCCGGAAAGTAAGTAGATGCTTTAGTATAATCATTTGCTTTGTTTTATGCACACTACTCATTGTACAAAAATACAGGCATTGTAGTCTAATTTGATAAATGTGAGATACTCATACCAAAAAACGATACTTTTTAAGGGTACAAGTTGGACTTTCCAAAAGGTACCCTACAAAATCGTACCCAAAATTTTATGTTAAAATCCAATTGGCAGGTCTGTGGAGTTGGAGCCGAAGTTTTCCTAATTTATGATAGGAGTCGAAATTTTGAGGGGTTGAAGTCGAAAATTATTTTCACGACTCCACGGAACTATATCTTAGTTCATGCCTCAGAATTTCAAATATTTTTTTTTTTTAAAAAAAAAATAGAATTAAATGTGTGCGTTGTAATTGTAAATTTACATTAGCTAAGGGAAAATTTGCTTGTTAATTTTATTATTATGTATTTTACGAGCACCAGCTCGTAAATACACTAGTATACACTGTGTCGTTAAATCCCTTGCAATAAATGACGCTTCAGCTGAAATTAGACTTGGTAAATAGTTGATTTACCATCCTGATTTCGTGCCAAGGGTTGGCGGTTCGAGCCCAGATAATGACGTTGTTTTTCTTATTTGAAAATTACTTAACTAAAAAAAACAAGTAGAAAGGAAATCAATCATTTCTATCGTTGTGAAAAAGTTTCTTACGTCAATACAAAAATAAAATTCGTTACATAATTATAAAATAGTTAATTTATTACCTGTTGCTGATTGGTGTCATGAGGGAAATACTGAAATTTGGTGCCCACATTTGGCTGATCACAATTGACATCTCGCATCCAATGGCTCCAATCTTTATCAGATGATGTACGAGAAATCAAAGGTTTCTTTGGACCAATGGGGCCCAAATCACTTGGATGACTAGATATTGGGCTTCCTATTAAGAAAAAAATAAAAAAAAGGTGATACAATTGTTCGGAATAACTCGGAGAATGTTCGAAGATGGAGCAGAGAGAAACGTTTGTTCACAACTAAAAACAATCTGAATATAGGTTTTCATGAGTCTTGGCTGATTCTGTGATTGCATGCGTTCCAGGTTGTTCTGGTGCGCAGAACCGAAAATCATGAGAACTAGTAGAAAATATAATGTATGTTAAAATGTAAAGCTTCACCTTAACCGCGCCCAATAATCTAGTAAGAAAAAAACGTCAAAATATTTATGGATACCCTCGAACCAAGCACTGAGCTCTCTCGTCCTCACGATGGCCAGTTCTACCCACCAGGACGACCTAGAACGCATACCATCACAGTTCCAGCCAAGGGCCATACATTTTTTTCCAGTAAATTCATATCAATCCATTTTATTTAATCATGCATTTATAAATTGGGAAGAACTATTGATTTTGTGAGAAAACCCGCTACTACTACAACAACAACTCACTCTCTCTCTCTCTCTCTCTCTCTCTCTCTCTCTCTCTCTCTCTCTCTCTCTCGCACTCGCGCGCTTCCGTGCGTTTGTCTATTCTAATTGGAGAACATGTTACTATGTTTCTTTCTTTTTCTTAATTATTTATGCGTTGAGGAACGAAGTGAGATCTAGTTTTTACAAAACAACTTTTCTTTAACCTTGTTCGATTTTAATAAAACTTGGTACTGGCGTTAATTAAATGAGTGAAATCTACATTTTAGAGAATTCCTACTATATTTAAGGTAGACACATAAGAATGTCTTTTCTTTTAATTAGATAGAAGTTATCGGATGGGGACCGTTTTGTCATCGCTTCTCATTTCATTAATTGTGTTCTAGAATATCTATTATTTTATTTAACATAAAGCAAGCCAAATGCAGGACCCAGTGAACCACTTACCTAGAGATGAGTCGCTCAAATCATAAAATGAATCGTTCAATGTAGAATTTTCTTGAGATTCCATGAAACTTCTAAGAGATCCTCCCTCAAGCATAGAAGAGTACAGTGGCAGATGCAGTAGACTGTGTTGCTGGGACAAATTAGTGTGCGCTGAAAATTAAAACCAGCCATTTTTCTTCTTCTTATAATCTAGCTCTTTAGTGTTATGCAAGCATTTTCATGTAAAAATGTATATTGAGGAGCGATTTCCGTCAAGTCAAATACAATGAGCGTTGTACAGGTGATATATTACTTCACGTCACAAAGTGCACATTTCTGGTCTCTCTAGAGCAGAGGTTCCCAAACTGGGGACGCGCCCCCCTAGGGGGGGGGGCGTTAAGGCAAGCCAAGGGGGCGCGAGACCAGTTGAATTATTATCATTTAGTTGAAATATACACATTTTTTTACAAAGGTAATTTTATTGAACATGATGTTTATAAAATTTGAATGGGATGTTCAGCAACTCATTAGCGTTTTGAATGAGATAGCATTCAGCAACACATTAGCGCAGCGATACTCAATTATTTTCAAAATAACTATGCAAGCATAGTTATTTTGAAAATAATAAAACGAAATTCTTTGTAATTTTTTTCAATTACCTGTTTAACTATTTTCTTTTTACTTTTTTGTGAGCTTTACCTGGGAACTTTCCGTTTTACCTAATATTATTACTAAGAACGAGAGACCAGCCTGCCAGCAGCTTGTCAATTCCCCTAAAGAAGCTGACTACACAAGGGAATGTCAGTAGAACACAATCAATTAATATGTTTATCATTGCCGCCCATACTAGCCCTACCCGTCGTTGCTTAACTTCAGTTTGTTATAACGGAACCTTGACTATACATATACCTATTGTATGTATTTTGCGTACTGCGGCACGCGGGAAGTTTAGGAAACTTAAATATGGCCCAGTGAAAAAAAAGGATGAGTATCGCTGCATTAGAGTTTTGAAGGAGATAGCATTCAGCAACACATAAGCGTTTTGAATGAGATAGCATTCAGCAACACATTAGCATTGTGAATGAGATAGCATTCAGCAAGACATTAGCGTTTTGAATGAGATAGCATTCAGCAACACATTAGCATTGTGAATGAGATAGCATTCAGCAAGACATTAGCGTTTTGAATGAGATAGCATTCAGCAACACATTAGCATTGTGAATGAGATAGCATTCAGCAACACATTAGCGTTTTGAATGAGATAGCATTCAACAACACATTAGCGTTTTCAATGAGATAGCATTCAACAACACCCATACTCATTAATAATTTATAATGTGAAGGGGAGGGGGCGTGGGAGGCTTTCATTTCAAGAAAAGGGGGCGCGGTACCAAAAAGTTTGAGAACCCCTGCTCTAGAGCCAAGGGGAAGATATGTAGAGTGACTTTTGTTGAATATTTCTTTGTGTTATTATGTAACAATGTTTGTGGGCATCAAAGCATTAAAAGGTATTTTCAACATTCACTCCAATATCACTAAGCATAAGGTACACTTAACATGTTTTACCTTATAATGCTACCACTTGTCACTATTACCATAGCTACTCCATTGTCCTCAGGAAACTGAGTTACTCCCAAACATAACCAGACCAAGTAGAAAATTTGAAAAAATATTTTCAAATTTTTGACCCGTCCAGGTATTAAACCTGGAACCTCCTTGGTGCAAGCCGAGTGTGATGCACACTCTGTCACGAAGATTTTTCAGTTAAGACAGTTCGTGTCTGAAAGACGATATAGTCAAAAGGAAACGCAATTATGTTTTTTTCATTGAATGGTGAATAATTCAATTTAATTCTAGATTGGGGTGTCTCCGGCCCGGGATTTTGGCCTATAAAATCCCGGTTGTAGATTAAGTTGACTTACCATTGCTGACATTTTTCTCTTCACTGACGGCAACATTGTTCGCATTGTTGACAGATCGATCCAAATTATTTTGCTTGTCTTCAAGAATTGTAATTGGATTTGATTTACATTTCATCAACGCCACTTTCTGTTCGTTAGACGATTTCTTTACTTTGGCGACAGGCGCGGCGGATAAAACATCTTTTTGTTTTTTATTGTTACTCGTTGTTTTGCTGCTGTTCAATAGTTTGTTGCTATCATATATAATATTGTTTGTAAACACATTGTTGTTGATCGCTTTTAATTGTTTCTTGTTGATTTTTGTTTTGTTTACATTTCCAGATAAAGGTTGACAATGATTGTCAACATTTCCATCTGATGATGTCAAGTGAGGTTGATTTTCTTTGAGATTTTCAATACTGTTTGGTGAATTCTGTGAGAAAGAAAATCGGTTAAATACAAGTTGCATAGGGTAAACAATTAACAGGATTTATTTGGTTAATAAATACAAAATCGATCAAAATTATTTGCCATGAAATTTATTTTCGATTATTTTTAACCATGTAAGTTTGCTCTATCACTTGTGGAATATGATACCCCGTAGATGTTCGCCACGATGGAATGGTGCAATGTGACAATATTCGACTCAAAATCAGCCTGAACCCCTAAGGAAAATATTAGGAAAAGACGAGAGTTGTTTAGGATAAAGGATCGAAGAGACAAAATACTTAAAACTGTTGGGAAAATGCGCTTCGTACCCGATTTCAACCAGATTTTAAATTGAATCATTTCGGCCAAAATCTGGAAATATTATTATTTCAAAGTCAACCTATTATACTTTCAAAAGACGTCTCCGTAAGGCACATAACACTCGGCTTGCACCAAGGACGTTTCGGGTTCAATTCCTGGTCGGGGCAAAAATTTGATAATTTTTTTTTTCAATTTTTCTACTTGATCTGGTTGTGATTGGGGGTAACTCAGCTTCCTGAGGACAATTGAGTAGCTATGGTAATAGCGACAAGTGGTAGCATTATAAGGAAATTGTTAAAGTGTAGCTTAGGCTTAGTGATATTGGAGTGATTGTTGAGAATACCTTGTAACAAAATTGTGACATAATAACACAAAAGAAATATACATTTACATTTTTAATTTTACGGGGAGAAGTACCCACCTTGCCATCATCCGACGAGCAAGACTCATGAGCTTCTAGACTTGCATCCGATATGTTCCTCTTGTGTTGTGGCGGTGCATTTTCTTTCTTCGCCGTGGTGTTATTTTGTTTGGCGTTAAATTTTTTATTATTGCTTGACTTGCTTGTGTTGTTCACATAGTCAATAAGGTTTCGTTTGCAGTTTACATTTTCTGATGTTTTCTTAATGTAGTTGAGTAGTTTGTTGTTATTTATCACACTGATGTTGTTTTGTTTGGTTTGTTTCACTTTGGAATGGTTGTTCAAGCTTGGAGAACTTTGATGATTGAGAGTCGTTGGAGATGTGGAGTTAGATTTTAGGTGGGACCTGAAAAAGAGACGAAAATAATATATAGAATGAGATGTTTTAAGTAGAACAGTTAAATATCTTGGATTTATTTTTATTTACCGTATGGCTTTATCGTACTATACGTCAAAGAAAAAATGATAAATACTGAAAAATATAATATGAGGATGATGCACAGTGGACCAGGAGATCAAGGGGTGATTTTTTTTTATTGGCAAACAGAGCAAATCACCATGTTTGAGAACAGGTCAAGCAAACCAAGCAACTCCTCCTGCATTGGATTTGGTTTGCAGCGCTCACTTGGCTTGTTTTCTAATAAGTCTCCATGTTTGGTTTTAGATTACTTCTGATGGGTTGGCTAAACAAATTACCTAATGATTGTTTGGTCGCCTGATTTGTTAGTACCTTATAATTACCCAGGCAACACCACGTGGAGGCGAACTAACATTGAAATTGTTGGAGATACTAAATATCATGAATCTATTTTTTCATTAAATTGTACTTAAATCCAAAGTTCCACGTTTTTTATTATTATTAACCTGGTTGTAGGTCTCTATTGAAACTGCAATTATCACTGTGACCTTTATTAAGATCTACTGTGACCAGCGGCGGGAATGGAGTTATATTCGAACCAGTATCCACCTGGTTACAAATCCACTGCCTCAATCAACTGAGCTATTGAGGCTTGATTATTATAATTTTATTTCGCAGGATTTTCCAAGTAATTTGGTTTTAGTGGATCTAATATTGTTCTTATTTCTAAGGATTTTCCAAGTAATTCGGTTTTAGTGGATCTAATATTGTTCTTATTTCTGGTATTATAGTTATGAAAAATAATATTTATATTTTTTTTATATATATTTGGCGTGTGTGGTGTTACTGAGTGTAGTGCATAATACATATTATAATTTAATTTAAACATATAAATACAAGAGTAAAAAAAAAAAAAATTCCATGTTCTAAAATAATTTATCTATATATAAAGCATAAGAATATTATTTTTAATTAAATTAAAAAAAAAATTATTATTAATTTTTCTTGAGTATTTTTAACATTGTTCTACATATAATATTTCCCCTCCCACAGTATAAAACTTGTTATTTTCTATAAAATACATCTGAGTAACAAGTTTCACACTTTAGATTACATTGAGGATGTAAAGTTAGACTTTGGACTTGATTTTATTTTTAATTCATTATCACAAATACTGGGTTAACCAGGACGTGAAAATCAAAATGACAACTATGACTAGACTAAAATCCGAGCAATCTCTAACAATAGAGAATATTATACCTGACGAGGAAGAAGAAGAATTATACATTAATATAAAACAAGAAATCACTAAACTTAAACAAAATGTTTCATATTGTGAGAAGAGTCTTTCACAACACATATGCGATATGTTTGATAGGTTAAATGACAGGAAGCAGAAACTTAATTTTTACGAGGAGGAAAGAGAATCCCTAATAAAAAATATTAGAGAACTTGAAGAAGCTCAAGAAATACTCCAATCCAAATTTAAACAGATTGACTGTTTGATACAGGATAATGAGGAATTCATTACAACAAAAAACCTGGAAATACGGGAATTAAAAAAATCAAATTCTCGTCTTAAGGGATAAAAACAAAACTCTAACAGAAGAAAACACGAGTCACAAATTCATCGAGAGAAATTATCTACAACTAAATAAACAACAAAGTCTGAAAGAAAAGTCACTACCAGATGAAATACAAGACATAACAACGAACGATGACTTTCTGATGGACAGAGTTCCAAATGGAGACGTTAGTAGCATACATATTGAGGACAACTCAGTGGTCACGCCGTTCTCCATCCAAACATTAACAGAAAAAGAAAAAGAGACAACAAGTGAAAAATCTTCGTCAAACACCATGCGGTATGAGTCGAACTTAATTCCAAACGCAAATCAAATTTTAGAATCAAACCATCTATTTCAGCATATAACAAAGGTATTAGAGACACAAATCAAACAGGTTCAATTGGATCTACAGGATGTGAAAAAATCTCTAGACCGGAACAATTCATGTAAGTCAGAAAAACATGCAGATGTATATCTAATAGGAGATAGTCATATCAGAAACCTGAAAGACATCATCAAATCCAAGTTAAAAAAAACTTGGAATATTGAGCATTGCTTCCTCCCCGGAGGAACGCTCAGAGAAGTAAGCGAGAAATGTTTGGATAAGATAACATCCACTGACCACTTGGTGTTAATGGCAGGCACGAATGACATCCAATTTTCTCCCTTGCGTGAAATGAAATCGGCTATTGACAAAATAATAAAGACTTACAATAAAAGTAAATGTATACAGCTCATGCTGATTTCAGACAGATATGATGATCCAACACTGAATTATCACATTAATGAAGTAAATACAAGTATTACAAAATTTGTGCAAAAACACAACAACGTTAAAATTTACAATACAAAGCATTTAGTAGAATCTTGGGATTATTTCGATCTCATACACTTAAATCGATCTGGAAAATGCAAAATAAGCACAGAAATTAATAACACCATATTAGAGAAAAAAACATTGAACAAACAAAAAAAATACCATAACCCAAGTGACAAAAATTACAAAGAATTTGCAACGAAAAATAAAAACAATTACTCCCTATTAAATAGTAAATTGAAGTCGAACAAATATTTTGATAGTTATTATTATTATAACAGCAATAGGAATCATGCGACTAACCGAAAGTCGCATCCAAATCAATCTAGCCAATTCAAAAGAAGAAACCATGGTGAATTGGCGAGGAAGAATTTCAAAGATCAAGCACATCATACACAAAAAGAACACCAATATAAAAATACAGACTGGAATTTTACTGCACCCTATAAACCAATAGTTGGATATAATGATATTTATAAGGATCCAAATTATAACTCCACCAATCTCAATTATTGGCATAACAATTATTATGACTGGGGATCTCCTCTCGAGAGTAATGACAACTCCAACAGTGGCAGATTCCAAAATCAATATTTTACTCCATTGACAGGACCTCATAATCAGTATGCGGTTCAGACTCAACAGTCGCAGAACGACTGTTATAATAATTCTTTTTATTAAATAATGACGTAGGATTACATAATCAATAATTCTTTTTATTAAATAATGACGTATGATTACATAATCTATCTAAACATGAGACGACTTCGCATAATATAAATAGAAAGTCGGTTTTTTCTATTTTTTACCAAAATGTTCGAGGTGTAAATTCAAAAACTAAAGCTTTTTATATGAATGTGTTAGAACAAGATTATGACGGATTTGCAATTACAGAGACTTGGTTGCAAGATAATGTTTTTGATTCTGAACTTTTCAATGAATCATATAAAATATTCAGGCAAGATAGAAACTTGAACCTGAGCGGTAAAAAAGGCGGAGGCGGTATATTGCTTGCACTTCGGTCCAATATTAAAGCCAAGTTCAAATGGAACGTGAACATTCTAGAAATTGAGTGTATTTGTGTGGAAATACAAATACATTTTATTGCAATACTAAGATGCCTCGTATACCTACCCCCGCCTGTATCCACTGCGACTGTTGAAACTTTTTATCAGAAGTTGCATGAATGGAACATCAACCAATACAAACAAAAATGTATTACTACTTGGTGATTTTAACTTACCAGAATTAAATGAAAAACAACACCAAAGAAACTCCTTCTCCTCCAATAAATGTTTTAAAAATATAATAAAATGTTTTAATTTAAAATCTTGCAGCCAAGTCGAGAACAATTATAGTAGGATATTAGACTTAGTCCTTTTCAGAAATGTCTCAAATTTGAATGTAAAAAGGGAAATGAATGTAGATGTAGACCGAGCACAGCCAATTGTAAAAGAGGATGCGCATCATCCAGCACTGGAATTGAATTGTTATCTCAAAAAAAAGAAAAATGACTTGTGTAAAGAACAAAAAAAAAACTCAAAGACATAAACATAAAAATAAAGCAACAAATTTAAAAAACGCAGACCACATTTTCTTATCCAAAAATTACAATTTCAATATGGTCCAATAGGAAGTCCTAGCTGATCAAATAAATGAACAGGATTGGGAACCGGTGATGAAAATCACA
>CM022879.1:16282830-16293406 GCA_012654025.1 Pachypsylla venusta | reverse complement strand
AACATAGTGGTTGTTTTAAACATGTGTTTAAAACATTTTTTAGCTGTTTTAAACACTAACTATATTAATTGATTGCTCTGTAACTTTGTGAAGGTCCATTTTCAATGGAAAGAAAGGAAAACAAGTACTACTTCACTTTGGATAAAAATATTTTAAGTTTAATTATACATTATTTGGACTAGTTTCGCCCGCAAGGGCATCATCAGCAAAAGAAAACTACATATTAAAGTATAATAAATCTAATATTGCCCAAACATTTAAACAAAACCGAAATTATATAAAACTCTATTCAGAAAATGAAATTTTAATAACCAAATAGAAATCTAAAAATTTTAAATTTAAAAAATCCGCTATTTTGATGAGATTCGATTGCATTACAAAGAGGAAACGAAATTTATAATGGGTGTATTTAAAATATCTTGTTGTGAGTTTATAAGAGTACATGTCTTCGATACTTTTTTAAATTTCTAGGTTTTCTAGTATATTTAGTTTTTTACCTCCCTCGCAAAAATGTATGTATTCAACATATGAATTTTCATTGTATGTGTGATTTTCTATGAGTAGATGTTGAGCAAAATTTTATTTTGATGGTTGATTGTTTATGTAGGCCCTAATATGTTCTTTTTGTCTAACATTAAAATTACGGGCTGTTTGACCTACGTAACAAGAATTACAAAATGTTACATTTTAATTTGTATACCCCACTTTTTTCTTTATTGGGAACTACGTCCTTCCGATTGTAGAGCATTCGACCAACTCCGTTATAAAGATAAAAGGATATTTTTCTTTTTTCATTTTCAATAATTTTCTTTATTTTATTAGAAATCTCTCCTACGTATAATTTATTGTACCAAATTTTCTTATTAGTATGGATGTTGTTAGAAGGATAAATTAGCGAGGATATAAATTTCTTATAACGCGAGTCAAATACTTTCTTTAGCCAAAAAGTAGACTTCACTTGGAATTCCTTTCGGAATTCCAAGTGCTGCGTCCAGCACTTAGAATTTTTTATAAAATGGGGGGATAATTTTTTTTTATCAATCATGTTTTTCAGATCTTTAATTTTATTAGGTTTCAAAGGGATCTGTTTATTGTAGGCCCTCTTCATAGTAACATTGTGGTTAACGTTTTTCATCTCCATCTTGATTTCTTTAGTTTCCGTGTAAGAGTATCTTACTGCAAGAATGTTTTCATTTTTGGACACAAGCGTGATTTTTACGTTTGTGATTTTCAAGCTTTTCAAATGTGCTATTCCGATGTCTCCTTCTAAGTCTTTAAATGAGAAAAAATCTTCATGTGTGAGCTCGATGACTTTGTAAGGCTTTCCGGTTTTTTTAGCAGACCGAATTATCTGGACATATTGTTCGGTCGTATAGATGGATCCTGATTTAAAATTTGCTGCAATTTCTTACAATAGCACACATGGTCATTCAAAGGTACATACAATTGTATGGTGCACATATAGTATCTTTACAAAAATGTTACCTTAATTAAATATTCTGCGAAAGGGACAATTAATTATTTATTAATAGGAAGAGCTAGTAATTTATTTACTGGTCGCAAAAACTCGGAAATTGAGGTGCGGATTTTAACAACGCGAACAGTATTGTCAGCTAGCTCCACACGACCCAAAGGCCAGTCCAGAGGAGAACTACTCATATTTTTAACAATGACAATGTCTCCAATTTTGAGATTGGTAGCTTCTGCTCTCCATTTTGGCCGTTGTATGAGGGTATGTAAGTATATCCAAACTTTCCAAGAGGATTGTAAACTCTTTTGGATTAACTTCCATCTGGTAAGGCGGTTAGTTGGTACGTCCGTAACGTCATGTTCAGGAGGGCTGAGAATAGGTGAACCAATGAGAAAATGACCGGGAGTGAGTGACTGGGTCATAAAATCATGGACGTCACTTTTATTATCAAGTAGCGGTCTTGAATTGATAACAGCCTCTATGCGGCACAACAATGTTGAGAACTCCCCAAACGTGAGCAAAAGATCAGCGGGAATACGTTTTGGATGATGTTTCGCAGATTTAATTCCTGCCTCAAAGATGCCTCCGAAGTGAGAAGCGGTTGAAGGATTGAAGTGCCATTTAATTTGCTTGACAGATAAATGATTGTGTATGTCTTCAGAATGATCTCGCATAAATATGTAAATTTCCTCTAATATGTAAAAATTACCGTTGCCACTGTAAATGTTTGAGGGAAGTCCACGGCGGGAAATTAAGCATTCGAAAGCAGCTAGAATGCGGGGTGTTGATAATTCTGAGACAAGCTCCAAATATACAGCTTTTGTTGAGAGACAAATCTGCCTTTGCACGTTCCAGATAATTAACACAATGTGAGAGGCGTTGCCGTGCTGTTCCCCTCTGTATATGTTCGTGTGTTAACTCTTGAAATCTTTTGAATTCCTTTAGAAGGTATTTCTGGAAATCTTCCGTTGCTTTCTCAATCTGATCTGCCTTTGCACGTTCCAGATAGATACTTAATACAATGTGAGAGGCGTTGCCGTGCTGTTCCCCTCTGTATATGTTCGTGTGTTAACTCTTGAAATCTTATGAATTCCTTTAGAAGGTATTTCTGGAAATCTTCCGTTGCTTTCTCAATCTGCCGCTTTTGTGGTACCTTCTTTGATGGCTCTGTCTTCTTGAGTCTTCCATAACCTCCAGTTGTCTCTGAATTGTACTTCACACCCAATGGAATGCCCAAACAGTGATGGTGAGTCAGATTCCTCCAGTTGCCGTAGTCCAAGACTGTTGATCTCAGCATTCGGTTTAATTGAATCTGTTCTACTACCGCCGCTTCCACCTGCTTCCGATGGGGCAGAATAGTTTTTGTTACGGGCGGAAGTTAAATAATTCTGTAGCAATGGGGTCGCTTCTAACCTGCACAGCTATTGAATGAATAAGTCGGTCATAACGACTGTCACTTTCACATGCAGCCTGCAATTCAGATTCAGATACATCAATTACATCACTGAAGATTCTGGTGAACGAGACATTCTCGGGAGTGACTTTTAATATTAAAACTGACAAAATTCTGAGGCAGTTGTTTATGGGGGCTTTTTATTATCATGACTTTAGTTTTGTTTTGATTCAAAAAGATTTCATTATTATAGAGCCATTTTTGTATCAATATTAGGTCGGAATGAAGAACATTTAGCGCTTCATGTAGGTTATCACTGATGCTTACAATGGCTAAGTCATCAGCAAATTGGAACAATATGCTTTCTAATTTTAAGTTCTTCATATCATGAGCATGCAAGTTGTAAAAAATCGGACTTAAAACTGACCCCTGAACCAAACCAAATTGAACCGCTTTTTTATCACCTAAAATATTCCCAATTTTGCATAGCTGGTGTCTATTTTGAATGCAATTACTTAAAATACGACATATTTTACCTCGCAATCCTGCCACAAATGCTCGTGCCAGATCCAAAAAACGGACGGTTACAAATTTGTTATTTTCAATCGCAAAATTAATTTTTTTACAAAACTCGTGTAGAAGTGTAGTCGTACTTCTGTTGGGTCTAAAACCATGCTGGTAATCAGGGATTACACAACTCTTTTCAATAAATGGTTGGATTCTAAGACATAGAATTTTTTCCAGAATTTTTGCAAAAGCTGGCACGTTACCAATTGGTCTATCAAGCATGTCGGTAGATATGCTTACGTCAAGAGTAAGCAAAGCTACCGACTATATTAACACGAAAGATAGTTTGTAGGTATGGAGACCCACTTTTTTCTGCCACTTCCAGATGATTTTTTGCAAATTTTATTTTATANTGATTATGAGATTAAATAAATGCAACAATATACACTTGAGTTTAGAAAAATTATTTTTGATGTCTAAAATCCTTATTCCATCATTTCCGGGACTGGTTGTATTTAGCGAAGAAATCGATTCCTCCAATTCAGACTCAGAAATTTGACCGCAATAGATTGAACGGTCATTTTCTGTTTCACTATATTGTCCAGTAAGATCACTAAACTGACCTCTGTTTTTCTCTTTTAATATCTGGACTTGCTCTATAAAATTCCGATTGAATTTATTACACATGAAGATATCTGGTTCACCTAAATGTTTCCTGATTCCAGCCGCAACATCATTACTACGCCTTTTTCCCATCAACTCGTATGATAGATAGTGCCCATAAATTTTTCGGTTTATTTGCACTTGATTTCAACTTTTTAAAATAATATTGATTGTAGTTTTTTCTTACAATAGCCGTAACCTTATTTCTAATTGTTTTATATTTATCATGTAGACTCTTGTTAAATTTTTGAGCCTTCCATTGGTTAAATATAGTCTCTTTTTCACGTATAATATTTTTAATTTGTGGGTTATTTATCCACGGTTTTTTATTGCATCTAAACCATTCAATTTGATTTCAACTTTTGATTTCATATAAATGTCGTCAAATCTAAATTTGATCTTATATATAAGGTTAGGGTCTGTTAATCGATCAAGTTCCGGAAACTCTTATCTCTTTAAAATGCTCTTGAACAAGTTTATTGGAAATAATGGTTTTAGTTTCTTTTATTTTTTTAATCTGGCTAGTTCACGTGTGTTTAGACCGAGTTGGTAGGAACAGGCAATAAAATAATGGTCGGCTAGGCTATCTTACTCTGGATAATAAAAGACTCGAACCTGTTTTTATTTTTTAACTTAATATTAATATGATCTATGCAAGACCTTGTTAAATTTTCATTCAACATTTCTTCTCTAGTGAAGTCAAATATTGTATTTGAAACCCCATTTTTATTTAATATATTTAAGTAATTGTTCGAGTTTTTTGTTATTGTCTTTGTACAGATATTTATATCACCTAACATTATTAACTTTTCTTTTTTAATTAATTCATGATTCAAAAAATCATCCAGTTCATTCAAATATGAGTCGACATTTGATTTCGGCGGTCTGTAAATTCCACTGATTACAATGTTTTGTTTGTTAATGGTGTCCTCGAGCTTCAGACACAGATGTTCTGCTCTGTCAATGTGGAAAAACAATTTTTCTACCAAGTAGACATCTCTAACGAATATCATCATAACTCCACCATTGATTCGACACCGAGAATACTGCTCAAAATTATTCAAAGTATAGAGTTGTGTTTCTTCATCTTTAATTTTGATCTCTGTCAGAACCAATACATCCAGGAACTGAATTATACCTTCTAAATATGCGTTCAGTGTAAGCCAATGCTTCCTAATGCTTTTTAGATTGACATGAAGGCAGTTGAATTTATTATTTTCAAATGTTTTTTTATTTTTAAAACTATGTATGTTTTCAACTGTTTTAAAGTGAATATCATTTTTAGCGTTTTTTAAATAACCAATTAAATTATTGCTCATTTTTACTTAAAAAGTTCCTTAAGTGAAAATATATTTTTTTTTTTTTTAATTTTACACTATACAATGTTCACCCAGATCTGTGAGTTCTCTAACTCTAATAACTTTAGCATTTTCAGTCTTCTTCACCAATATTTTTCCTTCAGCAACCCAAACAAAGGAAAACTTTTTCTTTTTGCCGAGCTCTTTGGTATCATACAATATTTTTTTATAATGTGGTGTAAGTTTTTCATTTACATAAACAAAATCATCTTTATTCATTGACTCCAAAATAAAATCACCAGCTCTAGGTTTAAATATTTTAGACGCCTTGAGTATAGAATCTCATAAACTTTTTGATGAAAGGACACGTGAATTGCTTTTGGCTTTGAGGTGGGCCCCATCCTGGATCGAGTAGCCACAAACTCCTCTTCGGCTGGCGCTGGAATCTTAATCTGAGTACAGAGAAGTTTGACAGCCTCCTTTGTATCCACCACTGAATCTGGAACTCCAACCATAACCAAATTATGGTCCAACATCATTTGCTCCATGTCCAAGACTTGAAAATTCATTTGTTTAACATCTTTTTTTAATTCATCATTTTCTTTTTCTATCTTGGATTGCTTAAGTTGAAGTGTCGTAATAGCCGTTTTTATTTCCCTAAACGCAGTCATCACATAGTCCATCTGGTCAGAGTTGTGCTGGATACTTTTCTGGAACTCATCCAGTTTTGTTGTAATTTCCTTTTGCAAGACTTTTTTTCCTAAAATGGAATGGATTTTATCCTGCCTTCCCCTGTCCAATCTCTTACTCGCTGCTAAGGGAGCACATGTGTATGGAATCCCTTCAAAATAGAAGAAAAAAATTCAAACTCATGTTGATTCACAATATAATAAATAATAAAATAAACATCTCCAATTTCATCGAGAAGAATAACATCAAAGTCCCCACTCCGAGGCTAAGAAACAGAAGGAATACAACATACAACAATAGTGACCAAGAATACTTCAAACTGCCTTCTGCAAATCAAATTTACCTAGATTCAACTTTGCCATCATCTATGAAACTTTACAATGAATATTCATTACAATTAGAGCTCGACGAAAATAAAGAAAAATTTAAACACATGTGCTCCCTTATACTAGAAAATGAAAATTGAATGCCGTTAAATATATGATTGTTTTTCATAATTATTTATCATCTAGGATGTGTACAATGTACATGTAATTGCAACGTAAGTTGCGTATGTACAGATTGAAAAAAAAATAAAAAAATGAAGGTTACAGAAATAGAAGATATGCCATGTGCCACAGGCTTTGAAGTTGGGATACCATTTGCATATATAGGGTGAATCAATATATTACAACCCCTTACTTAAAGATTGAAGTTCCATCTCAATCCAAGTGTTTAAAAATTAAAGTGAGTCAAACGATTAGCGGGTGAATCACTGAGAATGGCTGTATTAGTAGAAACTGAAGCCAGGGTGTACTACCAAAGGTACAGTTTCTACAATAGGAGAAGTTTTAATAGTATTATTATATCGAGAATGAATATAATAGATTATCAAGGATATAATAATAACAAAGAATATCGTGGATTGACTAATGTCCATATGGGAAATTGCGTTAGGCTTTATTATTTCTGAAGCTAGTTGTTCGATCTGGCGGTTAAGAGTTCGAATCTCAGAAAATGAAGGAATTTGTTCCTTTTCAAATTTGAATTCTTTCAACGTGAAATTGTATTTAAAGTTGCCAGTTAGAATATTTAATTTTGTTCTGTTAACAGGTAGCTGAGTATAAACATCTGTATCAATAGTAAAACATTACAATGATTTAATCTTAACAAGTATATACCAAATACATTATGTATTGCATGATGTCTGTACAATTAAGTTTGATCTTTTTCATGATAAGTAAATATAAAATATAGGTATTTGTATCTGGTATTTGTGTAACCATTGAGTATTCTTTTAATTTTAAAGCAATGCACATTTTATCATTGGTATGTTCATTCAATATTGAACATAAACAACTATTATTACTTTGACTAATTAAATTATTTCCATTACAATAAAACTTATTTTCTAAAATGATACATCTATTTTTGACACCGATAATGTCATGAGGGTTATACAATATGAAGGGTGATTCAAAAACAAGTGTATTGCCTTGCATACGGAGTAATGAATAGATAGATTGAAATTCGTATTTTGTTTTATTGTATAGAGGTACATGTATACCAAAAATAATTTGATTATTTTGAATTTGACAAGAGAAGGGTAGATACATTATTATATGAAAGATCAGAAACGGATTCGTTTTTTCCATCACATTAATTTCTATTCGTGAGAGAGCGTCAGCATTGGTGTTTTGTTTACCAGACTTGTACTTGAATTCGTATTCGAATTCTTCCAAGCGTAGTCGCCATCGAACTAATTTTGAACTGGGTTCTTTTATATTCATTAACCACTGGAGGGGGCGGTGGTCAGTGTAAATAATAAATTTCTGTCCGTATAAATAGGGTGTAAATGAATACATGCCCACTATTGAAAGGAGTTCCTTCTCAGTAGTAGAGTAATTTCTTTCGGTTGTATTTAAAGGTCTTCTAGCGTAAGCTACTGGACGGTCAGTTCCAAGTGTTCCTTGTGATAACACTGAACCTATAGCTACATTGCTCGCGTCAGTAGTCAATATAAACTGTTTAGTAAAGTCTGGATAAATCAGAATGGGATCATTGAGAAGCTGTGTCTTCAATGTTTCAAAAATACTAATATATGCATCATTTTGTACATCAATGGTAGCATCTTTCTTTAAACAATTGGTCGTTGGTTTCACTGTTTTAGCATAGTCGCGGATAAATTTGCGATAATAATTAGTTAATCCCAAAAATTGTTTTATTTGTTTTCCAGTTCTTGGAAGAGGAAAATTCTTGAATGCTTTGAGCTTTTCAGGATTGGGTTTGATACCGTTGGGAGTAATTATATATCCTAAATACATAGATTCATTCTTTAGAAATTCTGATTTATCAACTGAACTTTGAGATTGTATTGTCTCAAGCGTTTAATACATTTTCTAAATCGAACAAATGTTCATCTAAGTTTTTAGAATAAATTAATATATCATCGATACGTACGGTCGTATTTTTTAAAATACAAATTACATTATCTAAACATCTTTGGAATNAGATCAGAAACGGATTCGTTTTTTCCATCACATTTATCAACTGAACTTTGAGATTGTATTGTCTCAAGCGTTTAAATACATTTTCTAAATCGAACAAATGTTCATCTAAGTTTTTAGAATAAATTAATATATCATCGATACGTACGGTCGTATTTTTTAAAATACAAATTACATTATCTAAACATCTTTGGAATGTCGCTGGGACATTCTTTAAACCGAATGGCATTAGAAGGTATTCAAAATGTCCATACGTGTCAGCATTGAAGGCTGTTTTTTGAACCGAGTCCGGATCCATTTCTATTTGGTGGAAGCCAGACGTTAAATCTAACGTTGTGAAGAATTTGTAACCGTTGAGTTGATCTAATAAATTATCTATATTAGGCAACGGGTATTTGTCAGATAAAGATACATCTGCTCCAGACTGTTATCCAACTGAGAATTTTCTTATACTTCGCTATATGATTTCATTTGACTTCAAGTGTTGGATTTTCGAATCTTAAAAGATACATCTGCTCCAGACTGTTATCCAACAAGCCTTGAATTTGGAGAATTTCTAGAGTTTTTTGACTTAGAATAATTTGTTGATTTGATAGTGACTTAGAATATTCCTACTTTCATTTTTAAGGGTATGACTACGGGGTCCCATAGTTGTGAACCGTAGGGTCCCATAGTTGTGGGATTTTTGTCGCGTGCGGCGTGACACATCGCGGGAAAAATCCCACCAACCATATTTTTATTTTTTCCACTTCTCTTTTGTTTTGTTTTTAACTTTTTATGTTTACTTGTTAGCTTTATTGACATATTTTAACCCCCCTCGACAGGTTAGGAAACGTTTTTACGGCCTTTCCTTTATTGCTTGAACAAAAAATTTTTTCCCCAAACGGGAAAAAAAAATTGAACGTGGGATTTTTCCTTGTTCGAGGACCCTACGGTTCTCCCCTAAGTCGGACCCCATTTTTAAGATGCGTCTGCTCAAACTGTTTTCATATTTCATAGCTTTGAGAAATTGGAAAGTTCTTTTCGACTTAGAATATTTTTATGATATTAATGTTTATAATTATTTGGTGGATGCCAGTATTTTGTTGACATGGGACGCACACCCGCCTTTCCCTTCAGCCGAGAGTTTGGCTCTCGGTATTGAAAACGGGAGGCAAAAAAGGGTATTAGAGTTGCATAGGCTCTGAGTTTCTGCATCTTTGATCCAATGTTAGCCCATGCGTCAGCACGCTTTCCATCTTTTACCATCTGTGTCTTGTTTGCCGACGCCTGGTTTCCAGAGTGAGCCACGAGGAGGCCTTCCTCAAATCCGGTGACCGGGGAACATGTCCTGCGGAATCTCTTGAGAACGTTTGGCTGTATGGGGTGGCCCCATACAGCCTAAAGCTGATGATGTGGTCCTGAAGTTGTGAACTCAACTCAAAATTGTTTTTCAATTAGGAACTGGATCCGGGGAGTGCAAACCATACCTTGTGTGGAACGCCCTCCGAGTGGATATAATGGTTCACTTGACAACGAGTGCACGATGCACGCTCGACCAAACCATTGCGACAACTAAGAACTAGATGTCATATCGAGTTGAATATCACAAACCTCTCGCTCCTCCCACTATCGCTCCCCCTCCCACGATTTTTTGAAAAGTGGGAGAACTAATTACCGCACCCTGTACAATCAGACATAATGATTTTATAATTTCAAATAAAACATTCCAAATATATAACGCCGTAACAACGCCCTACACTCCCCTCGTCAATTGTCTTGTTTACATCAGCTGGCCGAAGAACAAGGTTTATTTTACATTTTACAAACTGTCCAGGGACAGTAAAAATGCCGCTACGATCACTCTATTCCCAGCCGCTAACTATATGCCATATCCGCGCATGCGCCGGCTGGGAACGTCGGCCATTTCGCAATGACCGTAAAGCTCATCTCACGTTAACTTGATTTTTTTTATATAATTTCCATTTGCAAATTGCATGAAGTTCTTTAAAAATGTTATAGTTTTAGTCACTTTTGTATGAAACAACATTGCAGTTTTAGAGCACAGATTTTCACATTTTGACTCCTA
>CM022879.1:16262261-16282096 GCA_012654025.1 Pachypsylla venusta | reverse complement strand
TTTTTTCAAATTTTCTACTTGATCTGGTTGTGATTGGGGGTAACTCAGCTTCCTGAGGACAATTGAGTAGCTATGGTAATAGCGACAAGTGGTAGCATTATAAGGAAATTGTTAAAGTGTAGCTTAGGCTTAGTGATATTGGAGTGATTGTTGAGAATACCTTGTAACAAAATTGTGATATAATAACACAAAAGAAATATACATTTACATTTTAAATTTTACGGGGAGAAGTACCCACCTTGCCATCATCCGACGAGCAAGACTCATGAGCTTCTAGACTTGCATCCGATATGTTCCTCTTGTGTTGTGGCGGTGCATTTTCTTTCTTCGCCGTGGTGTTATTTTGTTTGGCGTTAAATTTTTTATTATTGCTTGACTTGCTTGTGTTGTTCACATAGTCAATAAGGTTTCGTTTGCAGTTTACATTTTCTGATGTTTTCTTAATGTAGTTGAGTAGTTTGTTGTTATTTATCACACTGATGTTGTTTTGTTTGGTTTGTTTCACTTTGGAATGGTTGTTCAAGCTTGGAGAACTTTGATGATTGAGAGTCGTTGGAGATGTGGAGTTAGATTTTAGGTGGGACCTGAAAAAGAGACGAAAATAATATATAGAATGAGATGTTTTAAGTAGAACAGTTAAATATCTTGGATTTATTTTTATTTACCGTATGGCTTTATCGTACTATACGTCAAAGAAAAAATGATAAATACTGAAAAATATAATATGAGGATGATGCACAGTGGACCAGGAGATCAAGGGGTGATTTTTTTTTATTGGCAAACAGAGCAAATCACCATGTTTGAGAACAGGTCAAGCAAACCAAGCAACTCCTCCTGCATTGGATTTGGTTTGCAGCGCTCACTTGGCTTGTTTTCTAATAAGTCTCCATGTTTGGTTTTAGATTACTTCTGATGGGTTGGCTAAACAAATTACCTAATGATTGTTTGGTCGCCTGATTTGTTAGTACCTTATAATTACCCAGGGAACACCACGTGGAGGCGAACTAACATTGAAATTGTTGGAGATACTAAATATCATGAATCTATTTTTTCATTAAATTTTACTTAAATCCAAAGTTCCACGTTTTTTATTATTATTAACCTGGTTGTAGGTCTCTATTGAAACTGCAATTATCACTGTGACCTTTATTAAGATCTACTGTGACCAGCGGCGGGAATGGAGTTATATTCGAACCAGTATCCACCTGGTTACAAATCCACTGCCTCAATCAACTGAGCTATTGAGGCTTGATTATTATAATT
Source organism: Pachypsylla venusta (assembly GCA_012654025.1). Taxonomy (NCBI): domain Eukaryota; kingdom Metazoa; phylum Arthropoda; class Insecta; order Hemiptera; family Aphalaridae; genus Pachypsylla; species Pachypsylla venusta. Next base: position 16,280,833 of record CM022879.1, on the reverse strand, counting down.
TTATTTCGCAGGATTTTCCAAGTAATTTGGTTTTAGTGGATCTAATATTGTTCTTATTTCTAAGGATTTTCCAAGTAATTCGGTTTTAGTGGATCTAATATTGTTCTTATTTCTGGTATTATAGTTATGAAAAATAATATTTATATTTTTTTTATATATATTTGGCGTGTGTGGTGTTACTGAGTGTAGTGCATAATACATATTATAATTTAATTTAAACATATAAATACAAGAGTAAAAAAAAAATTTTTTCCATGTTCTAAAATAATTTATCTATATATAAAGCATAAGAATATTATTTTTAATTAAATTAAAAAAAAATTATTATTAATTTTTCTTGAGTATTTTTAACATTGTTCTACATATAATATTTCCCCTCCCACAGTATAAAACTTGTTATTTTCTATAAAATACATCTGAGTAACAAGTTTCACACTTTAGATTACATTGAGGATGTAAAGTTAGACTTTGGACTTGATTTTATTTTTAATTCATTATCACAAATACTGGGTTAACCAGGACGTGAAAATCAAAATGACAACTATGACTAGACTAAAATCCGAGCAATCTCTAACAATAGAGAATATTATACCTGACGAGGAAGAAGAATTATACATTAATATAAAACAAGAAATCACTAAACTTAAACAAAATGTTTCATATTGTGAGAAGAGTCTTTCACAACACATATGCGATATGTTTGATAGGTTAAATGACAGGAAGCAGAAACTTAATTTTTACGAGGAGGAAAGAGAATCCCTAATAAAAAATATTAGAGAACTTGAAGAAGCTCAAGAAATACTCCAGTCCAAATTTAAACAGATTGACTGTTTGATACAGGATAATGAAGAATTCATTACAACAAAAAACCTGGAAATACGGGAATTAAAAAATCAAATTCTCGTCTTAAGAGATAAAAACAAAACTCTAACAGAAGAAAACACGAGTCACAAATTCATCGAGAGAAATTATCTACAACTAAATAAACAACAAAGTCTGAAAGAAAAGTCACTACCAGATGAAATACAAGACATAACAACGAACGATGACTTTCTGATGGACAGAGTTCCAAATGGAGACGTTAGTAGCATACATATTGAGGACAACTCAGTGGTCACGCCGTTCTCCATCCAAACATTAACAGAAAAAGAAAAAGAGACAACAAGTGAAAAATCTTCGTCAAACACCATGCGGTATGAGTCGAACTTAATTCCAAACGCAAATCAAATTTTAGAATCAAACCATCTATTTCAGCATATAACAAAGGTATTAGAGACACAAATCAAACAGGTTCAATTGGATCTACAGGATGTGAAAAAATCTCTAGACCGGAACAATTCATGTAAGTCAGAAAAACATGCAGATGTATATCTAATAGGAGATAGTCATATCAGAAACCTGAAAGACATCATCAAATCCAAGTTAAAAAAAACTTGGAATATTGAGCATTGCTTCCTCCCCGGAGGAACGCTCAGAGAAGTAAGCGAGAAATGTTTGGATAAGATAACATCCACTGACCACTTGGTGTTAATGGCAGGCACGAATGACATCCAATTTTCTCCCTTGCGTGAAATGAAATCGGCTATTGACAAAATAATAAAGACTTACAATAAAAGTAAATGTATACAGCTCATGCTGATTTCAGACAGATATGATGATCCAACACTGAATTATCACATTAATGAAGTAAATACAAGTATTACAAAATTTGTGCAAAAACACAACAACGTTAAAATTTACAATACAAAGCATTTAGTAGAATCTTGGGATTATTTCGATCTCATACACTTAAATCGATCTGGAAAATGCAAAATAAGCACAGAAATTAATAACACCATATTAGAGAAAAAAACATTGAACAAACAAAAAAAATACCATAACCCAAGTGACAAAAATTACAAAGAATTTGCAACGAAAAATAAAAACAATTACTCCCTATTAAATAGTAAATTGAAGTCGAACAAATATTTTGATAGTTATTATTATTATAACAGCAATAGGAATCATGCGACTAACCGAAAGTCGCATCCAAATCAATCTAGCCAATTCAAAAGAAGAAACCATGGTGAATTGGCGAGGAAGAATTTCAAAGATCAAGCACATCATACACAAAAAGAACACCAATATAAAAATACAGACTGGAATTTTACTGCACCCTATAAACCAATAGTTGGATATAATGATATTTATAAGGATCCAAATTATAACTCCACCAATCTCAATTATTGGCATAACAATTATTATGACTGGGGATCTCCTCTCGAGAGTAATGACAACTCCAACAGTGGCAGATTCCAAAATCAATATTTTACTCCATTGACAGGACCTCATAATCAGTATGCGGTTCAGACTCAACAGTCGCAGAACGACTGTTATAATAATTCTTTTTATTAAATAATGACGTAGGATTACATAATCAATAATTCTTTTTATTAAATAATGACGTATGATTACATAATCTATCTAAACATGAGACGACTTCGCATAATATAAATAGAAAGTCGGTTTTTTCTATTTTTTACCAAAATGTTCGAGGTGTAAATTCAAAAACTAAAGCTTTTTATATGAATGTGTTAGAACAAGATTATGACGGATTTGCAATTACAGAGACTTGGTTGCAAGATAATGTTTTTGATTCTGAACTTTTCAATGAATCATATAAAATATTCAGGCAAGATAGAAACTTGAACCTGAGCGGTAAAAAAGGCGGAGGCGGTATATTGCTTGCACTTCGGTCCAATATTAAAGCCAAGTTCAAATGGAACGTGAACATTCTAGAAATTGAGTGTATTTGTGTGGAAATACAAATACATTTTATTGCAATACTAAGATGCCTCGTATACCTACCCCCGCCTGTATCCACTGCGACTGTTGAAACTTTTTATCAGAAGTTGCATGAATGGAACATCAACCAATACAAACAAAAATGTATTACTACTTGGTGATTTTAACTTACCAGAATTAAATGAAAAACAACACCAAAGAAACTCCTTCTCCTCCAATAAATGTTTTAAAAATATAATAAAATGTTTTAATTTAAAATCTTGCAGCCAAGTCGAGAACAATTATAGTAGGATATTAGACTTAGTCCTTTTCAGAAATGTCTCAAATTTGAATGTAAAAAGGGAAATGAATGTAGATGTAGACCGAGCACAGCCAATTGTAAAAGAGGATGCGCATCATCCAGCACTGGAATTGAACTGTTATCTCAAAAAAAAATGACTTGTGTAAAGAACAAAAAAACCCTCAGAGACATAAAAATAAAGCAACAAATTTAAAAACGCAGACCACATTTTCTTATCCAAAAATTACAATTTCAATATGGTCCAATGGGCAGTAATGAACAGGATTGGGAACCGGTGATGAAAATCACAGACCCTGACACAGCCGTAAAAACATTTTACGACATATTATACTCCTGTTTAAGCAATAATATACCTAAACGCAAATCGAATCATAAATCAAACATTTGTAAGAAATATCCTCAGTGAATGAGTAAAGATACCGTAGATTTGTGCAAAAAAAAGAAAAGATAAGAAAAATTNAAAAAAAAAAAAAAAAGATAAGAAAAATTAATCCTCGATCTCAATCTATTAAATTAATAAAAAAAGATTGTAAAAAACGTATAAAGAAGGATTTCAAACAATATCTCACGGACTTACAGGCTAAGCTAAAAGCAAATGGAAAGAAGAAATTTTGGAAATTTATTAAATCTAGAAGTAGGAATTTGGAGCAGACAGAGTACGCGTGCTGGATGGTGTCATTCTTACGGATGACGAAGTTATTTGTAATAAGTTTGCGGAGTATTTTAATTCGGTCTATTCGGACCCGAATCAGTACGATGTAGATGAGATAACTCGGGATTCGAGTAAAACCGAACTGCCCATGTTCTTTGTCTCAAACAATGATGTGCGCAATGCTATTAAGAATCTATCTGAGAAATCTGCAGGTATAGATCAAATACCACCGAAGCTATTTAAAATTAGCATGGGTACTATGGCAAGCATATTAGCTTTTATTTTTAACCTATCTCTTACAAATAAAATTTTTCCACAATTATTTAAAACTACTGTTGTAACACCAATTCCAAAGTCAACGGATCAAACGATATATCTCAAAGCCGACCAATAAGTTGTTTGACGGTCGTCTCAAAACTGTTTGAGTACTGCATATTCAAGAAAATTTCATCCTTTATTTAATCCAAGATTTCCTGTCAGCAACACGGATTTATTGAGAATCGTTCAACAATAAGCAATCTATCTGTTTTTTATGATTTAACTGCGGACTATTTAAACCGTGATTATTTGCAATGTGACGTCATATAAACAGGCGTACTTAAGGCGTTTGACCGTCTTTCACATGACGTTTTATTGAGAAAATTGTTCGATTTTGGATTTCATCCAAATTTTATAACATTTATCGCATCGTACCTAAGAGACATGGAACATCGGGTGAGATACGGGGAAGTTTTGTCTGAACCATACTATCCCCGATCATCAGTTATCCAGGGCTCGAAAATTAGTGGTCTTTTCTTTGCGGTGGTAATGGATGGTATAGGGGAGGCGATAAGATATTCCCAGTTCTTACTTTATGCTGATGATTTTAAATTATTTAGACAAATAAAAAAAGAGTCGGACTGTTTACTCCTGCAAGAAGATATCGACTCTGTCAATCAGTGGCTTCACTTCAATCCTAAAAAATGTGAAGTATTAACTTTTACGAAAAAGAAAAATGCCATAAAATTTAAATATACTATAAATAAGATAGCATTAGCAATGTACATGTAATTGCAACGTAAGTTGCGTATGTACAAATTGAAAAAAAAAAATAAAAATAAAAAAAAAGTCACTGTTCTTAGTACAATCATTTGATTACAAAGAACTTTCACTGTTTTTGTAATCAAATAATTGTAATTTTGAAAATAAAAATTCTATTCTATTTCTTAATACTATCATTTGATTACAAAGTACAAAGAACTTTCACTGTTCTTTGTAATCAAATGATTGTAATTTTGAAAATTCTATTCTATTCTATTCTAAACTTACTTGGTAAAAAGTGTTGCCCAAGTGTCTTTCTTCGCATCTTCTGGAATTGTGTTTATCGTTTCATCTTGACTTGTGCTAACAGGTTTTTTATTATTTTGTATCACACTTCTTTTCCGCAGCCCAGAAGTACCATTCGGAGTCGACGTATTATTAGAAGATGTTTTCGATGAGAGCGATATGCTTTCGAAAGTGTTGAAATTGACAGGGGATGGAGAGGGAGGGGAGGATTTTGATTTGTGCGTCTGTAAAGATAGAAAGGATTTTTTCTAAATAAAAATGTCTATAAAAAGTTGTAATTTTGTTACATTGGGATACTATGTCATGTAAAACCATAATGAGTTAGATATAACACTGAATCTTCACTTGAATATATAAAATAATAAATATGTTAATTTGGTCACCCATCATAAGCAACACCCAGTGGAAGAGACTCCAGGTCTGTCAGAATGCTGCGCTCCGGATTTCTACTGGCTGATTTCTCATGTCCAATATACCATCTACATTCTAAAAGTAAAATCTTACCAGTCAAGACACTGATGCTGGCAGAACAATACCACCTCTCTAGTCACGTACCAACTCACCCAAACATCAATCTAATCAATAAACCCCTACCATAAAGATGTATCAGGCCCTCTATTCAATCCCAGCTAGCACAACTCCGCTCTGGATGCTAAATTGCTACCTCAATATATTGGACCCAACCATACCCAACATTTGTAATCTATGCAACGGAGAGCCTATGACATTCAGAACCTATTTAGCTGCCCAAAAAACCCTACAATATCAGTCTGGATGAAACCCAAGGAAGCTGAAACATTCCTTGGACATGACACAGATTGATCAGATCTTGCCTGCCGCTACTACAACAACAACGTAACACTTTTTTGTCTACCTCCAAAAAAAAAAAAAAAAAAAAAAAATTTAAAAATAANAAAAACATTTTAAAATAACAGACCCCTGCATCTGTTTTCTCAAAGTTGAAGGGAAATAATCATGCAATTTTCGTCAATGAGTTAGATCATTTAAACGAGTTTTTAAAACCCACTTTCGCGGTGTCTCTCAACATTGAACGCATTATGCATCAAACCCAGGAACTTCATTCACATTTTTCTTTAAACATCAGTCTGTCTGTTTGTTCCATGATAACTCTCGAACGCCTTGTCCGATTTTGATGATACTTGGTATGAACATATACACTACTGATTGGTTTTTGGGCCCTATTGGCTCTCCTGGGGCCTCATACTGAAATTTTTATATTATCTACGCACATTCGAAGGAAAATAAAGTATACTTTTATGCTTCATTTTTTATTGATTGATTGAAACTTATCCTTAATATTCACATTTCTGTATTTCTAAAATACTTACACAATTAGGGGAAGAAGTTTTCGTAAAGTAACTTCCAGTCATACCAGACGCAACTCGACGAAGTCTCGACCAAGAAGACGAAGTTGATGAATTGGACGAACACGATGACGAGTTTGACGGAGTAGGCGAAACTTTACTTGTGGAATCTACGGCAGAAGGGGGACACTTGACGCCAACACCAGAGCCAATTTTTCTGTAAAAATGTAAACTTATATCATTATTATGAACACTTCTCATGTCCAGTTTCACAGAATAAAATTACATGTTCCAAGTCAACCTCTCGAGAACGGATCTGTGAAAAACATTTCACAGAACCCAGCACATTAACACGTAGCCCTTTAGTTTTAGGGGACGAATTTTGACACGAAAAAAAAAATCCAGCAGTGAGATAAAAAAAGTGTCTGAACCTCAAATGTGAAAAGAAGAGCCAATGTTATTTATTTTTTATCTCAAACATATTTACTCTTTGGTAAGTATAAAACTCGCCTTGATGCATCAGTTCAACGTTAAAGCTAGTTTTAAAATGACACAATTTCACTTTTTCTTGAGTGAGGTCTACAGGTCAAATAACTACTAGTTATACAAATAAGGAACTAGTCTTATGCACTAGAAAACGCAATTTCGATGTTGTCAACCTCAATAATTGACCGTTTCAGAGTTAGACCCCCCAAAAAACGAAATGGCTGTCATCGAAAAAAATTCAAATTCAATAACATTTCCATGACTGTATGAAACCAATCCGTTGTTATCATTTGGGTAAAAAACTCATAAAAAAGGTCCTGATTAATACATACCTGAGATCAAGCACTGGTTGAACGACAGGGTCCTGCATAGCACACACTAAAACCGGACCACTCGTATCATAGATATGACGCGCATCCAAATATGCTGACGTCACAATAAATAAAAACATAACAAGGACTGCTATGAACATTGCCAAGTACATCGGATGTTCCCAGGGAGGTCGACTTTGTAGAGGTGCACATGCTTCCAATAGATCCAGACTAAGCGAGACTTCTAATGTATAATTGGCGCACGCACTTGGTGCCATGTTGGTTTCTATACTTAACGTGCGTATTACTTTGGTTAAAGTTAAATCTGGTGTAAATGAAATGTCGATCTGTAACAGTATTCAAGAAATCTTACCATTATATAAAGACAAATAATGTTTTCCTTGTGCACGCTAACTGAAAAAAACTACCTTAACAATCGGAACCCAACTTTTTATACATGATTATGGGCATAATGAAGTCGAATAATTATCATTAAATATTCTACGTCATAAATTTTAAATTGCGTAAAGATTTAACCGAGTGTGCCAAATTTAAAATATGAATCAGAAATCTATGTGTAATCGGTACGGGTTGTCTGCTCCAATACCACAGACTAAACGGTAGCAGAAAGCAAGAAATAATTGGGAATGAACCCATTCCCCTCAGCCCCAAAATCAGGTCTAGAGAACATCAGGAAATCTATCAGAACTATTAAATATCAAATCGTAGGCGTTGTCGAGTAACGGACAAATTTCCAATTTATTAATCAAATTTGTCACGGTTTGTTATCTTAAATTTTGAAGCGTCCTTTAGTCCTCCAAAGGCTAAAAATATTAACCATCGAGGATGGACATGCCTCTGAAACTTCTTACGAAACATAGATACAAGGAATCTGTGTTTTTAAAGACTGCAGGACGAATGAAACAGCTGGTAAAGTATATATTTGAAAGAATCTTTAAATTCATCCTTAGGGTTATAAAAAGCCCTTATACTCATATTTAAGCCTTCGCAGGACTCTTTGTACTTGAATCCAAATACGGAAACATTATTCTTCACACAAATTACCTTTCTTGATGAATTAGGTGCCAGAGTAAAGTTTCGACAGTTTAGTACTTTAAATCCATATCCTTGACATTTCAATCCATTGATGGCAAATCCGAACACTTCTATTGGCAGTTCTCCAGTATTGCGCGCACTGAACGATCTCATTATTGTGAGATGTTCTAGTGGGCTTTTTCTTTTTTTGTTAAGCTTAGAAGGGGTCTGTGGTGATTTGTTGTCCACTGAAAATCAAATAGAAAAAATGTAAGAATATATTTATTTAATGGAGGGAAGTTACTATCGATAACATTTTCACTCTAAGAAACACCAAGGAGTCTCTGGGGTTCTTGTGACAAATATACCGACCTGCCCTTAGTCCCCTGTGGATAGGGGAACTTAAAAAGAATACTTCCAAGGCACACAAGTCCATGCCGGTCGTTAAAGACGAACAAGGGCAGGCTTGAAAACGATATTTTTTACATTACTCATGCAGAAAACAAGGAGAAGCTACTGTATTATTTGTAAGAATTCTTTAATATCAAGAAATCACAGCGAGTTGTAGCAAACCAGCCCCACGGCTGTTAACCTATGATGATGACTACAAAAGATATTATGACCTTCAGTAGTCCCCCTGGTCTTGTGGGCATCTCTCTGGTTCTGCACTTGGGGGACCCGGGTTCTACTAACAACTTAGCTCGCCGGAGTAAAAATATATGGTTTGGTAGAAGATCTAAGAGATTATTAGTAGTGCCATGATATCCACAAAAAATTGTGAAGAGGTGAAAAATTACGTCTCAAGTTACATAAAATCAGAAAATCAATTTTTTTTATCCCAATTATTTAATTTACGTACCGTAAAATATCCACTTTTGAGGGGGGGGGGGGGATTCTTTTTTCGCTGTCAATTCCAAATGATCATTATTAAAAATAATAAACCAAATGTCGCTCGATTAATAAAATAAACATTATTTTGAAAACTTACATGTCGACGCGCTTCTATAATTTTCACATTCGTCCACGTGTTTTCTTTCATAGGAAAAGGTAATAGGCGTACTCGACCCGGGCTTTCGATTAGCAAAATCAAACTGAACGAGTGCTCCTACTCCACTTAGCATAATAGTTTCCAACACAGTCTTGTCATTTCTGAAAGGAAAATTCAAACANCTTTTGAGGGGGGGGGGTGATTCTTTTTTCGCTGTCAATTCCAAATGATCATTATTAAAAATAATAAACCAAATGTCGCTCGATTAATAAAATAAACATTATTTTGAAAACTTACATGTCGACGCGCTTCTATAATTTTCACATTCGTCCACGTGTTTTCTTTCATAGGAAAAGGTAATAGGCGTACTCGACCCGGGCTTTCGATTAGCAAAATCAAACTGAACGAGTGCTCCTACTCCACTTAGCATAATAGTTTCCAACACAGTCTTGTCATTTCTGAAAGGAAAATTCAAACATCTAACTATCTCCCTCTACTTCTCTCCCTCCTCTGAAAACTCATAACCTTTCTATTTCCCCCACAACAGAGGTCAAATTCCTGGGAGTCATAGTTGACAGCAAATTAAAGTGGAAATCCCACATTGAATATCTACAGCCGAAGCTGTCCTCGGCTATATTTGCTGTTCGCTCGGTTCGTAGGAATGTTGACACCTGTTCCTCTCTACTATCCTATTTTTCCTACTTTCATAGCGTGATGAGTTACGCCGTAGTCTTCTGGGGATTCTCCCCCCATGTTAAATCCATTTTTATCCTTCAGAAGAGAGCGGTTAGGGATGTCTTCGGGTTTGGCAGAAGGACATCCTGCAGGGCTGTATTCAGGGACCGACGGATCCTTACCGTATATGCACAAGTCATCGTGGAAACTTGCATCCTTATACATAAAATCTCCCCCACTCTAAAAAAGCATAGTTCCGTCCATCATTACAACACCAGAAACAAAAATAACTTCATCACCAGCAAAAATAAAATGATGGACGGGTCTTACCTTAAAGAGGGCATTAAATTTTATAACAAATTATCCCCCACCCTAAAATCAATGAATATGGAATCTTTTAAAAATGCCCTCAAAGAAGACTTATTAAATCTTGCCCCCTATAATTTTGGCGAGTTTCCGGGATGACTAGATGCTACTTATTATCTATTTTTTTTATTTTTTTATTTGTATTACTTTTAAGACTGATGACTTTGTACCACATACTGTATTTATAATTTGTACAATAAATTATTATTATTATTATCTAGCCACTTACCTAGTCATCCATGTAACCTTCTAGTCAACCAACCATTACCTATTAAGATGTATACGCCGATCCATCAGTTTCCTGAAACCTAGGATAGAGGAGTTCCTACCAACACCTACGATTGACTCTCTACACGGCAAACTGTGCATTGGCGATATCCATACCCGCACAGTTGAAGATGTTGGGACGCCAACAACCACCTATCGCCAAAGAAGAGACAAACCTGCCAAGGGAAACCAGGTCCAAACTGGCACAACTACTCCCCGGATGGTCCAGATTACTCAACTCATACCTCAACAGATTGGACGCCAGTATCAAAAATGAATGCAACCTCTGCCATGGACAGCCACACGATGTTCATCATCTGTTTGACTGTCCTCAAAGTCCTACCACACTCACAACACTTGACCTCTGGACCAGACCGAAAGAGGTGGCAGATTTTCTCAATCTACAATAACAAACTTGATCTGATCTAACTTGTCGTCTGTCGCTACAACAACAAGAGAACTTTTCAAATTTAATTCACCAATTATAAGAGCAATGGATTTGTACAACAACATGAATCCAAAGCCAGAACTCTTTGAATAATAATCAAACACCCCGTATAAATCATACCTACAACTATATTAGTATCATCAAGTATCATTTTCACCAGTCACCATCATTATTTCGTCCTCGTCACTTATTCATCATACATTTACTCTCACACACTCATCAAACTCTATCACAAACAACGTCAGTAATTGCTCCAAACTTCTTAAAGCATGGAAGTGATGGTGCATAGACGGCATATATATATATATATGTTGTTGTTGTTGTTGTTGTTAACGTTCTTAACGACTCTCACTGTGTCTCCAGGCCAAGAAAGGCGGCCTCTCCAACAGGATCTGTCCATAATGCTGACGGCTCTAGATTAGTTGGGTTTGATGGATAGTTGCTGGCTGCTTATGATTTACATCATGAGCAGCCAGCATACATAGACGACAACGATCAGATACTTCAGGGTTTAGCAAGGATTTATATACCAACTCTTTAGAGGAATTATCTGGAGCATCACGGCTGAGTCCAACAGAGGAAAAACACAGTGAGTTGTCGTCGGAACGGTGTTGATGGTCTTTACGGTCACGCCTCCTCTCCCTCAAAAAAAACTTTATCTATACGATTTTTTTTTATTCATTGAAGCATTTTGCAGAATAGCACTCAAGGAGCGATTTCGATATGTGAGCCTAACGGATTTACAAAACCTATGAGAGTTGAGATAGTTGATTTCAATTTTAGTTAGATATTAATGGTCACCTCTAATATAGTTAAAGATTTTGTGCCTTAGTAACATAGTGGTCAAATGCTCGCCTGGTAAACAGGAGGGCGCAATCTCAATTTTTAGCTGTAGTACAATTGTTTTCCTCATTATGTTTAGTACTTGACCACATAAAAATAGAACTGTAGGTTGCAGGTGGTAGAAAATTAACTTCGCCTAGTGGTTACCTTCCACTCAAGAGTGTATTTTCTGTTTACTCGCCTGATAAAAAGTAACGCTGTACTTTTCTGTGATAGAGTTGGCACAAATGCCATGTTGACAGTTATGTTTTCCCCGGGCTGGAGGACATAGAATGGGGTATCCTTATGAACACTATGAATTGGACTAGAGAGCACATGACTATCTTGATGAATCTTCTCAAAGGCAAACTCTTGCGGGGATGTATTGGCTTGACACTCATTTGTACAGGAAGGCTTCAGACTGAAATATACAAAATTTTAGTTCACAAAATGTTTCGTTTTTACCGAATGCCTTCATAGCCAATAGGCACTTTTTTAATGATGCTGAATTTAGGAGCATCTTCATAGCCGAAGGTTGCTCAAATACTCTCTATGACATTCCTGCATTCTTCAATATTCTAGTGGAGAATATGCATGCCTTAAAACACTATCAGAACCTTCTTTTTATGTCGAAAACCTATGGATTTGAATCAAACGTGCTTGCATAATCTAGCCTTGAGCCTTCGTGCGTATGACTATATTTTTAGCCATCTTTTGCTAGCGTCAGTAACTGTCAAATGCTCGTCAGGTTTTCAGTGTAATCATGTACTTGCCGAAATTACCATGTCATTGTCAAAGTGCAGACTGTGGAGATTCGGGACAATCCAAGAAATGGCGTAGAGGTTGGCATCACCTGTTTTTCGTCCACTTTCTTGCAGTACGTCACTCGAATACTGCTCGACAACAACTGATACTAGCGATATTCGTGGAAAAAAAATCACACACACGCAAGAAGGTTCAAGGTCAGCTCATGCAAGCGCATTTAATTTAAATCCATCAGGTTTAACATAATATCAGGTCGGATTCTTTTCTAACAGAGCTCATATAATGGGGATATCAGGAGAATAATTTATATTTCTAGTTTTAGAGGAGAAAATAGGGGGCCGATGATGCGTTTAGCTGTTTTACATCTAGACATGCCTCACCTACTTCTGTTTTCACAAATTCCACCATTCTAATGCACCCATAAATTATAAGGAAGCTTTTCAGTTGTGTCCAATACACAGATACTGGTTCTACGTATCAGGCCAACGCAAGCACTCCAATGTGTTTGGACAAAGACCATCAATACAGCAATTCATACCAAAAGAAGACCGGTATCGTCTCACAGCAATCATACTCATTCTTTCTGATGGTGATGAAAGGAATGTTTAAGAATATTATTGATTTTAGTCCTCTTGGGCTCATGATTGCTGCTACAATAACAATAATAACCCACACTTTATAGAAAGGGTTTTTTATCTATCCTAAAATACTATAATTTTTTTTTTTAAATGAGAAACTTTTAAAAAAAAGTTTGGCTTTTTTGTAATTTAAATTAAAATTAGATTTAATCCAGCCAATCCTGATTTGACCATTCCTAGTAGCTCACCTGTCAGTTATTTCCTGTATAATTGTATTTGAGTAGGGATATTGTTTCTCTAACACAAGATGTACTCTGAGCACATGTTGTTGATTTGACCATTCCTAGTAGCTCACCTGTCAGGTATTTCCTGTATAATTGTATTTGAGTAGGGATATTGTTTCTCTAACACAAGATGTACTCTGAGCACATGTTGTGCAAATGGATTGAAAAGTGTAATATTGCGATGTGATGTATTGCCTATTTGTGTTAATGGAAAATGAATATTTCTTTCTTTGGTGATGGAGGCTCGTGACACAGTAACACTCGCACGAAACATGAATCCTGTCACCAAGCTGGTTTCTAGTTTTAATGTTAAATTGATCTTTCTGAGCAACATATTTTTAAATTCAATATTTTGTAGTTTAATATTTTCAATATCGAAATCTCTCGTATTGGATGGAAGTGAGAGAGTGTCAATCCATTTGATGCCACCTTTCTCGCCTTTAAAATAATAAGAACAAATCAATAAATTACATTACTAGTTTTTTTCTTCACTTAATCTCTTTCAAGGGCAGACATTTCAGGGGCCCAAACTTATCAGTCAAATCTAGGAATATCATAAATGTCCATGCCGACTTTCATCAATATCGAACAAGGCATTCAATAGTTATCGTAGCACAGACCTTTGAAAAAAAATAGTCGAGTTAAAACTACATTTAACTGCGTTACACCAGTTCCCTTAAGAACAATAAAGTTAAACAACGTCCAGCGAGATTTCACTTGGTAGATGATCACGTAGGTTCGAGCCCCTGTGATGTTGGCCATTCCCAACTTAATCCAGGCTCGGTCAATGTTGGTAGCTGATTTGTAATTTTTTAGCGAATGGAGGATAAAAATCACATCGCAAAAGAACTCAAGATGTTAAAGACGTTAAAAAATGAAAATAATATCGAATCGGGTAGGTATTAATTTGAGCCTGAACTTTTGAAATGTTGCAAACGAGCAACAATATAAAAAAGAGGAAAAATATTGAAGATTTCCCTTATTAATCAAAATCCACGCTTCATTTCTCTATTAATTACGAAGGTGATGTGGGAAAAAGCATTAGAATATATCAGAACTTGCTTGATCTACACAAGTAATAACATCTTATTCTCTGAGAGCTTTACTTCTACCCCTAAAACCCTCTATAGTCTCACGATTTTATTTCGTTTAACTCTTTTTCAAATTTAATAACTCCTCATCGTCCTTATTCACCCGATCTCCGAGATGGACAAAGGGGCGTCATTTTAGGACAGACACAGACAGACCCATACAGACAGACCGACTGTTTTTCATTTTGGCATACATTGAAAGTATGCCAAACTGGAAACCTCGCTCCATCAACACTACATTCCGTCATTTTTTAAATCAATTTAAATTCATGTGACTTAAAATGAGGTCCTTAATCTTGAGACATTGTTGTTTCCTCTAATGTCTGATCTTTAATTTCTTTGGTTCAGACTTATCTATTTGATCTAGATGTATGTTATTCTCACCTCTTCCATCCGTATGAATACCAATAAAGTGAAGTTCAGGTACAAAATATGTCAGGTTCCCAATAGGATTGGCTACTTTAGGAGATATAGTGGCATCTGGATTCTTGACAAACGCAAAATGGGGATTTGATGAGATGGGTGTCACACTCAATACGGACATTGGTGTGTCGAATCTGGAGGCTATTCGTAAAGTCTCCTTACACACTTTGCCCTGTAAAATGAAACATTTAAATTATAGTCGTAAGGAGGCTGGTGTTGAATCAGTTGAATCAACAGAAATGATACGGGATGCTATTCGAAAATGTCAGCACAAAAATCCAGACTCCTAACTCTATGGCTAGTGGCTACTGTTGCATCAGTTGAAAAATCAACAGAAATGATACGGGATACTATTCGAAAATGTCAACACAAAAATCCAGACCCCTAACTCAATAGAGAGTGGCTACTGTTGAATCAGTTGAAAAATCAACAGAAATGATACGGGATACTATTCGAAAATGTCAGCACAAAAATCCAGACCCCTAACTCAATAGATAGTGGCTACTGTTGAATCAGTTGAAAAATCAACAGAAATGATACGGGATGCCATTAAAAAATATCAACACAAAAATCCAGACCCCCTAACTCAATGGCTAGTGGCTACTGTTGAATCAGTTGAAAAATCAACAGAAATGATACGGGATACTATTCGAAAATGTCAACACAAAAATCCAGACCCCCTAACTCAATGATAGTGGCTACTGTTGAATCAGTTGAAAAATCAACAGAAATAAAATAATACGGGATACTATTCGAAAATGTCAATACAAAAATCCAGACCCCCTAACTCAATGGCTAGTGGCTACTTTTGAATCAGTTGAAAAATCAACAGAAATGATACGGGATACTATTCGAAAATGTCAACACAAAAATCCAGACCCCCTAACTCAATGATAGTGGCTACTGTTGAATCAGTTGAAAAATCAACAGAAATAAAATAATACGGGATACTATTCGAAAATGTCAATACAAAAATCCAGACCCCCTAACTCAATGGCTAGTGGCTACTTTTGAATCAGTTGAAAAATCAACAGAAATGATACGGGATACTATTCGAAAATGTCAACACAAAAATCCAGACCCCCTAACTCAATGATAGTGGCTACTGTTGAATCAGTTGAAAAATCAACAGAAATAAAATAATACGGGATACTATTCGAAAATGTCAATACAAAAATCCAGACCCCCTAACTCAATGGCTAGTGGCTACTTTTGAATCAGTTGAAAAATCAACAGAAATGATACGGGATACTATTCGAAAATGTCAACACAAAAATCCAGACCCCCTAACTCAATGATAGTGGCTACTGTTGAATNCTAAAGCGACACCGTTTTGGAGCACTTACAGTTAAAAAGTTAAATTTTTCGGATTTTTCCCTTTACGTGGATGTCAATTGCTAACTTCATGCAACATTTTAGCCCTCTAGCTATACGGGAAGTACCTGAAACTTTTGATGATGATTGAATCAATCAGTCAGTGAGTATCCAAAAGTGCAAACTTTGAACTTACCTATCTCCTGTCCGGCTTAACATTAACTTTTGAAGTTTATCCTGTAGTATTGTACTACGGAATGTATGTTCAAAACTTCAATGACCTATCCCTTGTAGAACCGGATATCTGACGGTGTGGAAAACCTGGTTAATTGCTTCGTGCGCTCAGATAATATTATGATGAGCAAATAGCCTCCCATGAAATATTTCCATGCAGCGCCCTACTCGATTGAAGAGAGTATCACCGGGTTACTGAACCCTAATGAAGAACTTGGCCAATGTAATCTATTATATACCGGGTTCTCTCCAGGGTCAACTCAACCAGCTGCAAACCGATAGTTTTGTTGGCGAAATTATCGCTACCACAGAAATATCGCAAATATTGTGTACAACAAACCGAGGCGTAAAAGTTAAACTGGTTTGCAGTAGTCCTCCATTTCAAGTAGACTACTTTGTCCAAGGAATACATTGATTTATAGGGTGGTTTCCTGTTGCTTTCCCTATTTTCTCAGATATTATTACCTTTCAGTCAATCGAAATGTGTATTTATCGAATTAAACCATTTTTTCGATGAGAATTCTTGTTCACACGTGTGAACATTTCCGCGGAGTAATTCTGTTGTGTACACGCGTGTGAACACATAGTCCATTATGTGTTAAGAAACATTTCAAAATCTCAAATATGATTTACATTCCACTATGGAAGTTGGTAAGTTATAATTAGATCAGCAGTAAATACAATACTTACAGGAAAACAATGTTTTATGTAGACTGGATCGGGAACTATGTCCAATCCACCCTTGGCAAGTTTCATTTTCAAGGACAAAGTGGCTCTTTCATAATCCGTTTTCAACCAAACGGAACCATATTGCATTCCTTCAGTCTTTGTTGTGAACACAGACACGCGAAGTACGGCATAGTGACCCGGCAGGACACTCATCTGAAATCGGAAAACATGGTTTAATTTAAGGACTGAACATTAAGAAACATTTTAAAATGTATTATTTGATACGCGATTAATCGTATCCTACGACTCTTTCATTTCTTCCGAATATGTTTGGGATGAAGAGATACGTGTTTCAGGGTTTTATAAGAGGACTTAATCAAATTTGACCTGAAAATATTTTCATACTAGTAGTTCTACTGTAGACCTCACTTACAAGTGGACGCCAGGAACCATCGGTTGTCCCAATGGAGCCCAAAATTAGTCAAATATATGAACCTAATAAATATCCATATCAATTTTAAACAAAATTGTATGAGGTTGAGCCGTTCGAGAGTTATCTGCAAATAAAAGAAAAATCGTGAAGCTACAAATAGATCTTCACTTTAATAGAAAATTGAAAACTCACCGATTTCGTCAAATTATAAAAAGTATGAAATTTGGATAAAAAAGAGCTCGCGTTTCCCTTTTCAGTTCCCAAATATTCAAGCGCCACTGTGGTCAAATTGGTGCCCCATGTTGTCAATAGAATGGACACTGGATTTTCATTCATGAAAGCTATGTAGGTATCTTTCCGTGTATCGGAACCAATTAGACCCAAATCAATAGGATCTCCATTCAAAGTAACCTGAAATCAACAAACAAAACCAAATGGGTGTTATTCAAAAAGAGGGAAGTTCTTATTCCTTATTTGACCACGGGGGTCTTTTTGACAAATTTAATTTTTACATTGCAAAAAATATTACGACCTTCACGCAAAATCCACCCAGGCAGACAATAAAACGTTGAATACAGCTATATTGTATTTGGTGAATCACCACGTAGGATCGTGCTCTCGTAATACTGACACATCTGGGGATATACGAAAGAGTATAGATACTTTAATGTACCGATATTACTCGACCAATAAAATTTGATTTGTAACTGTTACTAAACTCACAGGAAAGTATCAAGCAATTATTAGTTTCTGTCGTAGAAACGCTTGATGAGTGCGCGATTACAGTCGGTCATTACCGCTTTACCTACCTTGGTAGATCAGTAGTCAAGCGCTCGCCTGGTAATCAGGAGGTCGCGGGTTCGAACCCCAGCCAAGGTAGGATTTTATCCTTTCAATTAATTGAGAATTTGACCACAATAATAGTACAAGCTTACTGCTGGGGTAAAGGGACTCGTTAGTCTCATTCGAGCAGTATAAATAAGCAGTATTATTAT
>CM022879.1:16238962-16253692 GCA_012654025.1 Pachypsylla venusta | reverse complement strand
ATTTTGAGTTCTTAAAAAACTGCAAACTGTAATAAGCATGCAAACTGACCCATCGGGTCAATTCTTACTTTGTTTCCACATACTTCATGAAGGGTGACAGGAATAGAGCTCAGCAGGTATACGAGATCTTCTTTTTCGATGTAAGAACCAGCTGTTGAAAATACAAACAAAAACTGATTACTGAAAAAGAATATGTATTGAAACCAAAAGGGAAAATTTGTGAGACTAGGTATAGAAAAAGTAGTTCTCAAAATATGAATGTGGATTGATAAGTCTGGTAAAATCGACACAAACGTTAACTTTTTGAGTTGGTGATGTAAAAGGATCTTTCTACCGACTAGTAGTAGGAACCTACCAGTCGGTATGCTCGAGATTCGAGCCTACTAAAGTGACAAAATTCTCGAAACTGTCAAATGTAGACTATAAAGAATCGACATGATTTGAGGAAACTGATTTTATTACTGCTACTACCTAGCACCTGGGGCAATTTATTAGTTTAACCATTGGTGAGCACCAATTATTGATATGGGGATAGCCAGGGACGGATTAACCTTCCGCGGGGCCCGTAGCACTTTTACAGGCCGGGGGCCCCGCCGGCACCGTCAAGTAGTCTACTTTTTGGAGCCAGTACAAAAATTGATTATTTTTTGGCCTTTTGGTCTATTACAGCTGGTAGAGCAAATTGGTGAATGTACCCTACAATAACCAATTTGCTTCTGTTGCAATACTCGTTTCATTATTAATTTCCTAGGTAGTAGTTACCTACTTGTATTTTCCTAAATTAGATTTTACTACATAGGTACTTTGAAGAGTTGGGGGCCCCGTCAAAATGATATGGTTGTCAATTGTTAACCCAGAAATGTCGAAATATTTAGTATAAGTTGTCAAAGCGCGGGGCCCGTAACATGTGCTACAAGTGCTGCTATTGTTAATCCGGCCCTGGAGATAGCGTAAAGGTTTTGATGGGTTTTGGCTAGAACTGTGATGGTATGCGTTACAGGTAGTCCAGGAGAGAAACACCGCTACCAAATATTGAGTTTTGTTACATGAACGGACTGTGGCTGTGCGAAGATCTGTTTTGTGTCGTTTGTAGTTTCTTCCTGTTGGTCTTACAGGTGTGAGGAGTCCATATTGGATATTGGGGCAGCGTAATTAATGATTGATCTGCCTATTGCCTTGTAGGTAATTGTTATAATTTCCTTCTCTTTACTCCCAGGAGCTGCCGGCTAATGCTTTAAGAACATTGTTTCCTCTTGCGTACGGTTTTCACATGTTCGGAGAAGGTAAGTAAGTTGTCCAGAGTTACACCTAGTATTTTGGGATGTTTGACGGTTGGTATGGTGTTATCATTAAATTTGATGTTAAGGGTGGTGTTAACTTCCTTGGTTCATAGTGTGAAGAGAGTGACTGACGATTTCTTCACGGACAGTTCCAATTTTCTTTCTTTAAACCAGTCGTCCAGGATGTTGAGGTAAGCTGCGAGCTTGTCGCAGATGTTGCCAGGATTAGTGTCGGAGCACAGAGCCTAGCTGTCATCTGCATATGTCACTATTTCTATACCTCTAGGTGGTTGCAGTAGTCTACTAAGGTAGTAGTTAAAATACATTGGAGAGATTACACCTCCCTAAGGGACACCTTGCTTGACTAATACTACACACGTCACATCACCTTTTTGTCAATGGAGCAGCTGTACCCAGGCGGCCTGCTGCGCATCCTCATATTAGAGCTGGGATCGAATCAAACCCAGGACCAAGGATTTGGTACTGCTCAGTGTGCAAGAATAATAGATACCATCTCTAAACATTATTATTATTATTAATTTGGTAATAGATTAATAGATTTTCACGTTTTTATTAAATAAATTGATAGCGAAATGAATTATTCTTCAGTGTACAAAAATATAAGGAAAAATAAAAACAGTAGGTATACAATTTAGATAAATTATTTATGATGTTTGTAGTCATTGTGAAATATAAATTTCAAAACAAAAAAAAATTGTATCAAACTACAAATATAAAAAGGAGTCACGAACGATTTCGTCCGTTACGACATTGTCTGGTGAACTAGACGATGTCGTAACGGACGAAAGCGCTCGTGACCCCTTTTCATATTTGTAGTTTGATACAATTTTTTTGTATCAAACTACAAATCACGTGCCTCACGATTAAATTCTGTATTTTATAGATATTGGTATTGTCTAACCAAG
Organism: Pachypsylla venusta; assembly: GCA_012654025.1. Classification (NCBI taxonomy): domain Eukaryota; kingdom Metazoa; phylum Arthropoda; class Insecta; order Hemiptera; family Aphalaridae; genus Pachypsylla; species Pachypsylla venusta. The sequence goes on along the minus strand of CM022879.1, from coordinate 16,251,486 downwards.
ACCAACTTATTCTGCGACCTGAGACGCGATTGAATTGAATTGTATAATTTTAGCAAATTGATAGATAATGTTTGACTAAAGTCAATGGTATATTGCTACATTTGAGGAAAATATAGCTCGCGATAGTAGGTATTGTTTTATACGTATGCCAGTATTTATTAAATTAAACTTAATTATTAATTTTGTTATGTTTAAAAATTATCTACTGTAAAAAAAAAGACCAACCAATAAAAAACCCAATTGGGAGGCCCGTGCTCTGTAAAGGGTGTTTAGGGCTTATTATTATTACAATTTTTTTCTTGAAATTTATAAAAACTGAAAACAGTATATTGATTAACAATTGAGGCAGCCGGATGTTGCTCCGCGTGCGTTTTCCTAAAAATCAAGAGCGCGTATGAAGGGGGTTATTAATCAAATTAATGTATAATAATGTAAGGATTTCTGAGATATAAAAATACATGGGGTTATATATTTTTTTCCCACTTATTTATCAAATGGCTCCAGCAAACACGAAGTATAGGTTAATGACCGTAAAAGAATTTGCTGGCAGCGAATAGAACACATTAAAATGTCTAAATCTACGGAGTCTCGTGCATCTGGCTCCCACCAAACACGGATGTATTTCCAAATGACGGCATGAAAAGTTGCGGGCAACAGCTAGAGCACATTATAATGTCTACATCTACGCAGTCTCGTGCATCTGGCTCCCACCAAACACGGATGTATTTCCAAATGACGGCATGAGAAGTTGCGGGCAACAGCTAGAGCACATTATAATGTCTACATCTACGCAGTCTCGTGCATCTGGCTCCCACCAAACACGGATGTATTTCCAAATGACGGCATGAGAAGTTGCGGGCAACAGCTAGAGCACATTATAATGTCTACATCTACGAAGTCTCGTGCATCTGGCTCCCACCAAACACGAAGGTATCTCCTAATGACCACATAAGAAGTTGCGGACAACAGCTAGAGCACATTATAATGTCTAAATCTACCTAGTCTCGTGCATCTGGCTCCTACCAAACACGAAGATAACTCCTTATGACGAGGATACTATTAACAAACACGTATTTATTTGTGCCATCGATAATTATCTATGAGGAAAACATTTAACAGATCGTCAATTACACATGGGTAACACTTCTCACTAATTGCTTAACAGAGGCAGATAACAAATGTCATAGCATGTAATCATTAACAGACAAAACACTTGTTTTCAGTAAAACTGCAGATATTTTATGAAGCTAATTAGCTGGAAACTAAAGGAAAACATTTTTTGTAAATATGATAAGATCATGAGCAATAACATTCATCGCAAAAAATAAAACTTAAGTATGTAAGATTTTTCCCACATTTTTTTTTTTCACCTGTCACATCATTATTGATTTATCAACTTAAGAAATAATACCTATCAATAATATATATTAAAACTGTCCAAAATTATATTTAGCAATATCATAACAGACTGTGTTTGGACAGATCATAAGATTTATCTTATCAGATAATCAAAGGTGAGAAAATAAATCAATGATCTTACCATCTGCAGGTTTATGCTGAGACATTTGCATTCGAACAGCTACTTCTAACAAAATTAAAAAGAAAATTGGAAAACGAAAAATCATAATTATAAAATGAATCTAAAAATTAATAATAAAGATTTTTTTTTAAAAAAAAACACAGACTTTTAATTAGTAAGAGATAAAATTTCACTTTCTGGAAAACATTTATTCTATTTAAAATAATATTGTATTCTTTTTTCTCCTTCTTGCTCTTTCAAAAACAAAAATAAAATTCAACTTTGAAATCTACAATTTTTCTGTCTCTTTCTATTACACTATTAAAGTTATCACTAAAGAGAGATGAAAATAAAAATACAGCGGAGGTAAAGAGCTCCATGAACTAAAGTGCAAGAGCCAAATAAAAAATGTAGGAAACAAAAAAAAAGTAAAAATCGATTATTTTCAAGTCAACAACACGAAACACGAGCCAACATTTTGCACATGCTTGATAATATTTCCTGGTGTTTTGAATGATTGAACAGAATGAGGTATGTGAATTAAAATTAGCGGTTCATTGACGTTACTTGAGGCAGGAATTTAGGTACTCAAAAATTAGTTTACTAAAAAAAATCCATATTTCAAGTGAGGTATTGTCATTTAATGTTTCCTCTATCTTTAGAGGATAGAAAACGGTATACCTATCATAGGTGATACCTCATACCTCGGTTGCATGAAGGAATTTCAAATTCATATGTTGATTTTGTCGTCCCAAATTCCTCCCTGGAAGTAACTCACTCAAAACGAAACAAAGAAACAGTGTTGTCATTAGTAAGAATTTAATGTACTGGTACGGTAATCGGCTTAATTAGATTGTACGATCGGCATAGCTTATAATCGTGCCTAATATTTATGGATTATTCCTTTTACATAAATTATTATAAAATTCCTCCTCCCCCGTCTGTCTGTCTGTTCACGATGAACCCAGATATTACTGAACAGATTTTTGTCCGGTTTTTCCCAATGGACAGAGTGATTCATGAGGAAGTTTTTCGTTTATAATTAACCCCAGAAAAATTAACCGTTTTCGATTAATGGAAGATTTTCAACTTTTTATCTCCGAATTTTGACCGATATTTTAAATTTTGTCGCGACAACATATCAACTCAAAGCGACAAAGTTTTAATTGAGATATAGTTTCCCAAATTATGACAAGCCATTTACCAAAGAGTTACCAAGTTCGAATCATGATCGGGCAAAATAAAATTTCGACCATACTAATTGTTTACTCATAAAGGTAATAGTTATCAATAAATTGATGGGAATGGACCCCAATAAATAGATGAAATGGATTTTTGTATGGGAAATCGTTTAGCGGAAACGGTAGGAGAATTGCTTTTGTGACATGCTATACGTATGCCCCTAAACGGTCTGCTCATCACTTCGAGTCATATATTTTGTGGTCGGGGCCATATGAGACTGTCATCTTGTAACAACGGATTTCCTCAATATTTTGAATCGCTTAAGTTATTGTGACCAAACTTTTTTGAGATGCTATAAGTATACCCCATGGTTTCTCAATTATATAAACTGCGGGCGGAGTCATGTGAGACCGTCATCTTTGAAAACCGTTTTTCCCCCATATTTCGAGAACCGCTAAAGTTCTCGCCGCACGCGGCACAAAGATTTTGATAATCATATTAAATGCGCGTCGGGGTTTAAATCCGATAATTTTTGCAACATTATGTCCGGTTTTGATCAATTTTTCTACAAAAGTGGTTATTGCAGATATTTATAATGTAATAGAAATGAACACCAAATTTATAGGGTATAGGTCATATTGGGAAAAGTATTGGGTTAGGTTGCAAAAAAATAAGATGCGTGTTGAAGTTTGCGCAAAGTTCCAAACTCAGAAGGCTTCACCATCAACAGGCATTTTATTTATTTGGAACCTAACCCAATACTAATACTACTCCCAAAACATTCTACAAAGCCTTTTTCTCTCATCTTCTCGAAAAAAAGTTCGGGTCACGTGGTCCTGAAGATAAAAAGAAACGTTCATTCATAATTTTATGTTACACCCTACACAGGCACAATTTTTTAAATTGTCAATATCGTAGGCATCTATCACTATATCTGACCAAACAAAGTGAGAACTAGTTTTCTTTATACAATTTTTCTTTAATCGTCTGTTTTTCTATTCTTTGTCCGATTTTGAGTAAGTAACTTGCATTCATGGATTTGGCTGATTAGGTATTGACTCTATTTAATGTAAAAAAACATTACTCGTAAATTTACCTACATGACATGAGCATTTTTCAATTACATACATCTCAGAAGAGATGGCCGTCCCCGAAATCTTCGAAAGAAGCAATAAGAGCGGAGAATATTAAGTTCACATCTCAGACGGTCCATGATCGATTATCCCCGACGGACCTGCGTCCTCAGACCAAAAGCACTTAGGTAATGCTCTTGTCACCAAGACAGAGTCCATGGAGGGTGGCTAAACAAAATCGTTTTTTTACTTTTGAAAATTCAATTGGGGTTGAAGAAAAGGCTTCTAATTGTCCTAAAATGCTTGGTATGAGTACGATAATGTACGGTAATTCTAAAAGGTTATGTACGACAATTACAAAATGTTATTGGCAGTTATTATTTTTTTTTCCTTTTTCGATGGCAACGTTGATCTGTTGATGGGAGGACATTTTGCATTTCTCTTTTCATTTTGGTGATTGTTCTTTGTTCATCTCGCTTTCAGGCTTTCAAATTTTTCACCAAAGTCGTCCATTTCCATTTTAGAGTTTCAATTTTTCTTTCACATTTATTTAATTAAATATCATATTTATTAGTGTGGTGTATTTATAAACGAGTTTAGAATTTGTTTCTATTTATATAAATCACTTTTAACTTAAAAAAAAACACCCAATATGAGAGAAATTGTCCATCTTCAAGCCGGACAATGCGGTAACCAAATAGGAGCCAAATTTTGGGAAATTATTTCAGATGAACATGGTATTGACCCAACTGGTGCTTACCATGGCGACTCTGATCTTCAACTTGAAAGAATCAATGTTTATTATAATGAAGCTTCAGGAGGCAAATATGTACCACGTGCTGTGCTTGTTGACTTGGAGCCAGGTACAATGGACTCTGTGCGATCTGGACAATATGGACAAATCTTTAGACCTGATAATTTCGTGTTTGGTCAGTCTGGTGCCGGAAATAATTGGGCTAAAGGTCACTATACTGAAGGTGCTGAACTCGTGGACTCTGTATTAGATGTTGTTCGTAAAGAAGCTGAAGGATGTGACTGTTTACAAGGATTTCAATTGACACATTCTTTAGGAGGTGGTACTGGATCTGGAATGGGAACTCTTTTAATCTCAAAAATACGCGAAGAATTTCCAGATAGAATTATGAACACATACTCAGTCGTCCCCTCACCAAAGGTAATATATTTATTTATGGGTGGTACGTTTTTGTGTTAGGTTATAAAGTAAACGCAGCCAACCTAGCTGAAGAGGGTAGTGCGTTGTGGGTTAGGTTATTATATTAACGAAGTCTAACCTAGCTCAAGGGGGTGATGCATTTTGGGTTAGGTTACTAATAAAAGCTGCCTGACACAGCCCAAATTACCTGAAGCTTCAAATTCAAGGAATTCTTGTATGTTTGCTATGGCTGCTATTTGTCCTCGGCGTATACTAGTAGTTCTGAGAAATAAATAGCTCTCTCGCTTTAAAATGAGTGCCCCACAAGGGCTCAAACTATCTAGTCGATTCTATGTGCGCAGTATGTGGCCATAACAAGTTTCAAAATCGAACTTGGCGTTTAAGAGATGTAGTGGTACTAATATGGTAAAAGAAAAATCGTAGAGTAATTGGACTTGTCGGTCAGTCAACAAGAAAACTTCTTTTAAATTATTGTTTTTCTTATTAATTTCCGGAGTGCAAGAGTTTTGAATTTTGAAAAAATAGACATGCACCTTTCGGCCATTTCAGCGAATAGTTCATCCATGTTTACTGTATTATGATGTTATTCTCTTCTCTGTTCCAGGTTTCTGACACCGTTGTCGAGCCCTACAACGCTACTCTTTCAGTTCACCAGTTGGTTGAAAACACTGACGAAACTTACTGTATTGATAACGAAGCTCTTTATGATATCTGTTTCCGGACATTAAAACTGACTACTCCAACCTACGGAGATCTGAATCATCTTGTTTCCCTTACTATGTCTGGAGTTACCACTTGTTTGAGGTTCCCAGGTCAGTTAAATGCTGATCTTCGTAAACTTGCTGTCAACATGGTTCCTTTCCCACGTCTTCATTTCTTCATGCCTGGTTTTGCACCACTCACATCTAGAGGTAGTCAGCAATATCGTGCTCTCTCTGTTCCTGAATTGACACAACAAATGTTCGATTCTAAAAATATGATGGCTGCTTGTGATCCTAGACACGGTCGATATCTGACAGTTGCCGCAGTCTTTAGAGGAAGAATGTCGATGAAAGAAGTTGATGAACAAATGTTAAACATTCAAAACAAGAATTCAAGCTACTTTGTAGAATGGATCCCAAACAATGTGAAAACTGCCGTATGTGACATACCACCAAGAGGTCTAAAAATGAGTGCTACGTTTATTGGTAATTCTACAGCTATTCAAGAACTTTTCAAACGTATTTCTGAACAATTCACTGCTATGTTCCGTAGAAAAGCTTTCTTACATTGGTACACTGGTGAAGGTATGGATGAGATGGAATTCACTGAAGCCGAATCTAACATGAACGATCTAGTGTCAGAATACCAACAATATCAAGAGGCTACTGCCGATGAAGACGCCGAGTTTGACGAAGAACAAGAGGCAGAAATTGACGAAAACTAAAGTAATGTAATCCAAACCAAAGCTGAAAGATCAAATTCCAGTCCGTTGTCTGCGGTTTCCTCTATTTCATATTAAGATTATTTTAGATTTAATTCTTTTCTTTTTCTTCCCCCTAACGTTCTAACTAGCGTGTTCGTGTACTGTTCTGTTCCCCATTACTAATTATCTACTAAATGTATATGCACCAAAGATTCCCAACCCTTTCAAATCTTTCACTTAACGTACTAATGTTTTTTTACCCCTAAGAGGAAATAGGAATGTTTTAATTTAAAAATAACTTTACTTTTAATAATGAAAAGAATCTAGGTTATTCATACTGATCAATATTGAATAGTCAGGCACGGGTTCTAAGCGCTCTATGATCCGAATCCCGCTATTAGGATTTTTGTAGTCTGAAATCAATTGAGAAATGTCATACTTCGTTGAAGAATAAATGACTCGTACCAAGCAGACTGTTCGTAATTCAAATGGGGTCAAAGCGCCTCGTAAACAAAACTAACTCGTTTATTCTATAATTATAACCTTGAAAGAACGATTCCACAGTTCTCTTTGACACTGGTAATATGGATTTGTAGTTTATTGTGAAATTAACCCAGGTTGTTTAGGAACCTGTTGTAGTACCTGCCATTGGCATTGTTTTTTTTTCTCTTATTAAGTTACTGTTGTTTTTATATAAAAACGAAAATTTAACTGTGGACGAACAAACTGGGTAATGATTTTTTTTCTTTCAACTAATTATATTTTTTTATTATCTTTTCTCGCCATATATATCTTTCAAAATCAAATAAATCGCCATAGTTAAGATGCTATTGTAATATGAGGTTCTTATTAATAATATCTTATTATTTTATTTTTGAGACTATTTTTACTTTATCTTCCCATCCATATACGGAGTATAGTAAAATAAAAAGTATTGTATCGGTGATTTTCTATGTCGTATTTTTTTTTTTTTGCTTTTCTGGACGACAGTACATTTCAAAAAATTGGTCTAGATTAAATGTGTGTCTGTTGGTACGTCCGCGAAATCGTGTTCGCTCATCTACTGCCTTTATTATTTGTCCGATTCTGATGAAATTTGGCACCAATATTCCTTGGGGCCATAATTCTAATCAAAACCTTTAACATTGGAGATATTACCTGCTGGGGTCTTTTATGGGTCAAAAGGGGTCATTTTGGGATGACCCTCTAGAACCCAAACGGCAAGTCCGATTTTGATGAAATTTAAAACATACACCCTTTGTAACATAGTATCGACAAATTTTCGGTCTCATGGGGAGATTTTCATCTGGAAGCCTTTTAGGGCACCAAACCTCAAATTGGGGTCACTTCTCTAAAAGTGGCAATATCCATGCGCGGATATAGCCCTCTCGTTTTAGGGGGCACAATCGCACAATATACTTATAAGATTCTCGTAACCCAGGAGGGACTGAGGGTTCGAGTCCTGGACAGTACTTTTTAATGTATCGAGGTACGATACCTAATTTGTTAAAATCTGTAGAGCTTACCACAAATACCTTTCATAAGGGTGATAAGCGTTTTTATAAACGTGATGACGGATGACAGAATTTTTGACAATTTTTTATTTACCTACATATTTCTATTTAGTATCAGGATTGGGAATTATTTAGGGGCCCGTGCCCCCCCCCCNAAAAAAACGGGGGCATGTGCCCCCCCCGTGGCCTCCCCTATATCCGCGCATGGCAATATCACTCCAATTTTTATTAAATTTAAAACAAAGACTCTTTGTATCTATCTTTATCTGGGAGCCTTTTATTCATTGCCACTGTACAGACGGGTTTCTTATTTTACGCTTCAAATTTAATGGTTCAAGTATGCAGAATCCAAAATTCGAATAAAAATATCGGTTCGTCCGCCGTATTCTGTACACCGTGACAGACACAAGGTTGACCGATTTTGATGCAATTTGGTATGTATATCTCATTTGGGATCAGGTTGTTGTTTAGAAAACGTTTTTCTGATTTTTTTTCCCCCGTTTCTTAATCTGAGTTCAGATTACATTTGCCATGCTGAGGTACTGTGAAAATACAACTAAACGGTGTTTTCAATCCGGGGAAAAAATATATTTATGTATTGAATCAAAACATTTTTTGAACTTTGGAAGGCTGCGATTTTGGTTCACACCCTTTTTCGAAATTCGAATTTGACTGTTGCATCGAGAACTTTAACTGGGGCTTATTTCTAAAATTCTATGGTAATTGGACCATTTTCGTGCTTTACTCTTAACATGGGATTTAATTTTATTGTTCGATTTTTCATTTTTTTTTTTTACATCAAGTCTTAGAAATAAAAAATTTTGATCACCCCGTTTTGATTTTTAAAATTTTGATGGCATATTTGAAATCACCGCTATCAAAAACTAGGATTTAGGCTATGATCACATGACCGCGCGGAATCATATGAACAAATCGATACATGTTTGTAGAACTAGTACCGCGCGGTCATGTAGACAATATGCACTATTTAGATAAATCCTGTGCCGCAATGTTCGTCGTACCGCGCGGTCATGTGAACATAGCCTTAGTGTCCATCTTCTTCTTTTTCGGTCACACAGAACCCACCAAGCGACGTTGAATGCTGTCCAACAAGGACCTCCATCCTGTAACTCGGCTATGCTTCGTTGGCTCACTAACGAATTTCGTAAAAAATGTTCCATTTGGTCTCAGCTATCCACCATATTCAATTATTCAGGGATCCCATTTATAGCCACAACGCTAAGTGGCAAAAGTGCCCATCACGGCGTTTTTTTTTTTTTTTCGATTTTGGATTCTACGTACCTTGAAACGAAAAATATCAAACTTTTAGGGGGTTATCTTGTTCTACGATTAAACATCATGGTTATTCCGAAAGAATTAAGTGGCTATATGGGTATGTGGCGGTAGAAATATGTATAAAGGATCTCTAATAGAAATTCCTTTGACTAATAAATGACAGGGCAGCTCGAGAACACATTTCGAAAATCTGCCGAAACGATAGTTGATTTATTATCTTCCGTCTAAAAAAAGGGAATAACTAATCTTGCTACTTGGGAATAACTAATCTAGCGTGTACCGAAATAAAAAACCCCATCAATCGGTAGCAAACTTTGTAAACATGACTGTGAGCATAATGATCGTGGACATGACACATGACAGCAGCACGGGAACGCCCACGCTTCTAGGACGCAAAGCGAAGCCTGCTAATAGTTAAGATAATAATATCTTTTGTAGTGACACGGTTAAAAAATAAACCTACCATATTTGTCAGAAAGACGTCTCCGTCTTTGGCAGAGTGCGCATCAAACTCGGCTTGCACCAAGGAGGTTCCGGGTTCGATTCTTGGACGGGTCGAAAATTTGAAAAAGTTTTTTCGAATTTTCTACTTGGTCTGGTAGTGTTTGGGGGTAACTCAGCCTCCTGAGGACAATCGAGTAGCTATGGTAATAGCGCCAAGTGGTAGCATTATAAGGTAAAAATTATTAAAGTGTAGCTTAGGCTTAGTGATATTGGAGTGAATTTTGAAAATACCTTGTAATGCTATGATGCCCACAAACATTGTGACATAATAACACAAAGAAATATACATTTACTAGCTGATTTACCCGTGCTTCGCTACGGGCTATAATAGCTGATAGAAGAATGAGGAAAAATATGAAAGTCCAAATCTGAAGAACAGATTTAGAATTAATAAATTAACTGCCGAAAGAAAACTGTTAGGAAGGTGTCTCGAAGCGCTTCCCAAACATTTTTCTTCGCGACCTTCTTTTACTATTGTGATGTGATTGCGGCTCTTTAGCATACCGAATGATGCGCACTAAGAAAGGGTTTTTAAATATTCGAACTGGGGCGCCCACCGCTTCCACTTCCAGGAAGGTTTCGTAGATCCCATTTGGGGGTATGTCAGATTAGGCAGTTCAGGGGCTATCATTTGATCAGATAAAATACACTTCGTGTGTTCGGGAAGATGTAAGAAATGAACTTATTTAGCTCTTATTTTCAACATTTTAATATTCCAACAGGCGCCCAGTTGGAATATTAAAAAATCCTTTCTTATTGCACATCTAGAACATAAAGCGAACCTACATACCAAATTTCAGTCACCGGAAATTTACCGGTACGGAGAAACAGTGATGAAAAGGTGATAATATTTGGTGGGCGCGCCCTTTACCCCCGTGGCTGGCGCCCCAGTTGGAATATTAAAAAATCCTTTCTTATTGCACATCTAGAACATAAAGCGAACCTACATACCAAATTTCAGCCACCGGAAATGTACCGGTGCGGAGAAAGAGTGATGAAAAGTTGATTTTCATATGTAAACGCGCCCCTTTTTCCCCCGCGGCGGGCGCCCCAATTCGAATATTTCAAAATCCTTTCTTAGTGCGCATCTAAGACCTAAGTGCGACCTACATGCCAAATTTCAGCCTTCTAGGACGTACCAGTGCTGAGAAATCGCGATGAGTGTTAAGTGAGTGTGTTTCTCTTTTATATATATAGAAGATTATTTTAGATTTGTCAGAAAGAGCCCTGTGGACTAATTGTATATTTCTTTGTTATCATATCACAATATTTGTGGGCATTATATGCTTTTCAAGGTATTTTCAACATTCACTCCTGTAACTGAGGAGCCTAAGCTACACTTTAACCATGTTTGCCTTATAATGTTACCACTTGGTGCTATTACCATAGCTACTCAATTGTCTTCAGAAGGCTGAGTTACCCCCAAATACAACCAGACCAAGTAGAAAAATCGAAAAAAAACTTTTCTCAAATTTTGGACCCGTATATTTCTTTGTTATCATATCACAATATTTGTGGGCATTATATGCTTTTCAAGGTATTTTCAACATTCACTCCTGTAACTGAGGAGCTTAAGCTACACTTTAACAATGTTTGCCGTATAATGTTACCACTTGGTGCTATTACCATAGCTACTCAATTGTCTTCAGAAGGCTGAGTTACCCCCAAATACAACCAGACCAAGTAGAAAAATCGAAAAAAAACTTTTCTCAAATTTTGGACCCGTCCAGGAATTGAACCCGAAATCTCCTTGTTGCAATCCGAGTCTGCCACGGAGACGTCCTAATACCCGAGGTCTTAATTAGGAATCTTCCTTCTTCACAGAGAGAAATCTTTTTGCAGGGGCTTTCAATAATTCTGTCATATCCTCTGATATCCTAAAGTTAAACAGGACCCTCCTACCTTGTTTTTATATAAAGCGAGGTGTTTGTCAGAGCAATTAAAAAATACATCTTTTTAAAATTTATTTTTATTTAAGTTCATACAATATTTTTTACAGAAGTTCTTATATTAAGCTAATGCTATGTCCTAGCGTCTATTACAATTTACTTTTTACCCTTTTGACAGTAACACCGAACTACACTAGGACCTCACACGGGACATGATTATCTTTTATTTATGTGTTATTTTTTATATTTTCCTCGGATCGACTATTTTAAATGAGGTTGTGAAAATATTTTCCTATCTCGTTTGTCCAAGACGATTCAATGAAATTGTAAATTAAATAAAATCTTTTCTTAAAACAAAGATTATCAAAAATCATTCATTTCAGTCATCGTTCTTATTAGGGCAGATGAACGGTTTTTATTCAGTCATCGTTCTTATTAGGGCAGATGAACGGTTTTTATATTTGATTTCTAGATTCACGTACCTTGGAAAGTAAAACATCAAATTATTTTCTCTTCCTGTGGTCAATGTAAAAGATTCAATATTGAAACTAATAAATCAATAAACAAACATTTCTTGAGTTTTTCAGAATGAAAATATTTGTTACGGCCCTGTAGCAAGTAGAACAATATCGAGGCAATATTGATTACGAAAATGTGTCATAATGATGGTCGAATCATAACGAATAGAGTAGAATGTGAGGAAACTTTAAATAACCCATGCGGCAGGGGGAAGGTGAAACTCTAGCGCTAGTGTACAAATAGGGACTTATGGAGTCGGGGATTGCTATGGGCACATTAGCTGATTGATGAGTGTGCACCAATGCCTTTACAATAATTGTCGTTCTTGGTATGCTACTTTTAGCAGCTGTCTACATGTTCTGCTCCATTCGTTATCGTCGCATCATTGGGTATATTTTTGACAAATTATTGACAAGACCACTTAAATTGCCCCCCCCCCCCCCCCCCCC